>JASVER010000052.1:2671680-2975919 GCA_030449065.1 Oceanodroma leucorhoa
TTTTAAAATGTATGTTTTTAAAATGTATGTTTTTAAAATGTATGTTTTTAAAATGTATGTTTTTAAAATGTATGTTTTTAAAATGTATGTTTTTATTTATTTTATTTTTGTTTGAAATGTATTTCAGATGCTGTCGCTTTTACCAGGAAGGATCCTCCGACTTTTAGAATTTATTGGATTTTCTGGCAATAGGGTATGGGATCTGATATTTGTTTTTTCAAATCAGTCTTTTCCCAGATAAAGACTGGATGGATTTAACGTCATATATTTCACACTAAAAGTATAATGATCTATATTGTTTATCCATATTTTAGTGCTGTTAAAAAGATGAGAAGTGGGCTAGATGATGCAGGCATAAAAGCACATATGGTGATATCCTGATCTTGAACAACCATCCAAAATGACCAGTCTGCTTTAGAGGAGGTTTTCAAATTGCAATTTCCTTTCCTTTTGCTGATCCTTAAAGAGAAGATATCAGCTTTCTTTTCTAGCCTGTACAGTCAGAAATTAATGTTCCTCATACCAGTAACTGAGAGGAGAGTCACAGTTCTACATTTTTTTCCACCCACAATCCCAGCCCACTTCTTTGGGAGAAGGAATTTCTGAGTATCATGTGTCACTGTGAAATCTCAGTACATATTTTTCTCATGCATGAGGAAAGTATTTGTAATCATAGCTTTGTTTTTGTAAACCTAGCCTTGTTTTGTAAGTTTCTTACAGCCCTTTAAAACTGTTTTTGACACCCATAAGAAATAGAAAAAAAAGAAAATCAAGCCAAATAAAGCAAGCCACAGAATTATACATAACTAAACTTCAAGTTATTAATGAGACAGAGACTCACCATATGGTCTTATTGCTGTTAATTTGTCCACAAATATGGTTCTGCTTATGTAAAATTACACTTCAGTAGAGACCTGCTCTCATTCTGTTTGTTCTTGTGAAAGACCTGGTTCATGCTGAAACCCTTCCATAATACACATTTTTACCCTGACTGAAAAGGCAATAAAAGCTGAAAGGAAAAGAACAAACAATTTTGGAGTATCAGCACATTTTTTTGTATGGTGCTTGAATTCTCCTATAACTCATTAAGTTGCTATGCAATAAAACTGTTAAGTTAATATATGTTTTGAGGCAAAACTGTTAAAATCTGATATGTTTCTGAAGAGCCACTGCTCTTGAGCAGAGAAGCTCTGAGTTAGTCTCAACAATCCCTCAGGCAGTCAAGCTGTCGTGTAACGGGCATAAAGTGGAAAGGATGGGGAGAAGTTTCATGTGTTTAAGAGCTGAGTAAGTCTCTATGAATCTGGATTCCTTTTCTCAGCGCACAGAAATTCCATTGTAGCTTCTGGAAACAGTGTCCAGAAGTTGGTGTGTTAGCAGAGCTAATATTTTGATCAGAACGTCAAAATAGTGGCTGACTTGGTGGAAGAGAATTGAGAATAACCAGGGATTTCTGTAGTGCTGACAAGTAGCACTACAACAGTTGAGAGAGCTTATCACAGAACATAGATTTAAAGACGTTATTCTGAAAGGCTCATAGCCAGAAAATAGTGGGGAGGGGATGTAGACCTGTGTGTCTGCATGGTCTGTGTGGTGTTCCCATTTCACCAGAGCACTGAAATGCATGGGTAATTTTATTCAGTGTTAGCTTAATCTTCTCCTTGCGGAATGCTGTCAGGTGTGACAGAACTGTTTTGGTAGAAGATTATGTTGGATCTGAGATAATCAAGTGCTGAATTACAAAATACTTATATCTGAAAGGAAAACTGGATTTGGGGGAGCCAGAAACTGTTAATATTAACTCTGTATACCGATAGTTAATTCTGCATGTGTTTGTGATGTTTCTTAGGAGTTGGGCCTCTGTCAACTACGGGAAGGCGCATCTGGCAGCAGTTTGAGGGCCATTCTGTGTACTTTCACCCTGTTGGTTTATCATACTTACGTCTCCTTAATCCTTGGTGAGACCCACTGTGTGGCTGTTCAGTCATGCTACACATTATGCTAGATACTGTGATTTTTTTACTGAATTTTGAAACTGTGGCAAATTAGCTTTGTAATAGGAGATTGCTGTATACTTAATAATGATCTGAAACAAATATCTCTGACTGACAAAGCTATGTCTGCAGAAACAGTGAGGGTAGATACCATTATACCAACATCTTGTTCCATTTGCAGGGCTGTCTCAATATGCAACAGCAAAATATCACAAAATACTTTTAAATTCAGACAAGTCCTTATCCATTAATTAACATCAGGTATTGTGAAAACTATCTCCAGAAAGAAGTCTGTACTCCCAAACAATTTACTTGGAAGTTCAAATATGTAGAGAATTAATTGCTTTTGCCACATGGGGCTAAAAGTCACCATTAATTCTGTATGCATCTTTGACATATTTTCACGTTCTTTAGTTTGGAAATATTTTAGTCCTTGTCCCTCAGGCTCATCAGGAAATTAAGGAGAATTTCATTTCTTTCAGTATCACCTGTATTTCATTACTGAGCTCAAAATTAGGAAGGGAGGCAGCTAAGGAATGTTTTCCTAACTTGCTAAAGTAATTAAAGGGATTTAAGAATATAACTAGGATCTATAATGGAACAGTTTAAAAAATATTCATATATTCTATTGTTTCTACTTACAGACATTTACTATGTTAAAAGCACTTAGTACCTTCCGGACAAGAATTCATTTTTATAGAAACACAATGTGATGAAGTAATTCTGCTTAAAGCAGTCATACATTAATCTATTCAAGCCATAATATGTTTTGGAAACCAAAATCTTAATCTATGAAACTCATTTTTTTAAGTACATTGAGGTTGGTTTGTTATGTTTTCCAGGTACAGGGGAAGCTAACCTTCAGGAAGCAGGCAGTCTCCTCGAACCCTACCTCCAGAAATTTCCAAATGTGTGTATTCTCAGTAAATTTTGTAACAGCAATGTTCTTCCCTAAGCTTAAAATAGTAACTGGGTATTTTTCTCATCTCCTTTCAAGGGTTCCATTATTCTATTTTATGCTGCCAGAATAGATACACTGAAAGGAAATTTTGAAAAGGTAAATCAGTTTTTTTCTTTTTAAGGTTTTTTTGTTCAGTGTTCAACTTGGGGGAAAATATATCTAATTCATCTAAGTAACTTATTTTATTTGGATTGATAATTATGCTCTTATCCCTGTTCACGTTCAGTGTCAATATTGATTCTATCTCTCTCTGTAAGTGAAACTGAAAGAGAAGTTAATCTCTTTTTACCAGTCAGGTGTTCTCCACTTGGGTGCTAGGAAAGAACTTGTGTAATTAGACATGGCTCTCATGTGGAGCTGCAATTGATCCAATTTTCATCATTCTTACTTAACTACATCGTAGGCACAGTTGAGGTTCCAAGAATGCATAGCAGCCCAGCAAGAGTGGAAACAGATTCATCATCTTTGTTACTGGGAACTGATGTGGTGCTACACCTTCCAGCAGAACTGGCTTCAAGCATATCGGTATGCAGACCTGCTCAGCAAAGAGAGCAGGTGGTCTAAGGTAAATGGGCAGGTGGACGTTGTTATGATATACCAGTAGCCTCTCCACAGTTATATTTGCATTTCAATTTGCACCATAAGTGTAATTTTTGCTTTCTTCTGAAACCCATAAGGCACAAAATGGTAGGTTTAACTGGGTGGCTAAGGAGGAAATTTTATTTCACATTCTGAAGCACCAGATCCATAACTAACAATGCTTCAGGCCCTCTAAAAACAGAGGTACTTACCAGAGTTGTGAGAAAGAAGAGGGAGAGGAAAACTGTTAACTTGCATCTCAAGTCAAGTTCTAACACTCACTAATAAAACTTGGCTGAAGAACCTGTGTTTGTTAGTTAATTATAAACAGACAAGAGCATGCCTACTCAGCAGATGGTTTGCGAGAGGAAATGAGAAGGCTGCTGGAGACAGGGTCTCATGAGAAAAGTTGGGGTACCTACCTTTTCCTTGTAAAAAAGTTTCTCAAAGTATGAACTGAGCATAATGTGCAAATAACTTTTGATACATCATTTTTGTCTCTTCCTTTCTAGGTTACTGTTTTATGATGCTTAGTGGAAAAAGGGATACATCCAATTCTTGACAAAAGGGGAAGAGAATAGTATATTCAACGTGAAGTGCAAATGTCTTGAATAGAATTATGGATGTTTCTTTTTTCTCTGCAAAGTCCAGTTATTTAACTTTCCTTGAATCAGTACTCAGATATTTTCTTCTGTTTTTTTCAGGCATGTCTCTACACATAACAGATCATATAATAGCAGTAATGGACTTTAGAATAGTTGTGTCGTTTAACCTCATCTCTTTATCAGTGATTTGCATAATAAATTGTCCTGTTCTTTGCAGGAGACATCTGTAGCATTCTGCTTAACTTACTTAGAATGTTAGAATAAAATTATAGCATAAATTATGTGACAAAGGAAATGCTAAACTTCTATAGTTCCACCTGCCTGAGAATTACTGGAAACGCTTTGCTGCAGCAAGTGGGTGAGAGATTTGAGTCCTTAGTGTATTGACTGAACGCAGCAAATGAGATGTGGTAATATGTTGTTATTTCTTTTTTCAATAGGCGATATATGTATTCCAGAAAGCAGCAATTCTGTGTATGCTTCCAGAGGATGATTTGAAAAGGACTGGTGAGGACATTGTATCTTTATTCAGGTAAACATTTATAAAGCATCTACCTGTGCAGTCTTTTTCCCCGATATAAAAGTTTTTGACTTGAGTATCTTTGTCTTGTGTGACTTACTTCCTACTTATCATCAACTTTTTAGTTTTTCTCTTTGCTTTTAGAATCAGAATATTTAAAGTGCTTCTTTTATCAGCAACATATGTCCTACAGCTGCAGTCTAAGTGGTGTGAAACAATTTAAGGTCTTATACTTCAGAGGCAAATAGCAAATCCTACCAAATGAAATAAGATGAAATAAAAATTACATAAAGGAACTTCTATTTTCCATTTTCCTTCCTTGTAGACAAGTGGATGGCCTAAAACAGAGAATTGCAGGAAAATCTATCCCAACTGAGAAATTTGCAGTAAGGAAAGCTCGACGCTATGCAAGTCCTCAACCAGTGAAACTGATAATACCCGCCCTGGTATTTATGCTTGCTTTCTTTTTGTCCTTTTCAAATAGAAAAGAAATAAGTATAATTCATTATGCAGGGAAAGAATAATATTATCAGGTAGTATGTGTCTGCATTTTTTTAATTAATTTTTTTTTGTAAATAATTACTGCGTTCATGCAATGGGATTTTTGTGAAATGTACTAGCGGCTGGGTCGTGCTACCAACTACTAACAGTCCAAAACCAGAACCCGATTTTTCATATGCAAGTTCAAACATACACAGAATGATTGCTGTTGCCACATGAGGCTGAAAGTCACCTTTCAGCTAGACACCTGCCTGGATTTCTAGCATATGTGTTCAAGTTCTTTAGTTTGGCAGGATTTCAGTCCTTGTCCTCCAGACTCATTAGGAAGTTAAGGAGTACTTCAGCACATTTTGTTCTTCTGGTGAAAATGAAGAGTGGTGTTTCTGGTTTGTTTGTTTGTTTTTTCTCTTATATTGAGTCTGAGTAAAATGTGCAGAAGTTAATGATACTTTACTAACGCTATTCTAATTTCCCATGCTTTTAACTTCAGAGGCGTTAGTAGTGCACAGTGTGTTTATACGTGCACAGCAATGATACTTGGCACATATGTATGCTAAAATTTTTGTACATGGATAATTTAGCAACAACTGAAGATGAAAAACATAATTTGAGAAGGAATTTCTTATGTTAAAGCTCATTGATATAGAAAGAGGAGTCCAAAGAAAATTAATCCATCAGTTTTAAAATTTGTTTTATACTCAATTATGTATAAAGACCTAAGTAATAAAGTTGTCTTGGGCTTGTACAGCACAGTGCTATTCAGTTGTGAGTATATATCTTTGGTCTTGCTGTCAAATCCAGTATCTTTTAATTTAAGAATTTTTCCATCATGGGTTAAGTAAAAATAAACATAGTGTATGGTATTACTGCAGTAAGCATAAATTACACAGTACTACAGAATTGAAACGAATCTAGCATAATGTAGTTGATAGTGTCACTAACACTATTTCAGACTTTGATAGAACCAGGTTTTTCTCCATCTGAAAACCCACATAGTTACAGCACAAATATAAGCAGAAATATTTCAACAGTGTATTGTATCAGCTTCAGAATGACATCAGGCTTCATATTTCAGAGGTGTAATTACAAATCAAATACAGTAGAACAAATGATACTTTTGTTTTTGCGATGATTGAGTAAAGATCTCAGCAAAGTTTCGTATTGGTTAGCATTAACTCTGTACGTGTATTCTCTTATTCTCTTTGTGTTACAATGTGATAGTATTTAATGCATCGAAGCAAGCATATTGCTTACTATTGTACTGAAGCATCTGGGAAGCTTTGTGACAGGATTTGCCTTGATTTTTTTTTTTTAAATAAGATCTTGTAGGAGTTATATTGGAAGCATGTGTTGGATGTGTGTATTGGAAACATATTTTTATCCAGAAAGTTTTATCTACTTCCAGTGTTGCTCCATATGGAAGGTAACAGCCTATAGATTGTATCATCTCTATATAAACACACACGAGTGTGTGTTTGGGTGCACACATATATCTGTATAATGTGTATACATGCACACACTACAAATACACACACAAATTTATCTATAATCCTCTAGAAAGTAACTATGTTCAGCTGCTTCTTTAGTTCATATGGCAGAGGCCACAAGCTGAACCTAAAATACCCCGTTTTGCTGATGTGTTACATGGGTGATGGTAAACTATCACGTGATAAAATCTCTTCAGTTTCGTTTTTAAAGATCTTTGAAAATACTTGACAGAATCCATTAAAAAGATGTCAAAACATTCAAAACTTAGAAACCCAGGTTAACTTTGCCCACACACATTCAATGTCATTTTGCCTCCCCTATGCATAGATACTTTTATGCAACTTTAATTAAATGACTATTAAGGCAGATGTGGTTGTCTTTGTAAACTTGCACGTAACTGACAGAATGTCCTGTACCTGTTGTGGGTGGTTATTTGAAGTCGTACAGATACTTCTATTCATGGGCTTCTCAACAATGAGTGTTTTTGGCTTTGAAACCTTCCGTATTGTTTAAAACAAGTTTTTGTAGGCAGTATTTTTATGTACTCAAAATTTTCCATAACAACCTTCCAAGGGATACTGTTTAGTTAAATATTTATGCAATTCCATGAGTTTGTCTTGTTGTTTGTTTGACTTTTTTTTTGTCAGGAAATGATGTATGTCTGGAATGGCTTTGCAATTGTGGGCAAAAGAGCAGACCTCACTGAAAACTTACTGGTCACAATTGAAAAAGAAGAAACTGCTCTACAAAATGAAACTAGTAAGTGATCAGTTAAGATGGAATTATTAATCTGGTAAAAAATGCTGACTTTTTTTTTGCTTCTGTCTACTGATGTTCTGTGAGGTAAGTGTTGACTCGGGTGATGTGGTGTTAAATCTGAGTATGGAAATTTTGGGGCTGCATGAAAGTTAGCGGTGGTTCTTCAATATATTCTTTATCTGGCTTGATTGATGCTGCAGAAGAATACAGAAAACTCAAGGATTTGAGGTTATTAGTTACAGAACTTAACTGATTCTTGCTAAGATGTTCCAGTCTCTCAGAGCGTTCTTGGAGCGTAGTCCACTAATTTCTTAAATGTCTGAAAAATACTTTTTCTAAAGCAATTTACACCATACTTTAACTTTACTATGGAGGACACATACTGAGCAGAATATGACTAAGTATAAAGGAAATAATGAAGTACTATGCATGAGTCTGGTTTTTTACTTTCTAGCAAAATAAAACATGTTTGCTAGTTGTAAAATAAAACATTTTTGACAAATAAACTTTGACCATGGTTTTAGATCTTGATGTATTTGAAGCATAGATGTTCAGGGTAATGTTTAGAGAATCAGTCCATAACTTATTCCTAAAGGAACTTAAGTTCCATTATTACAACAGGTTTACTGCAGAAGTACCGGGCTTTATCAGGTTTTATCAGGTGGATGCTGTCATCTATCATGTGAACTTCTCAGTACGCTTCTCTTGTGAGTTCTTCTAGAATGAATAAATATTATCTTTTCACATATGAAACTTTTTTAAATGGTAATTCACTCAAAATAATTTCTCTTGAACCCAGACCTTAATCACACCAACAATTTAGCAAAAATCAGTTTTGCCACATGATTAAAACATTAATTATGAAATGTAAAAGTACATCTAATTATGATTTACATATAAACTGAGGTGACGTATCAGAAGTTATACAAAGACATACAAGAAATGCATAGTGGTAAAGTCTGGATGGTATAACAAACTAAACGAGAGTCACTTGCAAGGCCAAGACTGAATTGGGTCCCTTTCTTCATGCTATTCTTCACATTTCTGCAGAATCAGTAGTGTGTCTCTTAAACATCAAGTGTTTTTGTTTGGGGGGGTTTTGTTTGTTTGTTTTGGGGGTTTTTTTTGGTTGTTGTATTAAAACCAAAATGTAGCAATACTCAAGATATCTGCAGATAATGTTCCCATGAGTTCTGCACAGAGGGTTCTGGCAGAAGCTGTTGGGAATCCGATGCTGTATCATGCAGAGGCTTCTACAATAGGTGCTAATCAGTTGTAACAGTGAAGTAAATTTCCTGTCAAATTCCTAAGCAGAGATGCACAAGGTACCAAAAGAAAAGGAGCAGAAATAAACACAGTATGTTTTTATTATGGAAATGTGCAGTTTACAAATAGGATGTAATCTGGAGCATGTTTGGTTTTTATACTTTCTGTATCTTTTTTAGTAGTAACTGCAGTTAAATGTAGTTTTGTTCTGGACTTTGCATCTGTGACCCTGATTTGCTTTTAAAGATATGGACTCAGACAAGATAAAGTCTCTGATTACCAGAATTGCTGCTGAATTGAGACCCAGAGAAAGTGATTAATGCTATTAGCAGAGTGTGGCAAGGATACCATATTGTTTTAAGAGACAGCTGTCAGTACTAGATAGCTTTAAAGGACTGCTAAAGTGCTGTAAAAAAGTATGTTAATTATACACAAAGGTCATTTAGGGATTGAGACTTCTTAGAGAGAGCTGTTGATACTTCATGTGATACAAATGAACTAGCATGGAATCTGTCAAGGATTGAAAGTGGTTTTATGTTGTATAGAGCTGAAAATAGAGATGGTAAAAGGAACAGATGAAAGACATTAGAAATTATTTTTTGTCCTCAAGATTTCTGGAAATCTTTTTTTTTTTCCACAGTTGTGTCATCTCCAAGATATAAAAAAGGAATTTGTAAATTCAAGAACAATGCATTTCTTGTGTGTTTTATAATCCTGATACTGATATTTCCTCTGATATAGAGGACTGCGGGAAGATGGTTCTCCCACATTGATTGCAAGGTTGTCTGTATTAAATTGGCCTGTGCCTTTACTGTCATTTACTGTCAGCATTTTGGCATAATAGCTTTTCTTCCTGTGGGAAATACCAGGGAGATACTAGTTGAAGTTGTTAAAGACTGGCAAGCTTTCACTGACATCAGTGCTTGCCCCCAGTAATTTCAATAAATGAGTCCTTTAGGAGACAGTCACATGAATCCAATACCTTAGCGTAGCAAAACAGGTTGGAGGGAATGCAAAATGCTCAGCCACTGCACTTCTACCTGTCACTAAAAGCGCAGTCTGCCAGTTATTATCTATTGAGACTTTCTGGGTTTAAACACAGACAGAAATAAACCTGAACGTAGTGGCAAAGCACTTCACTGAATCCTAAGGTGCTTTAGTCTTGCATGTTTCAGAATTGTTTACATAGGATCTTTTTGGCAGACTATTAAGAAAAAACTAACATGACCGTAGAGAGCTGGTAATTAGTTGTAAACAACATGATCTGAAGGGAGCGTGTTTTGCTTCCTGAATTGTTAATGTATGTGCTGCCATCTGTCTATCCATATGTGTTTTCTTCCCTTTCTTTTCCTTCCCTGCAACCAGCAAATGCTATAAACCAAGGCAACAAAAAAGGACCACACTCGTTAAGGTTATATTTCTGAATTGCTTCACAAAAGCTTTTTCATCTGATATTTTTAGTCCTATTGAACATAAAACCTTCCTGTATTTTCCAAATGTTATACACTACTAGTGAAACTTCTTAATTGTTAGAGATGATGAGAATACAAATAAACATGGTTTCTTGAATTTGTACTGCCAAATAATGCTTCCAAAAAGTTCTGCAGGACAGTCGTAGTGTGTTCTTGTGCTTTTTCATGTTACTGGTGCTACTGGAGGTCTGTCACTGCTCCTCAACAGGGGAAGTTATTAAGATAACATAGTGCGAAGGAGATTTCAGTCTCACTGTAGGTTTTGCTTCCTGTTTTAGATGTTACAAGTACAGAAGTCTGTAACTGATGGCAGTTTATGCCTGCTCTATACTGACTTCTAGTTCCAGAAGACTGGGGAATATCTGGATGTTTCAATTTCTTATTATTTCTTCTTAGCCTGTATCTTTAAAGAGAAAGGTACAGGTGTTATGCACACATTTTCTTTAGTAGACAGTATTTGAAATTGTGCCTGAAGGTTATGTATGTTTTGGGGTGTAAAATCTGAGAAGCAAGGTCCTGAGTTTGAATACATATTCTCTACCGAACTCTAATTTTCCTTTTCATGGTGTCTTCAAATTGTTTGATGTATCTCGCTTTTACTTTTAGATCGCAGTGAATACTATATGGATGATGTGTGCATGTTGCAGTTACTGAAGGGCCTCTGCCTGAAACATTTGGGAAGACTCATGCAAGCTGAACTGTGTTTCAGTAAAGTAATTCAAAGGTAAAAATAACCAACAGACTTTTAACCATTGTATTTTGTAGCTTTGGGTGAAATTTCTGATACTCCTGTAGAAGCCATCGTGTTAGAATTTTTAATAATTAAACTTCAACATCCTGTTAAGGAGCTGGAATTAAAATACCGCTGAAAGTAGTTGGAGAACCACAATGCTTTGCTAGTATTTTTCTATAGCAATTTAACATTATATGGCTTTATATAAATGTGATGTTTTAGACCAAATAAATCAAACTGACAGGTAACGCATTTATCTAAATACATTTGGAATTAGTATTTTTGTATTTGCAGAACTATCAACATAAGATAATTCACATGGATTTCCTGTTTTTTTCACGATTTACTACTTCAGTAGTTAATGCTTCTCTATGTAAAGAAGTTGTTGTTGTTACTTGTTTCAGTTGAAAACTTGAGTTTCCTGTGTTACAGATTTATTGAATACTTTACAGTAGGTACAGATCTGACACATAATAACTTTTCTTTATATAACATTGAGTCATGTACTGATTGTAGTTGTAAACTTTTTAGAATTTTTAGAGTAATTAGGATGAAAAAGCAGTTTTTACACATGCAATTTTCCTAATAAATTATTTAGAAAAATTAATATTTAAGGAGAATTTGTTACATATAATTCTATTGCTTGTTATCATTTTCTTGCCATCTCACCTTCTCTTGCCATTTCTAAGATCCCAAGTGGGTTTAGTCAAGCACTTTGCAAGTTACAGGGCAGTGGGTTTTGGTTGGTTTTGCTTTTGGAGCTGAGACATCTTAAAAATCTTCAGACAACACTTCTTCATAAAGCGGATGTTTTGCATGGGGAGGAGGAGGAGTTTTCTGGTAAATTAAATATCTACATTCTGGTCAGCTTTACTCTCCACATTTCTTGGGCTGCTACAGTACATTAAGACTGTTTATCACATAAGCAGTCTTCCTGCTTTAAGACCACAGCAGGCTTGTCTTGGTGGATGAGGTGCCTTTTTAGAAGTGTTGCTCTCAAAATGTTGAGCGCTTTTCCAGTGCTTGTTGCGAACTTTTTTGTTTTGCATCATTGGTTGATGTTATTCTATCCAGAAAAGAATCAGAGTTGATTGTGAAAGACACAGGAAAGGCCAAGATAGCGATGCCTTCTTCACCTTGTTCTGTACTGGCAAGATCAACTCTCAGGAGTTCCAGATCCATGAAACCTGTGGGAAAGTCTGGAAAAAGCAAGAATTACCCCTGATGGAGGAGGGTCATGTTAGGAAAAGTGTGAACAGACTAGACATATATATGTCTGTGGCAACTAGACATACCTAAGTACATAGGACATTTGCATGTATACATGAGTGCTGAGCGAGCTGGCCAATGTCATTGTGACGCTCCATTATCTTTGAAAGGTCATGGCAATTAGGGGAAGTTCCTGAGGACCAGAAGAAAGCAAAGGTCACCCTTATCTTCAAGAAGGGCAAGAAGAAGGATCTGGGAAACTGCAGGACAGTCAGCTCCTCATCAGTCCCTGGGAAGGTGGAGTAAATAATTCTGGAAACCATTTCCAAACGTGTAAAGGTTATCAGGAGTAGTCAGCATGGATTTATGAAGGGGAAATCGTGCTTAACCATCCTTATAGTCTTCTACAATGAGATGACTGGCTCCGTAGATGAGGGGACAGCAGTGGATGTTCTTTATCTTGAGTTTAGAAAGGTTTTTGACACTGTCTCCTGCAATATCATCACAGACAAACTAACGAAGTCTCAACTAGGTAAGTGGGTAGTGAGGTGGATTGGAAACTGACTGAACTGCTGGGTTCAGAAGGCTATGATTAGCAGCATGAAGTCAGCTGGAGGCCARTCACCAGCAGAATAATGCAGAGTTTGATGCTGGGGCCAGTAGTTTTTAACATCTTCATTAAGGACCTGGATGATGGGACAGAATGCAACCTCAGCAAATGTGCAGATCATACAAAGTGGGAGGAGTGGTTGATAAGCCAGATGGGTGTGCTGCCATTCAGAGCAACCTGAACAGGCTGAAGAAATAGGCTGTCAGCAACCTCATGAAATTCAACAAAGGGAAGTGCCAATCCCTACCACTGGGGAGGAATAACCCCACGCACCAGTACAAGCTAGGGGCTGACTGGCTGGAGAGCAGCTTGTCAGAAAACGCCCTGGGGATCCTGGGGCATCGCGGTCATCCCCAAGTTGACTGTGAGCCAGCAATATGCCTTTGCAACAAAGGTGGCCAGCAGTGTCCTGAATTGCATTAGGAAGAGTGCCATCACCAAGTAGAGGGTGGTGATCCTTCCTCCCCTCTCAGCACTGATGAGGCCACATCTGGAGTACTGTGTCTAGTCCTGGTATAAGAGACACATGGATATACTGGAACAAGTCTAACAAAGGGCCACAAAGAAGATCAAAGGACTGAAGCATCTGTCATATATGAAGAAGCCAAGAGAGCGGCAAGTGTTCAGCCTGGAGAAGAGAAGACCTGAAAGGGTTACCTGAAGGGAGTGTGGTGGGTTTTTTTTTAAAAAAAAAAAAAAAAAAGAGAGAGAGAGACAAACTCTTCGCAGTGGTTCCCAGTGACAGAACGAGAGGTAATGGGCACAAACTGAAATACAGAAAACATTGTTTAAACATAAGGAGAATTTTTTTTTTTCATCATGAAGTTGTTCAAACACTGGCACAGATTGCCTAGAGAGACTCTGGAGTCTCCATCCTTGGAAATATTTGAAACCTACTTGGACACAGTCCTGGACAGGTTGCTGCTGTTGACCTTGCCTTGAGCAGGGGATTGGACTAGATGATCTCCAGAGGTGCCTTCCAGCCACAGTGATTCTGAGAATTTCTTGTATTGGGGAAAAGTTGAATTTTCTTACTTCTCTGCTAATTTGTTCAGGCAAGCTAGGGTAAGGGGATCTTGATTCTGTGTGTGGGAAATAAGTATTACCTAACCTAACGAACGTTGGTTTTATCTCGTTACCTTTTGGTTTGTTGGTTTTTCTTGAACTGTAAGTCACAGAATAGAGTCCCAGTCTTGGAATTGTGTTCATGTCACAATACAAATAGGAAATAGGAAAGAATAAATTTTTGCTCCTAGAAGGTCATGTTCTTAGTGTGTTGCATCCACTCCTTACAAGTATAATTAATGTGCACAGAGTTAACCAGTAAAAAAGGTTCCAGAGTGTTTTCTCTGGCCATGTGCTTTTACAGGCAGTGATTGCATTTAAAAGTTAACTGGTCACTCGAGGAAAGGTTGTAATTAGCCACTTTTGTTTTTCTGGTTTTCTAGTGAGAAGCAAATAAAATATGATAGTTATTTGGTGCCGTTCACCCTGTATGAGTTGGGTCTTCTGTACAAACAACAGGATGAGAGAGAAAAAGCAATAAGATACATAGAAACCGCAAAGTAAGTGGATTTTTTTGTTTGTTTGTATCAGCCTGTAGATTAAGAATAACTGACTAACTTTAGCAACGAAGGCATGTGTTTTTTCTTCCTGCCAACCTCTTTGCAAAGTACAGGTAATTATAAATCTGTGTTCTTGACTTGGAAAAGTTGTCTGATACAGTTGAATTTTACACTTTCAAAAAACTCTGTCCTTCAGATACAGTGGAGTAGACAATATCAAACAAGACAGAGCATGAAGGGAAAATGTCTCCTTTTCATTTAGGCTTCAGAGATGCTGAGGCTCCACTGCGTGCATGGAATGCAGCTGGAGAGTCCAGAGAAAGGATCTATACCGCTTCTGTCCCAGAGAGCAGCTGGGGGGCTTATATCTGCTGCAGTAAAGATGTTAGTGGGACTAGGTTAAAAGCCAGTACACTTCTGACCACCTCCCTTTTTCCTTTCAATCCTGTCACAGAAGAGCAGCAGAGCGCTGAATTTACTGTGGAGCAGCATGTTCGCTTCATCTGTAGACTGTAGTATGGGGTAGAATTTGCCCCTTGTGTGTACAGAGAAGTACACCAATCATGCAATAGTGTTGTAAATGTGAGTTAGAAACAATATCCTAAAACCTTTTTTAGAAACATAGTAGTTTTTTGCCCTTTTTTTTTTTTTCTCCCCTGTTTGGATTACATAATGTGATTTCCCTGTGTTTCATTACTCTGGCTGAGTTGTGTTTTCAAGCTGAACATATACTTTCAGCTAACAGCCTTTCTTTTCTGTAGTCTTATAGCTTGTCTTTTCAGAGCAAGCTTCAGTAATTGGGAGGGCTGTTGAAAGGATCAAAATAAGTGAAAGAGATGCTAAGACATGGATTCAGTTTATCAGGACATTTAATTGTTAGTAGTGGTATAAGTCTCTGCTGAGTTTGTGGATGTAGTTTTAAATGTCTCATAACTCATCTGTGTATCAGCCTCTGTTTTCTGTTGAAGCAATGAAGGCTGTTAACTTTGGTACTTTAGGGCATGTATAAAGTAGAAACAATCCAGGCCAAAGATGTTTTTCTTAAAATAACTTTATTGTTCGCAGAAACAACTACAAAGAATATTCTATGGAGTCCAGGTTGCACTTCAGAATTCATGCAGCACTTGACAGCTTGAAGGTGTCACCTGCTTCAACACCTTGAATGAGGAGGGATGCTTTTCATGCGTACAATACATTCAATAGCCTACACAATCTTTTTTGCAATCTTTTTTTAATCATGGAAGAGAAACAACCTAATGATTGTTTTCTGTCATCTCTGATTTGGTGTGTGTCATTCCTTTAGACTGTTCTTTCTCTGTATAGCGCATATACTATATCTACTTGATACGTTAAAGAAGACCTTATATTTTGTTTGATAAAAATAATTTAATATTTGACTTGAATGGGGGATATTTTAACAAAAAGTTGATGGTGCAATAAAGTTTAATGCAAACACTTTATTTTTTTATAAGAAAACAGATGCTGATTATGCAGTGGAACTGGTGATAATTTCTGCATTTTTTGAAGGTTTGATTTTCTGCGGTATGCTTGAGACCTTTTTGCCTCTGGAACAAAAATGCAATGTCTGCAGATAACCTTACCCACATTTGGCATACTATATTCTGAAATTTTTCTTTCAGAGGGAAAAATTCATCATCTTTGACTTAATTTCATTTTGAGAACAAAATGAACCTGTCTGAAGTGCAATATTTTTACACTGTCAGATAAAGGTAAGCAGGGCTACAAGTATAATGTCTTTGCAGGTCTGTTTCACTCAAAATAAGTGGTTACAGGGGATATTTTTCAGTCATAGAAAAGCAGGGCTCAAAAGCAGAATCAACAGTCTTATGTCCTTCCTGACAGATTTGTTTAACCTGTTCTTTAAAAAAGAAAAACTTTAAAATAAAATAAAATAAATAAATAAAAACAAACAAACAAACAAACAAAAAAAAAAACAACCAACCAAAAACTTGCACTGAGAGAGATTTTGTAACTTATGCAGGATGTCTTTCCCAGTGGGAAAAGACTAGGAAATTTTTCCTGATGTCTACCCCAAATAATTCTTGGCACAACTGAAACTGATTGCTTCCCATCTCCCCTGTCATAGATCTGGAGAAAGGATTGTTCTTTTCCTTTTTTGAAGCAGTCTTTTAATATTTGAAGACTAACCCCCTTGTTGGTATTCTCTGTTCTTGGATTCCAACCAAAATAAATAAAAATTCACAAAATTTACTTTCCTAATAATGGGAATAACTCATATTAATGCAAATTGATTGTGCATCAAAAAGTGAATCCACTTTTAAACTTGGAATTAGGAAAATGTGCATATTCTAATAATGACTTTCTACCAAAAATGTGTAGTAAAATTGACATACATTAAGTGCATGTATTTTTCTTTTCACTTTAATATGTGAACAGCAGTATCAAATTGAGTTTCCCAATTCGTTATATATGCGGATTCTGCTAGCTGTCTATTCTTAAAAATAAGAATATGCTTAATTTTTATTTAAGTATACACACAATAACGTTTTTTCTCTAATTACTGCAAAACTTGCCCATTTCCATATTTTATTAATGCTAATATATTTACTTCTGCACAGTAAATCCATAGTAACAATGGTCCTGTATGTGATTCTCTGCCCTTAACTCCCACCCAAGAAAAAACAGAGCAAAAGAAATAGGTGAAAAATGTGTCTTCAGTAAATGAGTAACTGAAAGTTTCTAATTAAACAGTCAATATAACGTAAATGCTATAGTTATTCTCCTCAGGTGACTGAGAGCACAGCTTTCTTCTATGACTTTATAAATAACTGAGTCATTTAATTGCATAGAAATCTGTAATACAGTGGCATACTTATAGGTGAAGTAACAGTTTAAAAATATTAGCTAAATAAACATAATGGGTCTTTCAAAGTGCAAACCTGATCCAAAGTCTGTTGTCTTCAATGGTTTGGATTTGTGCCTGTTGTAAATGCGTAACTAAATTATTGTGTAAAATTATACACATGTAGGTTTGAAGCTTAGATGCCTGAGACGCTCAATCACTGAAAAAATGCACCATGCTTGTTTTAAAATATATATCATTGACTGTAGTTGAAGTAGAAAAGATATTTGTCTCTTTGTCAACAGGGATTAGCATATGCTATAAGCTGCAGGCAGCAAAAATAAAATTCTGTATGCTATGTTTTCAGACAATACTTTTAATACCTCTTTGGGTATTTACATGTTCAATTTAGGATTATTTTGGTTTAATCTGATTATTGGATTGTAGCAATCAAATGGTATCACTTCATTTTCTCATGAAAGGTGGTGAAAACAATTTTTTGTAAACAATTGTCAGTAAAAATTTCATAATTTGTGTTTCAATAGTAATTCACTCTACAGGAGAGTTAGAACTGGGACTACAGACTCTCAAGGTGGGGCATGAAGTAGTCTCTGATCTCTTGTTTTTGTGAGGAGTGTCTTACAGTTATGGGTGATTTGGGATAGAAATGAAAATGAACAAAAAGTAAACAATGAGCTTCCTTAGAAGCTGATTTTTTGAAAGTTCAGTACAAAGTGTCATGTAGCAGTGTACTTTTTTTCATGGACAATGATACTGACTGCAAAGAGAGTAAAAGAGAACTTTGTTTTCTTCAGTTCAGCCTTACACAGGGCATTAATACTGACTTTGGATGTTACACTTTGTCTCTCTTGGGATCAGCCTTTTTGCACTCATGCAGAGAACAGGCATATCAACACAAATTTGCAATACTCTCTGTAGAGTTTGATGCCCTGAGGTCCCCAGCATAAATACTATTTATAGCTTGTCTCCTTTTCTGTGCTGCTGTTCCAAACTTGTTTGTTAGAAAGCCCGATTCATCAAGATTCTTAGCTTTATTCTGAAATTTTTTTCCAACTTATTAACAGTGGAAATATAAATGGGTGAGAGTGATTTGTAACCCTTCACTTAAGGTAGGTCTCAGTAGAGCTGTAGAGATGCTTTGTCTTTCAAATGCTGCAGAAGTGCATGTCTCCCCAACACAATGCGTCATTGATACAGTATTATTTAGTACATTGTATCTAAGTTAAAATAAGTGATTTGTGGCTAAGAGTTCAGACAAAATTTCTATGGCTTTTTTCTTTACCTGCTGTATACTGTACTGGGCCTTAAATACAACTCTGATGTAGTCTTACTGCTCTTCATAATCTTCACCTCACTTGCTTGTGTCCCATGGGAATTTTGAATAATGTGCTGAAACTTTGAAACTGAGCAAAGCTGAGCATTTACCTATGATGCTATAACCTCTGATAAGAGTAGGAATTATATACAAGAGCAAAGCTAAGTCCTTAGCTTAAGCAAGCAAAGCTAAATTTACATAGTTATGTTATAACAAAAGGTTATTCTGATCTTTCTGATAATAGATGTATATTTTTATTTTAAGGTGAGGAATAATAAAGTAGCCTGGYTATAAGACAAAGATTCTGTTTGATTAGGAGTTGTCTACTTAGAAAAATATTACAAAAAACTTCTCGTCTGTGCATATCATTCAAATGTTTAGTCTGTTGATGAAAGATCGTTGTATTATGGTTTTTAAATCCTAGCTTTTTAACAAAAATTGAAAGAAAATACATATTAAAAGAAAGTTGACTAAAGTTTGGTTTATATCTGTTCTAATACACATGCATAGCAGCTGTATTTAGCACCTTGTGGCCAGAAAAATGTAAATCAGATCCTGTTATGTTTCCAAAACACCTTGCCAACTAATATATATAAAAGAAGTAGTTTCTTGTAATAAATCTAACTTAGACTTTGCAATTATTTTATTACTAATCTTAATGTTTAATGTCCTTTTGTTTCTGTATATTCTTATACTGCATAGTTCAAYGAAGAATGTTTATATTTGCACTGGTGGTGCAGTTTATTTGCTTCTAAACTATTGAGGTTTGCACATGTTCATATCTGATACTTGAGTAAAACCAAGGCCAGAATAATGGAGGATGAGGGATGAAGAAGTACGTTCTGGTTTTAAGAGCATGTAGAAATGTTCACTGTGATGAATTGGAGTGGTATCTTACTTCAGAGGAATAAATTACATTTTATGCTTGTGCTACCAAGTGCTGAATTTGGCACTGTATTCTAGTTGTGCATAACCTTCAGCTGAGATTTATCAAAACAATATGAACAAAAAAGGCCTGATCTCAAGTTTAAACACACTATCTTGGGCATATAGCTCTTTTATACAACCTGTCTAGGCTGAGAGGTTGTACAAAGCTATCAAGGTCCAGGAGAGAATATAGGGTCTTTTGAAATGTAAATAACAAATATAAAATAAACTAATTTAGTCTTAATCTTTCACCAGAGATCAAATAATACCTTTAAATGGTATAAAATACAAGAGTGATTAATAATTAACTCATTCTGTTATCAGTTATGTCATTAAATTCAGTGAGAACTAGACATAATATACTCCTAGGATTCTTTTAAAATGCCAACATAAAAACAGGGAGAAAATTATCTTTCTACATGTGTGTGCAGGGCTTGGTTTTAGTAACATTTAGAAAAGTAAATGTTCAAAGTTATTTTTTTAATGTGGCATGGTTAAATGTTTCCATAGTTGTATGTAATTTTAGCTGATGCTTCCCAGCAAATAGGTCAACTTAATTACCTATTTTGAGTGATGATAATGGTGATTATGGTTATCATAAGAACAGAGATAGTAGTTAACTTAGTGTCATGGTTTAACCCCAGCCAGCACCTGAACACCACGCAGCCGCTCGTTCACCTCCCCGCTGCGGTAGGATGGGGGAGAGAATCGGGAGGGCACACGGAGGAAAACCCGCGGGTTGAAAGAAACACAGTTTAATAATGGAAGTAAAACAAAGCAAACAGTGATAATAACAATGATAACAACAGTAACAGAATATACAAAACAGGCGATGCACAACGCAACTGCTCACCCCACGTGTCCCGAACTAACTGCGTGAGACGAACCCCAGAGCCCCGCCCCCACCCTAGTTTTATACTGAGCATGACATCACATGGTATAGAATACCCCATTGGCCAGCTGGGTCAGCCGGCCCGGCTATGCTCCCCCCCAGCTCCCCCTGCACCTGGCAGAGCATGGGAGGCTGAAAAGTCCTGGTGCAAGCACCACCCAGCAGCAACCAAAGCATCAATGGGCCATCAACGTTCCTTTCATTACCAAACCCAAACACAGCACCCCCTCCAGCTACTGGGAAGAAAGTTAACTCTGTCCCAGCCGGAACCAGGACACTTATCTCACAGAAAGGCAAAAGAATGGAGATGCTTCTGTATGATTCTTGTCTGTAAGATGCTAATTCACTCTCAATTATTAAGACATACCATAGTCTAGAATAAAACCTTTTGTAGCTAGATTAGAGTGCTTGTAGAGTATTGAATAAAGGAAGTACATTGAATAGAAGAAGGAGAAGACACACTGAAGAAAGATATAAGCACAAAAATAGGAACTACATCTGCATTCATGCAAGCATTTGGCAGAAGTTGTGTTACATTTATAAGTCTAAGCTATAGTTATCTGATCAGCTCAACATTTGGACTTCCTGTATTTGAGCCAGGGGAAAGATATAGGTGGTGTTGGGACCTTAGCTCAGTTTGGTTGGTTGTGGGGGTTTTTGTTGTGTTGTGTTTTGTTTTGTTTTTTAAATCTGGTCTTGTTACTTACTCTTTGAATTAATCCTGTAGGACAGTTTCATAAAGAAATTTAAGCATTGTGGCTCTGAACTTTGCAGTTTGTAGAAAAGTAGCCTCTGGAAAAAATCAGAGCCTGTGGTTAACATAGCAAATTCAATGTTTAATGAATGTAAAATTAAATATTCTCCTCTTTGTAGAATTGTAAGCATGCAGTTCCAGTCTATGGGGAAGCACATGTCGGCTAGTAATCACAGCTAGGAATACTTTCCTAGATTTAGACAGTCATTTAAAGAGATAATTTCTTCAAATGCATTAGCAGTAGGAGGTGTCTGTCATCTGTGCCATGCTTTTGTACCATAGAAATTGTAGTTAGAGCATCCAAGCTGAGTAGGCCAGATTCAATACCTACCTCATCTGAAGCCAAAGGATGAAGAATACTCAGTGTTGGTGATATGCCACTGGGTGGGAAAACTGTTAAGGTTTTACTGAAATCCCACTTGAGAGGTTAATATTCTTATATACTTAAGCATGTAAATGTGGATCTCAAAGCTTAATTTTCTTATTGTAAAATGGGTGTAAGACTATATTAAGATAACTTTTTTTGAGATGCTTAAATGACCTGCTCTTACTTCAGTATCTAATATCAGGATGGAGGGATATGCGAAATTAGGTTAATGCTACTTATATAGCTTATGTTAGGCTTAACTTGTTTCAGAGCATTAGGAGATCTTCAGAATTAAACTTGATGTAGAAGAGAGAGCAGTATGAATTTAAGTGTGGTTTTATTTTTAATACAGTTTTACTCAAGGGGTTGGAACTTATGTCCAGGCAAAACATGATGTCTAAATATGCTGAGGTACAGGTATAAAACTTCCATCCAAAACACCCAATCCACCTTGATTAGATTATTTATTTCTCTTAAAAGAGAGGTTCTGTATTGCATGTGTTTRTGAACCTACTTAAACAATATTCTACAAAGCAATCCAGCTGTAGTTTAAAATTTTATATGGTTTAGAATGTGTATGCTCAAGCTTTACTTTGACAAGATGCTTGCCTTAAATTGCTTTCCAAACTACAGTCACATTAATATAATTGCTTCAAATAAATTTGCATTAGTTTTTACATAGGAACATTCGAAACGTCCTATCATTGTTGACAATGAGAAAACATTAGATGTTTTTTCACCTACTATTCACTTGGATAGAAAACAAATTGAAAGAAAAGTTTACACTGGTTTTGTGTATAATACAACTAAAGTTCAAGATAGATTATTTTCACAACCCAAATGAAAAGTGCTCCTCCTGTATTTTACATGAATTTTACTAGACTGTCCATATTCTGTGGAAGCAATTTATTTCATTTATTCCAGTTAATAATACAAATAATACAATAATCATTGTGTCTATTGCATAATGAATCTTTGAAGTGGTAGCTGCTTTAAATCAGATTCTTGTGAGCTGAAAGAAAAGGAAGAGGGTTGGAAGTGGAATGCATTGTGGGGAGTTCAAGGTCTCTATAGAAGATGAACAGTTAAACAGGATGCTACTTAAAATGCAGTACACTCTGGAGGCCAATGACAATCCATATGTTTTAGCATCTAGTGAATATGAAACAACTTAAAGAATATGCTGTGGCTGTTCTTCTTCAAACTAAGCTTTTAATAGTTTAAGCAGAAGAAAATAAACAAACCTTGCCTGAAAATTAGAATCTTCACCTGGAACACTGTATGCTGTTGAGTCATAACAGTTCTGCTTATTGAACAAGTCACACTCTTTAAAGGAAATCTGAAGAAGAGCTAAATAAGCTAGCTTCACATTTTGCTTACATGTTGTAAGTGAAAAGTTACTGCATTGATATCTCTGGCATTTCTGGAGTCATGCAATCTAATTAAAATCAAATTATATCTTTTCTTGTCTAAACAGTTCCAGTGGATAGTCTTCAGTGCCACTTGGTAAACTGGTGGACCTTATATTATGAATGTTCCATTTTCTATCTTTTTCAGTTAACTTATATTAAAACTGCTGTGTTTTTTATTTGATATGCCACTCAAATAGTATGTTGCAATGGAGATATCAATTGGTTTTGGGTCCACTGCAAAACTGAATTTAAATTTTACTGACTGACATTGGCAGGACAAAAATGGAACGTTAACTCCTGCTTTCTGATGCAAGCAAGTTTCCTTAACTTCAGGAATCTTACCTATGCACCTAAATGAGATTAGGTCTACCAGTCTGAATGCTCTCCAGTGTTTCGTCTGGAAGTTTTGTCCGGTGGGCTTTGAAAACTGTTATATGCCCAGTGTTTCTGGTGTATGAAACCCAGTTGGAACAGTGGGAAGTTTGTCGGCAGCTGTTTTCCTTCTGGACACTTCTGAAGCTAAAAAGGAAAAACGGAGCAGTGACTTTGCTTTTATTTTTCTTTCTTGAATTTTTTATTACTTGCCTAGGACAGCTGGGTTGGAATCCTATTCTTACCTGTCTGCCTGACTGTCTCAAAAGCAGAGCCTTCAAAGAAAAATCTTTTGTCTGTCATTAGTATCTGTGCTCTGTGCTTCCCTGCAGTAATGCAGAAGTGAGGTACCTACTTGTCTTTTGCTAGCTGTAGCAGTTGCTCCCATTCAGATGGGAAGGAAGATAGCCATTAGGAAAGGATCAAGGTAGAAAACGCAGGAGAAATTTGGGTGTGAAGGATAATAGTGGGGTAGAAGTTAGGGATATATTGATAGGGATTTCTGTAGCACCTGAACTATTGATGTCACATTAGAGTGTGGGACCAAACAGAATAATGTGAAAGGATAAAGCAAATATGATTGTGCTAGAAAGGTGTCAAGAAAAATTACACTGCAGAGTAATCACTTGCTGGCTAAAAGGAGGCAATATGATCCAGAGGTAATGCAGAACAAAACAGTTTTTTTCTGCTTAAAAAAAGGGCTGATGACAGACCTCCGATCAGGCCAAATAAGGGAAAAGGAGCTATGCTCTTGAGGGGGCTATGGAGAGTGAATTCTGCTCTTACCGGGAATATATTTGAAGAAAAAATGTACAAATTGCAAACCAAAGCTCATACAAAGTACTTATTTTGAAGTCCCTAAATCCTTCACCTAGTGAAATCTGGACAGTTAATGATTTCATGTAGTTGGAGTTCCCTGTTGACAATTGCAGAGAAAGGGTGTTTTGAGTTCCCATATGAAGGCGTGCTCTCATCATTACAGCCTGAACAGGATTCTGTGCCTGTGTGAAAACCTTGCAGAACTATGACTAATGGCCATTTCTTAGTAGGTTTTTTTAGACATCTGTCATCCTAAGTTGTGGAAAAAAACATGGAAGTTCTGTAATGCCAGATCTTAAACATTTAATGGTTTTAGGTGGGCCCAATTTTCCTAGAATAAGCAGGTTTCCCAAGAGCACTGTTCTTAAAACAGGGTTTATATAGACTTCATAGCAACTGTCTGTTCTCCACTATAACACAATTTAATACCTGCACTCATTCTGGGGGAACAAAAAAAATAAAGAAAACACTTAATGAATTAATAGCAGCAACACTGTGGGTAGAGGATATAGAGGATAAGAGCCTATCATCCTAGTAGAAAAAGCTAGAAATCAGTTGATATTAGAGAGTACAGCTTTTTTCAGAATGCTAATAAAATAGTCTGTTCCAAATTTTTGAACAGCTCTTTTAGTTAATGTTCTGTCAATGGTCCTATAAGCTCTTGCTGTTGAATTTCCTGTAAAATCTGTAATGTTTGTGGACCTTTACACTTAATTTTGAAGCTATTCTCCTGTGGATTGTGGTGGGGTTTTTTTGTGACACAGAGCTAATACGACTACAGCAATTGTATTTTTCACTACATAATAAATTGTTTCTATGCAAAAATGTGTGCTATCAATTTGGAGGTGATTGTCTGGCCTTTTGAGAGGGATGGTTTACCAATACAATCCAGCCAAAGAGACTGTCCATTTCACAGGCTAAGAAGGAGTTTTAATCCCTTCTTATTTCCTGACTTGGGTGGGTAGTTAAAGTTTTGGGAGACCAGGATGCCTTCCCTAAGCCACTGAGAAAGTGCTTGAACTCTTTTTTATAAAGTTTATATTTACCAGTTGACTTCATGAGAGATGCTTATGTTAACACGCTTACTGTGACCTGGATGATTTTCAAAATAGGTTCTTTGATTTTAAACCATTAGTGAAACATTGTGGGGGGGAACATCATCTCTAAGCGTTTCTGACAATAAAATCGTACAAATGTAATATAACCATTATGCCATTTATATGTCCAACTACTACATAAAGCTAACTGAATTCTTCAGCATTCAAATTCCCCAAATACCTTATGCTGCTGTGCCAAGACAGCACCTGGCAGGGATGAGTATGTCCATGGGGGGACCTGCTTATTTTATCTGGGTGGGGCTTAAGGGGATGGGGAGGAAGGCAGACCACAAATTTTTCTTTCTACTTTGCCTGATAAATCTATGTTTGACCAGCATGGGTGTGCTGCGGGAGTGGGGAGCTGGGGGGCCTTCCTTTCCAGTTCTGTTCACTAAGTAATTTGTTCGGGGGAGAGGGGAGGGGATAATACAGTTATGATGGGTGGAAAGGTATCATCTGTGTTACCTGTTTTAGGTGTACATTAAAAAACAAACCCCAGTGGTAACTTTGCACCAGGGCCCCTAGAATGAGCAGGGATATTACACAATTTCAGAAATAGCTAGGAAAACTCCATTCTTCATTGCTATTCATTTAATGAAAGCTCATATGTCTTTAGTCAGTATGTGTATGGAATAATTTAACTGAATTTCAGCTTTTGAAATACATTTTCCAATCGAGTAAATAATTAGCTACATAGTAAAGTACATACTTCTTTCAAGGAAGAGAGCCTCTTGGATCAATTCAATGGATCAATTTATGTGCCAATAGTCACTACACAAATGAGATGTAGTAGTGCAATGGCCATGTGAAAGTCTTATATTGCAAGATCTCTTCAAACAAAACCATGAAGAAAACACTGATAAAGAGCAGAATAAAAATTGCTAGTGGAAGTAATTGCCACTTGATAGGCAACATGAAAAATCATATTCTTACTAAAATTTTTTTCTATGCAATTCTTTGAGTTGTTCGGAGCATAATCCCTGTCCCTTCCTGAAATGTATTTTAAAATGCAATACCTTTGTAAAAAAGTATCCCCAAAGGGTACTCCTGGAGAGAGCCATAGTATTTACTAATAATCCTGGCAAGAGGAACTCTGGATGTGTTGCAGTAACATACTGCCTTGTGAATTTGAAGGTTTTTGTGAAAAACATATTGTATGCAAATTCATCTCACCCTGTTCTAAGTTTTAATTGTAACTTGTGGTATTTTTGTAAGAAGTCTAGCTTTTATCTGAAACTTCTTAAATTACAAGATTGTTTTTGTAGCATGGATCTCACAGCTCTGCCAATAGGTGAAAATTTTTAGCAATGATTAAATCCATTAGACTTTCATGAACTATCTCTTTACATCCACAGTTTTTAACTCTCAGATTTCCCAGCTTTTAAGTCACAAGATCTGAATAAGTACGTTACATTAACAGAGGATTATTTTGGGGGAGAGACAGTAGGACCTTCAAGCAAAATCTTAAGTCTGAAGTTGGATTTCATTTGGAATAGAAAACCATTGTTTTGACCAATTTAAAGCATGCAGTTAAATCATAATACTGAAATAACAGATTGGGGGCAAATTTTTAGGTGGCATGTGTTGCTGTGACACCATCGAAGGAGCTGATGATTTCTATTAAAAGAGTGAGTGGGGTTGGACTATTCTATTTCTAGTCCAGTAGTCTTTCTGCCAGAGAGAGTCTGCTGTGTTGTATCTGTGGTGAACCAGAAGCAATGCTGAGAGATGGGCGGAAGACCTGATCTGCCACCTGAAGAGTGAAGTATGTTCGTTCATAAACTGAGCATGTTTCCAACATCCTATTCTGTCATCTTGTTCACCCAGCATATGCACATTCTGCATTTGATAACTTGCACGCTGGCTTAAGGTTGACATAAACGTGCAGTTAAGGCATCTTGGATGAATGGAATACTTAAATAGTGTTTTAGCTAGGGACAGGTCAAGTAACACATCTTTCTATGTTTATGTGTAGAATTATGTTCAATGAGTTTCCACAAATACAAAAAAGAAAAAAAAATATGATATTCCAATACACTTTTGAGTGAGAATAGGATTGGTGTTAGCCTTTGTTAATCCCGTTTACTGCTGCAATACAGCTAGGCAAGGTAAAAGTTGTAACGGGTTGACTGCAGAAGTGCAAGGACGCAGCTGGTATGGCTAGGTAGTTTACAGTAAGCATATGCAGGAGTTTCCTAGACATAAACCCATTGTATTGTTTATCATAATTAAAAACATTGTTTCTCAGAAAATAAATTGCTTAGATAAAGGTAGCTTTAGGCTCTGTCTCCCAGCTATTTCTGGGCAAACGCTGAAATAGTTCTGTTCTACCTAAACTGCCCTCTTTTACCTAAATTTTGGCAGCTGCTACCCAAATTGCATGGCAGCAGCCTGGGGCAGTAGCCCTGCTAGATCTCACAAGAAAGACTTTGCATTGTAACTCCTACTTTAAATGCTAAATAATCCCCCATTATTCACCCAGTGCATATATATAGATCCTGGTGTATTTGGTGTGACCTGGCTATCTGACCGTACTGATTGGTCTCCTATGGCCAGCTACTACTGCAGCACTGTAAAACACTTGTGTGGTTTACATTACTGAAGAGGCTTTAGAAGTACCTTGCAACATCTTGTGAAGAAACCAGAAAGTTCCAGTGCTGCAGCGGCACCACCTGGATTTTTACACCATGCTCCTGTGCCATTTAGCAGGGTTTCTTGGGGTAGTTTTTTCTTCCCCCCACTAGCACCATGCTGACATTTTTGAGGGACCTCGTGCTGGCTACCACCAGGTACCTCAGGCACTAGAAAACAATACACCATCAGCAAAAGCTTGTTTAGATCAGTTTAGCTCGAACAGTGTTTTTTTTAAAAACAAAACCAAAAAAACCCTCAACATCTCTCAAGTCTTTCTGGAGGACTGGGCTTCCAGGGGAGCTGGCAACCGGTGACATCAGAGGCAGAAAAGGCTGAAATTTTTAAGGCATAAAAAGCTAGTGATGGTTCAAGAATTTGAAGTATTTTCAAATGTTTTCAAGTATTTTCTCATTGAAGTCTCCACTTCATGTAATGTTTCTGTGAGCAGTGAAGGGGCTGTGAACATTTCTGTTATAGAGCCTGGATGAAGCTGTCTTCTCAGAAGTTCAGGAGGCCTTGTGGGACAATTCCAGTTAAGAAATATGAAGCCATAGCCTCCCTGAAATACCAGTTTCTGGATGTTGGAGAATAATCAGGAAAACATTTTATGGTATAAAACCAGCTGACAATCAAACAGAAACTGATTATCTGAACTCAAGTTTGTTTATACTTCAGGCTTTTTGAAAGGTCTGTTCAATCTCTTAACTCAGTAAGTGGCTGATTTGTCAGAGGATAGGCTTTTGAAGAAAGCCAGATGGAAGAGCATTTAGCTCCTCATTTTGTTTGAAATAAAATTGATTATTTTGTTGCAGCATGAGATCTTTTTATTGCTGATGTTCTGGAAATTCAGCCAGTTTAAGCTATATTACTTCCTTTCAGTTCATGTTGTTAGTAGCTTACACAAGCTACATTTTATTAAATTGCAATGTCATTAGAGAGTGTTAGATAAGGAGAACATGATTACAAAACCTAAAGGCTGGACACCTGAGAACAGGCTGTGCCCTGTTCTCATGACAAAATCTGCCATGCACTTGGCTTACGTGAGGCTCCTTGCTGCTTTGTCCCATCACAGCAGTTAAAAGCTGTAGGATGAACTGCTAGGAGTACGAGCAGCATATCAGTGAACCTGCAAAATTAGAAGAAAGGTAACACAAAATGCAGCTTTAACTATGAAATGGTTTTCTTGACTTACAAAAAAAAAATCCTATTTCTTCTCCTGATGCATTTCTACTTCCTTTATCTCTCCCTCCCTCTTTCCTTCCCTCCCTCCCTCCCTTTCCTCCTTTTCCTTCCTTCCTTCTCTCCCTGCCTCCCCTCCCTCCCTTTTTTCTTTTTTTCCTTCCTTCTTTTTTGTCTTTTTTTTCCTTTCTTCTTTCCTTTCTTCTTCAGTAATATTCTTGTGGACATTCATAAGATTTTGATTTAAGAAAATTTATTGAAATGCATTTTTGAGTGGACTTTAACTTCAATCTGTAACAGACTTGCTTAGAGGAGCGTTTGTCCTTTAATCACCTAAGATACTCAGCATATGATTTTAGGCCTGTAATGATACCTAGCATTGCTATAAAAGGCATTTCTTGTTAACAACCTTGCTGGTCCAATATTCCACTGAATGAGCCTTACAGTGCAGCTTTTCACATCACCTCAGATTTGGCTTTTAGTTTTTTAACCAAGACTTACAAGACTACTAGCCTGTGTTTAATTTCTGTTTTGTTTAAGATGGCATCTCTTTGTCAGCCAGGGTCTTAGGATTCCAGAGAGTTTCACTTTTTCTTGCTTCTCCCTACACCTCTTTTGTTCTTTAATATTTTTATTTTCTCTATTTTACATCATATGATTTGTTTAAGAGCAGAATGAAAACAGCTGTTTGCTAACAAACATGATACTGTGTCTGAGCCTTTTAAGGGCCAAATTCCAGTCTTGGATATGTGCATTTTGGTTCCTTCAAAACCAGTGAAATTGGCTCTCGTAGACTCAGGAAGGGCTTAGTTCTAAACAAAATAGGATAAAACACCCAGCAGTGGGGAAGAGTGTTCACTGCTTCTTATTTAATTACAAAGTGAAGATACCTTAGGGACAGCTGACCCTGTACACATGCCACTTAAAATAATTTGAGGCTTGGAGGTAGGGATTTGAGCACCATGCAATTCAATCCAAGCAGAAAGCACAGGGGACAGAGGTATCTGGCAGGAAAATAAGTTATAGAACAATTTTGTTTCCTCAATCTTATTCTGTAGGCACCTTGTCCAACTTCTGTACTGGACAAGAGGCCCTTCACTACCAGACTTCACCCTCGTTTTTGGACTGATGCCTTCTGTGGGTCTGGACCATTCCAGGGTTCATATCTGGAAGAGAGAAGCTGGGAGTAGTGATGGTGGGTGGTGGTCTTGTTCAGTGATTATTTCCTGCCCCCTTCCTCTACATCCTTTGCCCACCCTCAGCAAGACCCAGTTAGTTTCTCTTTCTTCTCCCAACTCCATGAAGACTCAAGGGTAAGTCAGCTGGTTTCTGCACAGCCCTCTTCCTCCGCTAGGTAAATGGAGGGAGTAGATGGTGTATGTACAAACCAGCAACTCACAATGCAGGGGAAGAGCGCTCTGTGTTGAAGACAGAAGCACCAGGGGTACTGTGTATAGCAAGGGGAGCAGCCCATGTCCTGGGCACCCAGCTTTGCCTGCTGTGGGTTCACGTTCCTTCCAGGGTAGCTGTGCGTTGAAGTGGCCCTGGTTAATGGCAGGGATACATTGTGAGCATGAGCTCACAGGTGAGAAAACAAAGATGATGCCAAAAACTGCAAGATGTCCCTTGTTAAAGAAAAAAACAAAGAACCTTATGTTCTCTATCACAGACCTGCTTTTGGCAGCAACACATTTGTAGAAGACCTCAGGTTCACCCGACCTCGTGCTTAGTCTATCAGGTAGGTTGCTGCACCCAGGTAGTATGGAGTGAGCCTTCTTGCAGCTGGGCACTCATGATCACATCTGCTGGCCAGGGAGCTCACACTGGGAACTGGAGAAGTGGAAGAAATACCCAAACAGTTTCTCTGGTGAGGCTTTTCTCTCAGCAGGCCCCCCCAGGCTTGCAGCCTTTCCAGGCTTGAACTGCAGCATTGGCACTCGGCTGGACATGAGGTGTTCTGCCAGCAGGCATCGCATTAGTCATCTCTCTTGCACTCAGAGTATTTAAGCTGAGACAGTAGTAGCAAAAATGACATTGTGAGCCTGCTCAGCTGCAGAGCAAGAGATAAAGGATGGCCAGAACCAGCCAGGGGGCCAGCAGAGAAATCCAGCTTTTCTGCTGAATGTGGGGCAAGCCACCACCAGTGAAAATAACCTAATCACGGTCCCTCACCTCTGCCCAGAGCAGGGAAACCCAGCAGCAGAGCCTGAGGGTGTCCCAGTCCCAAAGAGTGGCCAGGACTGGCAAGGACATGATGTTCCTTCCCACTGTTCCCTGCTCAAGCTTTGCAGGTGGAGCTGGTAGTGATCAGGATGTTTACTGCCGTTCATGTGAAATTAATAAGCACAGTCACTGTGTGTGCAAAAACAGGGCCTTGAGCCTCTTCCATAAATTTCCAGACCTCTTAACATGCTGTAGGTATTCTTCATAAGATGGTATGGGTGCCGTCCTACACTTCTTAAACAGGGAAATTAAACAAGGTAAATAATGTAAAGAAAATTACAGCTTTGAACTTCCCTACTTAAAAAAACTGCACAGCGACTACTATTTTTAACCTGAGAGGGTATTCCTGGTAGGGCTTGTGAATGATATGGCACTTTTACAGTGACAGATGCAGGTGTTGAAATTGGACTGGGTAGTAATTAGGCTTGATCTTAGTCTTGAAACTGCTCTGTCTTCCAACCAGTCAGCAGAAAGAAAACAGGGGTGAGGGAGGTTGATTTGTTTCCTAGCATTGGGGTGTGGATGGTTGCATCTTTACCAAAGGTTAGGCCTTGCATGGGAAGGCAACTTCAAAAAGCAGTTAAATAATTTATTTTAAGTTTTATAAAAGTGGCGTATCATTATTGGTCAGAGAGAAGAAAACATATAAACAATATATTTCTAAAAGGAAGGAAGCATTTTGATTCAGAGGGGCGTTAGGACAGTTTTATGACCAGTCAGACAAAATCTGAATAAGCTCCTTGGAAGAGCCGCCAGCGATGCTCCTGCTGCAGGATGCTGGGGGAGTGGTGGTGCCAGCTGGTCCCCTGCCAGGGCTGGGAGGGTGCTGCCCAGGCTCCCTCACCAGTGCCAGGGAAAACACCCCAGTCTCCCTGACCATGGCAGAGGCAAGATGGACATGACTACAGCAAAAACTGCAGGCTTATTTTGCTGCCCCAAACTGCAGTGGCCGGGCAGCAGCTCCTGGGCAGGGACCCTGGAACACCACCAATCACATTATTTGCAACCTCTCACGTTTGCTTTCCTTCCCATCTTCTAAGTTAATCCCCTCTACCATCCTTATCTCATCCCAAGTAAATAACATAAACGACCAGATCAGCACTTCCCAGAAGGGAAAGACTGCTCCCCAGGGAGAGCAACGGCTGCCAGGAGCTACCCTCACCCTTACCGACACAAACAGCAAAGAGGGATTCTGAAACTGCAGAGAAAAAAGGGGTTGCTCTTTACAGGAGCTAATTGAAATTGGGAATACAAGGTGCTACGGGAGTTATTTCTCAGGATATGAAAGAAATGGCTGTAGCCCTAACAAGATTAGCAGAAGTTGAGAAATACGTGCAATGTTATTGAGGATGGTGTTCTGATAGTTGGAGAAGCAATTGAAGGACTGCATGCAGACACCTGCAGGTTATAGAGAAACACTATTCACAAAGGAAACAGCAGCCTCAAAAGCAGAAAGCAAGGTCTGGAGACTAAAGGCATAATAAAAATCCTATCAGTATCGCCAAGATAAAACATATTTAAAAACTGTTGTCATGGATTCTTGGTTCCACAGCTGTAAACTGGTCATTGCCTTGTTAGCTGCAGATGCATGAGGACATGATGGGGGGGACAGCCAAAATACCAGCTGAGAGGACACTTTGACATCGAGGTCTGCAGCCCTGTAGACACAGTATCTGGCACATCCAAAGCACAGAGCTGCCATATGGGACTGGACAAACTTCTTCAGACATTTAGGGTGTGAAGGGTAATGACATATCTGAAATTACATCAGAGGGGATGGTTGAGACAGATGGAGATTGTTTTCAAACTTCTCAGACTGTCTTGTGCATTGCTCATTTGGATCTCATGCAATTCATACTCGGGGTCTATGCCCATTTTGGAGCAGAGCAGAAGCAGAACTGGAGTGGGCATGTAGACGCTGAGCCTGATGCCAGGACTGGGCTTAGGGTCCTGATGCATTGATGCCCTGCTCCATCCACAGGAGAGAAAGCAAGTGTTGCAAAACTTTGAAAATCTGTCATTTTCCTACCAGGGCATTGCAGGTAGATGCCCAAAATGAGAATGGAATGTAAAACAGGGGCTACTGAGAAAATAGCTGTGCATGCTGTGACCACGGAGGGCAGCATAACAGAACCCAGAGAGGCTACATGTCGTGACTGCCAGCACCTTGCTGTGCTTGCTACCTTGCACGAGAACCAAGAGAGTTGACAGAGCTGTGTGACGTGGAAGAAATAAATAAGGCCTGCAAGAAATATTAGATAATAAAGCACAAGGACCAGATGGGTATGCAGCTGATTTTATGGACATTCTGAGACAAATTACTTCCAACTGTAAATGAAGTTTGTTAATGCACTTAAGAAACAAAATGTTTTCCCCTATCTTAAATTAGCCCACCAGGAAGAAAGCCAAAGAAGTGTAGAGTGTACAGATCTATTTCATTATCTTGCATTTACCATGATAAATTTAAAAGTTATTGCTATGAAATTAGGGGCCAATGTTAAAAGATTTTCTCAGGACAAGAAGCCACTGCTCTCTTAATCACAGCGTAAAGTGAGTATATCAGCTTTGCTGTAGCATTACAGTTTGATTGACCAGGAGTATCTCAGCAGGGATTCAGTTTATCTCCTGAAGAAGGAAGCCACTCACTCAGCCAGTCAGTCAGTCTCTCAGCCTACATATTGGAAGAACAGCGATTGCCCTTTTCTGCTGCTGCTCTGGGAAGCGGAGCACACTCGCCTTGCGTGTGTCAGAGCTGCCTGGCACCTTACACTGCTGGCCCCGCAGGCTTTGCACAACCTCCATGAGAGCCGGTGTGGGGCTCTGAAAGTGCTGGCACAGCAGTTCACAGCAGTGGACACTAGCTCAGCGTGTAGTGAATTATGCTTTTGTTCGGAACTGAAAGTACACTGTGCGTGCAGGAATTCAGGTAGAGTAGCATATACCGTTCTCATTGCCTTGCAATAATAATAATGATTTATTGCCAAGAAGTATTTCTGGTTTTTAGCTTGTGCCAGTCAAACCTGGATTTTCTGTCTGTGTAAGATGCAATAGATCTGCATATATATCTATGTGAGTGATAGCCTGCAGAACCATTTCTGACAGAGGTGATGGTTTTGAATGACATTACCCAGTTACCAGAATTTGGGTCATTGTTCAGCATCTTTGTGGTACATGTATTTCATGTACATCTCTGTATTAACATGTATTTATATGGTATCAGTTGCTGTGATATATATATACATTCATGCAGATACATACATACATACATAAATGTATGCATATATCTATGTATATATGCTATTTAAACATCCTTTTAAAATGAATGGATAGTTATTCCACTCAGGCATGGTTTCATATAACGATGTCAACCGTAGAATTATGAATTTCTGGCTGCTTGGAGAACACTTCTCCCCCATTAGTGCTTGGTCTGTAGCTGCAGAGACACAGAAAAGTTTATTGCAGGAGGGGAGTACAGCTGACTCTGGATTCTGAGCATCCCTCCCCTCAGATGGCCACGGGGTCACTGCCGTGTGCTCGGGCAGAGGTATTCATCTGCTACAGATGTAGGGCGATTCCTTTTGGTGCAAGGTGTCCCTGGTAGCTCTGATGGTCCTTAGTCTTTCCAAATTCAAATGGAAGCCCACCTGGGAGTAGCCAGGGCTGGTGATTTCTGATGCAAAGGGAGGGAGATGAGCTCCACTGTGGAGCTATTGCTCTTTGCTGTGGCAAGCAGCAATCTCATCTGCAGATGGGGAGTATTATTTTGATGAGGCTTTACTTATACCCTGATGACCAGATGTGAAGGAACACCAGGCTGGGCTCTAAGTCTTCTGAAGCTTTTACGTTCTGATTTTTTTTTTTTTTCGTGGCTCCTTGAAAGATTTTAATAGCATTTTCAGTTTTATATATATTTTACTTATGTGAATTTGAAATGAGAGCAATCCTCTCACAGTCAGTCATGTCTCCATGACCTGTGTAAGGTCTGAGAGTGTAAGGCCTTGCTCTGAGGCTGTGTATACGCCATGCATTTCACACAAAACCATACTGAGAGGTTTTCTAAATTGTAACAGGTATTTCTAAACTTTAACAGGTAGTATTTTTCATATACCTCCTGTTGTAAAGACAGACGCTTTTAGCTTCTTAAAAGCACTTCTTACAGGCCTTGGAGGTGAATAAAAATTACCAATATAATTTTAGAAATGGCTACAGTGTGACTTTTTATCACCTAGCAGTTTGTGACTTAGGACGTCTCAATTTACATGTTCCCTCCCCAGAAGCTGGGAGTCTTTTTTTCAGTCATTTCTAGGTTTGTAAGACAAAATCTAGGACTGATTTAGGGTAAAACACTGTCTCTAAGGCTTTGTGTGTAAAGAGAAGAGGAGGAGAAGTATTTCTATTGTTTAATCGATCCATTGTCAGCTGTCTAGAGACGTCCAAAAGAGTGAATATGGCTAGATCATATAACAGCTTCAGCACATTTTTTTTATTTTTTGCCCTTTTTTTCTGGCGTTGCTGTTCTGTGCTTTCCTCAGTAGGTGGCAAACTTCACAAGCTGTAGCTGGCTGGACTTTTTTTGCAGGCCTTTATACCCGCAAATAAAATAGTATGTGCTGGGAAAGCTTTGCTTGGACGTCATCCAAATAATATTTACTTTCTTTCACTTGCAAAAAAGGAGCCATTATTGCTCCTAATTCAATCATTTTCTTTTCTGGGCTGATCTGTGAAAAGCTTATAGCTGCTGCAATCAAGTGTAGTGCTCTTTGAGATTGTTGAGTAAACATCAGGGAAAATGCCCCTTTTTTGCTATTTAAAAAAGAAACACCGAAACACCTCACATCAACTCCATCCATGAAACACAGGCCTGGTTTGCTGATACCATGGAACAATCATTAGTTAAAATAAGAGAAAGCACTGCTATTTCTTTCTGTGTAATAAATAACCTCTGGTGCTACCACATGTTTAGTATCATTATTAAGTGCGGGGAGAGCACTTAGCATTCTTCATACCATAGAAACAAGGGTGATCTTCAAGAAGCTTAAGAAGTCCCTCCAGCATATAACTAAAATGACTCCCGTGTTTCAGCAACTGTATAATCTAATTTCAAGTAGTGATACAGAGTAAGTAGCTGAGTGGTACAAAGAACAGAATCTGCCTTGGGATCCCAACAGGTCTTCTTTTCACTCACAGACCGGTAGCATTTCTGCTAAGCATCAGTGGGCTTTGCAGTGGAACTGATGTCTCAGGAGGCATTTGGAAGGAAACAAGATGGATGCCTGATGCACAAGGGCATTAAGAAAAGAGTTTAAAGCATAAGGGACTGTGGCAGGTTGCCCTGACTCTTATCAGAATCTCTCGAAGTATTTGTTATCACATTTACAGTGCAAGATATTGTGCACTTAATTTGTATATTATTCTGTATAGATGCTTGTTCTGTAGCGTTTCTCACAGTAGGAAGAGAGAATGAAGAAAACTGCAGAAAGAGACATAAGGAGCAACAGAGAGATTTTTATACCAGATTTGGAAAAAACTGGAGAGCTTCAGTAGTTGGGAGGACAGTTCAGTTGAAACTGTTGTTGCAGCTGTTAGGGTTACTTTTAATGATACCAAATTTAGACAAAGAACAAAGCCCCTCTATTCCACAGCAAGTAAGTCCTCTGTGGGAATGTTTCTGGGTCTGTGAAGGAGAGATTGCTTGCTCATTAGCAAGAATGAAGTGTGTTGGGGGGGAAGATTGAAACCAGTTGGACTGGTAAGGTACTGTGGTCTGAACTGGAATTTTCTCTTCTGAGTGGTCACGATGACAAGCTGTGCATTCAGGGGCAGGTCGTTTCATTACACTGTGCCTCTGTTTATTTGCACTGCCAACCATGAGGTCCTGGAACAATAATAAGAGTTGTTTTAAAATCTGACATCTGTTTTTGAGCTGGAGGGCCCAGTCAAGCGAGGTCCATATAAACTGAGGAAAGCATATTGGCTTTCTGTGGGAGAACTCTGTTAATCACCTCCTCATCCCTGGACCAAGTCTTTACTTTCCTTTGCAGCCTCCGCCCACCCTTGTATTTCTTCATCCTCCTACCTGCATCCTCAGTAAATCTGTTAACATAATCACCTGATGTGATCATTTTCACAATACAGTACCCTGTTTCCTATCTCCTCATTTCTGCTATCCCTCTACTCTTGCTCTGCATGTTCCTCATATAACCTGTTAAGCCTGTCTGAGCGTGTGTTCCTCTTAATCTTGTTATACCCCAAGGTTTAAGGCGAGATTTCCTCTCCATACTCTGGCCCTGTTGTTTCCTTCTCTTTTTTCCATGTGCTCTCTGCATACACCCACCCCCTCATTTTTTCATCTATGCCCCCAGCTTGTGATGTGGCAGCCGTCTTTCCTGGAGGAAAACTGCTCCTAGCAAAGCAAAGCAAAACAGTAGGAGCTTGTAGCCTTCCTGAGTAGGCATAGGCATCTTCATCTTAGCCCCATTGGGGCTAAAATGGGAGACTAATATTCATTTCAGAAAGGAAAAACATTACTGTATGTGGGAAGACAAGTCCAGTATAGCACTGGGAGGAAAATGTGCCTCTCCTAATCAGTAAGAGGGGCTCAAAGCACAGCAATGAAGAAAGGTATTGAAATGGTGGTMCTCAAGGTCTGCCTCTGACTGTCCTTATAAGAAGAAAGAAAAACTTGAACTTTGTAACTCACCAGCTGAGTGAAAAGTGGAGAGCAAAGATGGTGCCTGGATGTCACTGTTTGTCATGTCTGCAAGCGTCTGGGACACCAAGCCAGAAGGGAGACTGTGTCCTTTCACGGTGATCCCTTGCAGCCAGCTGTGGAAGAAGAAAGAGGGGGAACCATCTCACTATGACCTGGCTAATGCAGTCAGGTTGTCAGGCAAGATGAAGCAGATACTTAAAGGCATGAGGAAAATGGACATGAAAGGCAGACAGCTCCAAAAATGTTGGCGATGAAATTCAGTGAATGATGGAAGCAGACTGAGGTGCATGTGCTGAGCTGAGTGCAGAGAAAGAAGCTGGTAAGGAGGCACTTCCATTGTGGAGCTCATGCTGAGGAGAACCATGTCCCTTGGGAAGCCAAGCAGTGAGTGTCTTGGGAAATACAGTATGATTTATAGGGTGGAAGGAGATGGTGGGGATGGTGGGAGGGAGAGAGACTCAATATAGCTTAGAATATTTTCCTGAGGATTTAGCTGAAATACACTTACCTGGCCATTGATGTCCAACCAAAAGTGCTTGGTTTCTTTCCCTCTCCACTCCTTGCTGGCACAAGGCCTGGCCCAGGGTCCCTCTGAGATGGCTGAGCAGAGGACCACACTGGCAGCACAGAGGGCTACCCGAGCTCAGCCACCATCACCACCTGTGCCTACACCGGGCTGTGCACGTACTTATTGCTGGGCAGTGGGTGGGAGTGAGGGGAGGTGCACAGTGCAGAGGCTGCAGCCTTGGCTCCTCGCGGCGTAGCACCGTAGCTGCGGGAGGCATCAGCCCACCCAGGCTGCACCAGCCTGGAGTCCCATATCTCCTGCCGTAAGGGAGTATCAGGCTCCAAGGGTTTAGGTCTGCCTTCTCGCACAGTAAAGCTGCTTGAGGAACCTTAAAAGTCTAAAACAGGGGAGAGAAAATAAAAATCCTCTTGGAAGACGATTTTCATTAGAAGTGTTGTAGTTTCTTCTTGCCTTTGCTATAGAAAGGATGAATTTTTCTCCATCTGCTACCCCAAAAACAGGAAAACGGCTGATCTGAGTCCAGCTCAGGCGTCTTTGCATGGTTACACAGCCTGGAYGCCTATGCTCTCTAGCAGCACACCCTGTGCTTTTAGGAAGTAGCTGGTTAATGAGTGCCTCTTCAGGGAAAGGGCTTTTAAATATTCCTAAGGGGGCAATGTGGTGTCAAAAACATCTCAGGAGGAAAATAATTACTTTTCCGCTTGTTTCGTTTTAGCCACACAACAAAAAGTTAAAAAAAAGCCCCAACATCAGTAAATATTTAAGAAAAGTGCAAAGTCCCCACATGGGGATATACGGTACCGATGAAAAGGAAAAGAAGAAAGACCATGATCTGCTCTGCTGGTCAAGACAACCAGTAGTTCACAAAGGGCTGACTCAGCTGGGCCTCCCATCCCCTGTTGCACAGGCTTTGGGCTGACTTTTACAGCTAACATTAATAGCACGGTTCCTCCACCTCCCCACCCTGTGCCTGCTGGTGGAACAAATTGAAGCAATCTGCACTGCCCTCATAGGTCAGGACCTCCTCCTTTGCATCCCGCCCCAGCTGAGCCAGCTTGTTTGCCAAATGCAAGAAAGTTTGAGAGAAACAGATGGGTGTTTACCGAGGTCCTGTGCAATCTGACAGGCTCCCTCCTGGAGAAAGGAAAAGCTTAGCCTGGGCTCCACGGGGGCTGAAGACAAAAATTGCAGGTAGCAGTGCAGTGGTTACCTTCTCTGCCTCTTTGTGGCCGTGTGGTTTGCAGTATGTAATGTCACAGAYGGTTGAAATATACCCTAATCCACACTGAGGCTGTGTGATCTTTCTGGATTTTGGGTCACACATGGTTTTTCAGAACAGGTGGTCAGGTTAAAAGTACATGTTGTGTTTGACACATGTGGCTCAGCCTCTATATGGAAAATGCAAAGTCCACCAAAAAACACTCTGCTTTGTGCCTTTCCTGAAGCTGCTGTCTTACTGTGACCGCCTTTTCTGGTTTGTATGATCAGAAATCTTAGAAACAAAACCTGTTAAAGGCAATGACTGTCCTTTTCAGTGGAATTATGATGAATCAAATTGTTTACAAATTCCTGTTTTGGCACAAAAAGGGAAAGTGTTTGTAAAACTTGTAACACTTCTTCCCTCGTTTCACTGCGCACTTGGCCTCATGCTTGCAGCTGCTACACTGTTTTATCACTATAGCTTTGGATAAGAAAAAGGACCTTAAGTAGATGTAATAGGAAATCAGACTTTGTCTTTTCTTTTAACTGTTTTCTCTAATTGTTTATTTACTTATCCAGTTACTTGGGCTTCAAATTGTTCAAAAACGTCTAGGATTTGTAGTTCTGCCTGAGGATTAGTGATCTTCGTGAATGAAAAGAACTTCTGGAGCAAGACCCTACTTTGCTGCCAGAATGGCTATATGAGTTCCCCATTGACTGAGATCTTTGCAGGATACAACAGTTAAGCAAGGTTGACAAGAATCTCTTCTGATAGTATGTGCAAAACCTCCCTGGCCTCTAGCCCCCACTTTCAGCTATTGCCTTTTCGTGGGATGGCTTGCATGTAGTGGTTGCTCTGCTGTGGAGGATGCTACCTGTGAGTTGACGTTGAGTGCTGGTGGGAGGAAATGTAGCTGTCACCATACCAGGATTATTCATTGTTAATTGTGGCAAAGTAAAAAACAAACATTAAGGTCTAATACCAACTGTAATTTTGGAACAATTAAGGTGTCACAACACCAACGAACTAGATAAAATAAGTAAGAACAGAGTCAAACTAGGAATAAAAATAATGAAGATAGATTAGCCAAGGAGAGTGCATTTCACATTTCTAGTTTTCTGTCAGGAAAACTTGATTGTTGGCTTTTTAAAAGCATTGTTTTGGAGGCAGTGGATAGCCTAGAAGTCCAGATATTCCCTCACCTTCTTCCTGATGTGCAGCATGAGGAGAATGAAATGGAAAAGATGAAAATAGAAGGCAAAACATTAGTTCCTCCTGCAGTCTTACAAAGAAATGAGGGAGAAAACTCAGCTTGCTGAGGTCACTCTTGCCAAGGTTTCTTTTCACAAAAGCAACTTGCCCTGCTGGGTGGATAGATCAGCTCCCTACAGTTCTTCTGCACAGCACAGCTGAGATTGAAACTTAGCTGAAGCTGAAGCATTTTGTTGGTTTTCTGTGCAGAATCATGAATTTTCCAGGAGCTGCATTTGAGGAACACATTTGAAGACTGTGGACAAATTCTGAGTTTGCAGTGCCCACGAAGAGGCACGTCTCACACTGCTGTGCAAAGTGCAATGGAAATTGTTCTGAAATACTCTGAAATCCCAATGTCAGGCAGGGGATTTTACTGCTAGTGAATGCCTATATGCGAGATGAAGGCAAACTGTCGATAGCTTCTTGTGWTGTTTAGTTCATTAGTTCCACCAGTCAGTACTTGCAGGCATGGGAGGAACAGCAAATCCTGCATGAGAACAAGTGAAAAGACAGAAAAAGAACTTTGTTCTGATTTGTCTGAAATGCAGAGAAGATTAAAATCAGAAAGTACACAGTCCAGTTTGGCTTATTCCATCACTAAGGCATTCCCATGAGGACTGTTTTCATAATTGCACCTTCTCTGCCCCCTCATGGAGTTACGCCTTGGGTGGATTCAGCCTGTCATGACTATTTTTGGGTTATTTCCCTTGGTTGTTTTGGTGCATCAGCAGCTGTGGTAGCTCTTTCCCTGGTTAATCTGCATAGTTTTATGTCAGTCTTCAGGAAGTGAGGCAGAGGACCCTGGAACATACAAATCTCATTTCTATGATGAAAGGCAGCTTCTGGCAAGAGCCGCAGAAGCTTTTTTCCAGGAATCAAAAGTGGTGCACTGATATTTTTAAACACTGTCCATCCAATCCATAGGTCTTGCCTACTGATTTTTTCCATCTTGTTGTTTTACAGGAGCAAAGATTAGGGTTCAGTAAAGTGCAGAGATTCTAGGGACTGGAATAAAAACCCTAGACATAACAGAATCTGGAAGTTAGAAAACACCTGATTGGAGACAGAAGTCTTCCACCTTCCTACACGCRCTGTTTGAACTTGGGCAAGTCAGTGCTCACCTTTCTGTGTGTCTCTAAATGAGGATAAATGTAATCCATCTGCAGTGTTACTTGTTGAAGTATTTTACACAAACTAAAGAGATATTTTATTGGCTTAAGCCAACTATACCCACATATAGAGATCTACTCCTGTCCTAAACTCTCTTCACTAAAATCAGAGTGAACCACTAGGTTATTCAAAGCCACCGATTCCTCTCAAAGAAACATAACCTGCTCCTTTTCGTGGTGTAAATCCTTCATAAAAAGTTGCCCAATATAGAATGCAGAAAAGCTCTCATGCTGCAAAGTAATTGGCTTAGGATGGACCRGTTTCCAGTTTACTCTATGGTAATAGAGTAATAAGAGTGATCTCCTTAAGAAGATCCTTCTAGGAACTTGGGCTCCCACCCTTTAACCCATCACCTTTTCCCCTGTTGTAGCTCCAGAATTAATCTTTTTTTCTAATAATTTTTTTCTTGCTTCCATGCACTAGAAAGGGAATCTGTAGAAAATTACCTGGATTGTTTACATACTTAGATGCCTCCTCAGGTTCCTGAAATAATTCTTGATTGTATCAGTCTTTCCTCCACATAAGTCTTCCGTCCTTGTGGTAACAATGAGTGGGTGTTTTACCCCTTCTGATCACATCTCTGACTCTAGGCGTCGGTGAGTCGGAAAGTGCACCCACACTCTGCCTCGCTGAGAAATCCCCTCTAAACTGCGGAATTGTGCTTCAGAAAAACTGCCCGCTATTACCATCTAATTGCTCCCTTTGACAACTTACCTTGCAGCCATTGTCTGCTCTGTTTGATCTACCATTTTTTGTCTTGCTAGACCAGGGAGGGCTTCTGACTTCATCCTCTTTTGTCCTTTGCATTCTTTTTTGCTCCACATGACTGAACCACAAACGTCATTCATAAGTCCTTTACCACCACCGTGATCACTCTAGCTTTGTCTTTGGCCATGCTGGCATCTGCAAATGTTGCCTTCTTATCCCCTCTCACCCTAACCACCTTGCTGTACTTTTTATCTCTTGTCTTCACCAGTTTTCCTTTTCACTGCATCACATTTAACCATGCCCCTCCATTTTAAGGCTCTCCAGCAGTCCTGTCRGCTTTCTTTCAATGCCATCAGCTCCTGAGCAGAGCCTGTGGGTTTGCCTGAGTACCTCTTTTGTACATTTTTTCATACAATTGTGTCTGCATGCTTAATAACGCCAAACATCGTTTGACAGAACACCTCCCTGCTTTAATTTTTAGTTATCCCTTCATTCTCCAAAAGCTCATTGATGAATACCATCACAACTCATTGCACTCCTTAGTTAACAAATAAATTGAAATGCAGTGAAAAACATTAAGGGAATCCCCATTGTCTTTCTCTGCTTTGATTACTGAATTGCCATGTATACTTTTTCAGCTTTTGCTTGGCCGCATTTTAATCCTTGCCCCCTGACCATTCTATTTCAGCTTTCCCAGATTGTAAAATATCTGATAACAAAAGTGATATGTCTGCTCTGTAAGAGGATCCTAGTCTCAGGAGTAGAAAAAAGCTCAAATATCCTCTTTGCAGAGCTCATAAAAACTGTCTGATGCTTTTTTGTGGAGCATTTTGTCTGGAATATCTGAGCAACACTCCCTCGTTCCAGACATTTTTAAATCTTTTGCTGTATTCTTTGGTTCATCATTGTGACTTTAACGTTGTACAATTCCTTGGGCTTCAGTCCCACAAGGTACTGATTATTCTGACTCCTCTTCAAAATGTATTTTCTTGTTGCTTGAATATAGCTTTTTCTTTTCACTACTAATGAGCTACATCACTACATTCCTCTATAAATCCTTGTCCTTTGGTATGTATGTGAAATTAATGGCTTTTTATTAATAACGACAGATTATGTTCCTTCATTTTTGTAATATGTGAATTTGTAGTAATACCTTATTTCCTGACTTTTAATGTGTATTAAATTGTTGATGTTAGTTTGAGAGAAACAGATGGGCAATAGAAAAAAGACCTCTGTACTTGCGTGCATCAAACCCTTGCAGTATTTCAGTGGAATTAACTGTGTGGACTAAATGCTCTGATGTACCCAGAGTGTGTTTAAGGGCTTGGCCCCGCAAAACCTTTCACTACATGCTCACTTCAGGGATAGTCGTGGGCATGGAGCAGCTTTCAGGCTGGTGCCTCTGTCCATGTGTCCATTTCATGTGATTTTAACCCCCAGTTTCACATTCCTGTGATGTAGACATTTGCTTCTGTATCATTATCCTAGATGTGCACCACCCACTTTCAGACCTGGATATTTCCTTTCATCTAAGAAATATCTCTAACACCTTCTCATCTCCAAACCTTTCAAGGAAGTATGTAAGGGTCTGCAAAAATGAACCCAAATGCTGCTGTATTGAAACACATTTTCCTTCACCTCTCACAGGACTGATTCTGCTGCCATTGCTGAGTGCTAAAAACCGGGGAACTTTGTCTTTGGTATCTGGAGTTGTGATAACACAGCTGTTCAAAGCTTGGTGTGGGAGTCCAAGGAGGCTAACTTTACCTTTTTATTTCCCCAGTAAATATTTCAGACTAAAAGGGAAGACAATAGGGACAGGAATGTGCCATATGAAAGGATACGTGCAATGAGCTACAATCTTATTTTCTAAAAAGTGACCTCCTAAACAGCCTTCCTTTTATTTACTGTGTCTCACTGACTTGCAGAAACTATTTGCAAGGCACTTGGCCAGTCATTTGTAAGCTGAAAGTGTGGCAAAGAACAGCTTTAGCTTTGTAAGCAAATGTACTTGCTTACAAAGTAAGAATGAACTGCTGACTCTGGTGTTCTTTCTCCCATGTCCTCAGTTTCAATAAATATTTTCTGGTTAGTTTTGAATGAAAATACACAACTAGTGACAAAGATAACCACTGAGCTTTACAAGAACCTGTGATAATAACAAGGTCCTAGTTTTCATGCCTTGCTCTTTCTTCTGTAGATGGTAAAGCACTGCAGTGAAAAATATTAGTCTTCCCATTTCACAGGTGGGGAAACTGAGGTACAAGAAGGAATAAGGTGAGCTGGTTAGGACTGACCAGCCAGCTTCACGTGACTCATGCCTGCACCACAGCAAAGTACAGGGCAGTCACAGTGTAAAGAAAGAGGGTTCAGGAGCCCAGACTGAACATAACCAGCTTAGTAAAGCTAGGCTGCCCTGCGGTTTTTAGCTTCTTCATGCATGTATGATTTACATGCTCCATAACCTTTCAGATTCTTGCCCAAGAAACAACACAGCTTTCCAGCTTCAATCAGAGCTCAACCACTGCTATAATCTCTCACAGCTGCAGTGAGGGGAATGGAGTATACCTACAGTAAATTAGAGAGCCAGCCTATATATTTAGCTAAAATCCTTAGCAAAGCTTCTCCACTGACTGCAAGTTGTTTTGTTTCAGCACAATGTAAGTGCAAACTAATTAAAAATTATGAAAAAATCTGGCCTTTATCGCTTTAAATCTTACAGAAAAGGTTGCAAACTCTTATTCTGTATGTTTCCCCATATGCTCCATGGCTTTCATGAACCAAAAACTGCTTTACAATGGCATGTTCTTTAACAGTTAATTCTGGCCATATTTTTTTAATCAAGCATCTAGCAGAAGACCACACAGGGAGCTGAGTAATGCAATTTAAAGGGCAAGTGATCAGGGCCCCCTAAAAGCCAGCAAGACCTCAGAAACGAAAGCTGGCTGGAAAAAGATCTCGATAGCCCTTAATAGACCTTGGCTCAGGCMGAATTCCCCATCTGCTTGCAGATGTAAAATTTGCAATTAGGTGAGCTCATCTTGCTGCTGTGCAGTGATCTTTTTACCCCAGCAACCCAAGCATGGCACCAAGTGTGTCTCAGCATCCAGGACAGTCCTGGGGCAGCAGCAGGATTAGAAACCCACAATCAGGGTGGAGGGGGTCCATGGTGGTCACAGTGACCTCTGGTGTGGCCCCATCTGTTATCTGAATGTTGACTGTGATGCAAATACTGAGTATTTTCATTTATGTCTTAGTGATATCCAAGGTATTTGAGTCTCATCTTCCACAATAGGTGTAACTGTCTGAGAGAATTAATTGAGGTTAATATTCTCATAAGCCTTCACATGTGACTGCCTTTCACCTTCTGTGCTGTTGGTTTGAATATATGTCAAAGTAACATTCTTATTTTAGACGTCTTTCAGAAGCTCTGATAAATTTTGTTTGGCTTATTGTGATTTTTTTTTTTTAATAGATAATCCCCATCCTTCAGTTTACCTATTAGCTGTGCAATCTCTGAAAATTCAGAGTAGTAATCAACTGATTCTCAGTTTTCCTTGTGAAAATTTAGTATGCCTCCTGTCTGTAGCTGTGGCATTCCTGGGATTTCACGATCCTGTTCTGTCTCTCACTGGGATATCTGATCTGGCTACCCTGTTGGAATTTAAAGCATGAAAGCACAATTGCAAGCAACTTATTGTTAGTCTGGTTGTAATTTCTCTTGTGCTTTGTAGTTATTCATGGCTCAGTTGGCTGCTCTTCATCCATTAGTAATAGAGATGCATCTTTCAGGTAATGAAACCATTTGCAAGGCACCTGACCAATCATTTATAAGCTGGAAGACTGGCAAACAACGTTTTTTAGCTGCCTGAGGGATTTGATTATTGAATTCTGTCCTCCAAAGACCAGAAAAAGTCACTTTCCAGAAAATCTGTAGAGGAATCAGGAATCCTATATAGGTTTAGAAGGAATGTCACTAAATAGGTTCATATTCCCATGAATGCCAGTAATTTCTCCATTGGGAAGAGGTGTTCTAACAACTGTTTTTCATTTCTCTGGAATGGCTTTGTTCTATACACATTCTGTAAAAAAACCTCAGTTTTTCACTGCTGAGGTGCATTCTTTGTTGTTCACCTTTGTGGGACTTCTCTCCATCAGTTCTTGTGTCTTTTTTAGGATTATTTAGACCATTTGAAATAATTATTTTCTAACTAGTAATTCTTCAAAATATATAGAGTTATTCTTGGAAACATCTGAGGAACAAAGTCAATGTTACATTTATAACAAGAGGTATATTAGGGGTGACTACTTGTACAGATCTTTTTCTGGGAGAAATTGCAAAACTTGTGTTGGTGCATTATGGTATTCGTTTGATTGACCTTGCTTCACTTTCAATTCTGGCAAGTTATTGCAAGAAACAACTTCACAATTGCAGTTTCACAAATTAACACTTGATATATAAAGTCTTTGTTGGAGCTCTTAACCTGCACACCTTAGTGAGATAAAATGTTTCAGTATTGTTTACCTTCCTGATTTTGGCCAGTATATTTTACTCTAAATTTGCCATGGAGAAAAAACATGCACCCAGTTGCCACAGTTAAAATGCAGGATAATGACTTTGTAAGGTTTGACTGCTTACAGTTCTCTGACCTCCTGCCGCTATGTTGCCTTAACGCTTCCTGGGATCTGATATGAAAGACAAAATTTACAGCCTACAAGTCCTGTATTTAGCCAGAGTTTGTCCTGTTCACCCATCAGTCTTTTGTTTCTTCTTGTCAGAATTGCATTTTCTGTTAAGCAGTCACAGATCAGTCATCCAGGAAGACTGGCAACACCATCTTGCAGCTTTCACTTCCTCAGCTCCCACTGTCTGGAGGTCTTCCTGATTAGCTAATGAAGTACCTTTTGGTTTGCAGAGTGAAGGGGGAGGTCTTGTTAGTGTTGTTCTTTCATTAGAGTGTGTAGATGTTATTCTCTCACACATTTTCCCAATTCCAGTGTCAGCTGGGAATTGCTGCCTTCTCTATGGGCGTTCTCCCTTTGTTCATTGCATGCCTCTAGCAGTCACTGCAACTGCACTGTAATCTTGTTTGGATTTGCTCCTCAGCTGATGAAGTCCATGCCGTACAGCACAGCTTAGCCTTCCAACAGAGATACTTTTGCAGAAATTGTTTTTGGGCCTATCAAAATTCATAGAATCTAAAAGCCAAGTAAAACACATCAGTTTCAAGGTCTGTCACAAATGAGTGCCCTTTTTATGGCAGATACTTTCACTGTGCACTAATGACTTAAGAAGGTAACGTGACAACTGGAATTTTCACACAGAAGTTTTCAGGAGAACAAGATTTCGGCCGAACATGAGCCGGCAGTGTGCCCAGGTGGCCAAGAAGGCCAACGGCATCCTGGCCTGTATCAGGAATAGTGTGACCAGCAGGAATAGGGAGGTGATCGTGCCCCTGTACTCGGCACTGGTGAGGCCACACCTCGAATACTGYGTTCAGTTTTGGGCCCCTCACTACAAGAAGGACATTGAGGTGCTGGAGCGTGTCCAGAGACGGGCGACGAGGCTGGTGAAGGGTCTAGAGAACAGGTCTTATGAGGAGCGGCTGAGGGAGCTGGGGTTGTTTAGCCTGGAGAAGAGGAGGCTGAGGGGAGACCTTATCGCTCTCTACAACTATCTGAAAGGAGGCTGTAGAGAGATGGGTGCTGGTCTCTTCTCCCAAGTAACAAGCGATAGGACGAGAGGAAATGGCCTCAAGTTGCGCCAGGGGAAGTTTAGATTGGATATTAGGAAAAATTTCTTCACCGAAAGGGTAGTCAGGCATTGGAACAGGCTGCCCASGGAAGTGGTGGAGTCACCATCCCTGGAGGTGTTCAAAAAACGTGTGGATGAGGTGCTTCAGGACATGGTTTAGTGGGCATTTGTACTGGGTTGATGGTTGGACTCGATGATCTTAGAGGTCTTTTCCAACCTTAATGATTCTATGATTCTATGATTCTATGATTCTATGATTTCCGGTGGTAATTTCTTGGTTGTCTGTGAGCAAGCCCAAGATTGGACTTTTGGAGGTATTTCTGCACTACCTGTTATTCACAGCCTGGCCTGTGATACTCATCTGGAAAAGTTCAGAAATATTTAAGGCAATAACATTTCTTCTTAATACAAAAATCAGGATTGTTTGAATCTATTATAGGAAAAATGTCACCCTTAACTAGTACTGAGCTCTATTTACAGCCAAGTCTGGACCTGCCCACAAAACACAGAACAGGAGTGGTGTGGGGTTGACATTCCAAGAATCTTCTCTTGCGGTTGCTTCCTGCATCCTTCATGTTTTGGAGGAATATTGGTCCAATGTCTATGGCTCTGGTAGATGTACATGGCCTCAGAGAGGTCACATGATGGGCAGATAAAAGACATGGTACTCTGCTTTGTATGCAAAAACCTAACTTTCTGTAGTTATTTTTTTAGCTGTGATTTTTGTCTTTCAGTTTGTTTTCATTTATGATTATTTTTAATGGATATCTTTTGAAACTAAATAGGACTTGAAGAATGAAGGCAAGCAGATTGACAAGAAATGGAGAAAAAAACTTGTTTCTTTCTAAAAGTAACTTGAAAATGCAGGTGATCAGATGAACATTGCGAAGAGCAGCTATATTTTCTGTTTTAAGTAACCCAGTTGCAATTTATTTGTTTGTTTGTTTTTTTAACCTTTTAATTTCAGAGAGTAGAGAAGGTTCCTAAGTGCTGTGATGGAAATTTACTGCAACCGGACATTGATATGTTTATGTCACTTTGCCTTTTTTTTTTTTTTTTTACTATCTCCAGATGTAAAATATCCACATAAAAATGGAAAGATTTGTTCAGAAAAGGCACTGGCTAAAGCTGCTCTTTCTATGCTCTTTCTACAATAAAGTAAACACTGCCACTAATAAGAAAAGGAATTAAAACCCTGTTATTAATGGCTTTATGGGGAGCTACTTTTTGTTCTCATTTTCATCTTATAACCGTATTTTTCAAAAGACTGCAAAAATATAGTGGATCTGCATTGGATTTGTGCAGGGTCTCCATCCCAGGCTCCGCCTCCCGCAGTGCCAAAAGTGGATGCTGAGGAAATAGGGTAGAAACAGAGGATGACTACACATGTTCTCCTTCCTGCTCTCTATGCTGTCCAAGCCTTTGGTCTTTCCCATTCACATCTTGCTGAGCCAGAAGTGGTTTCTGTGTACTTTGTAGCTCAGTGGATTTCTTCTCCGTTAACCTGCATAGACTCCCCTTCAATGTATATAAAATGTTATGGTCCATATCGCCGTGCAGCAAGGAGTTCCACAGTGTAACTACCTGGGCTTGCTGCAAACCCCCCACCTACCCGCTTTGCTTGCTGATCCCTGGTTCTTCTTCAACCTAAGTTGGACTAAAGTTTTGTTAGGGTGGTGAGCTCTGTCCACTGTGTCATAGCCATTTCTGGTTATGAGTTTAGGTCAAGTTTATTGTCTTAGCAATGCTTCTTGCTTTGAGAACCTCTAGCTGATCTGTTTCTTTGAGCAAAAAACACTAAAGAGGGCAATTGTCAGTATGCTCAAACACTGGTTATGGAGTTATATTACAGTGGTGTGTTTTCTTAGGGTTGACACTTGCATTTGAACTAAAACTCCCTTATTGCCTATTCTGGTTCTCTCTTATAATCACATAGGAGGTGGAGGCTGGTTCCTACCTGAATCCGTTTGCAGGCTGTACATGGACAATTGACAACTGCAAATTCAAGCTTATATCTAGCAGCCCCCAAAAGCAATGTGGCCATGTGTTGCTCCTAAACAGCCAGCCATTTTATGCTGTGGAGTCCTTTTTTCCCAGATTCAACAGGTTGGGGAGCTATGGAAACCCACCAAAGGGTATTTTGGTGGTTTTGTTTGGGTTTTTTGGGGTTTGTTGKTTTTTTTGTTTTGGTTTGKTTTTTTTTCCCTTTCTTTCAGCTGTGTGACTCTGGAAGAATTTCTTCATGGATGGGAGCATATGGAACACTACCATAACATTTTTTTCCATTAGCTATTATTTTCAGTTTCCAGATCCAGTAAGAACTTTTGGGGTTGTTTTAGCTCTTGCCAGGTAAGATATTGCCTTTCCCTCCCTTTGCCCTTCACCAAATGAAGCTGCCTGAGTTTTAATATTCCTTTCTCTGATATGCTTTTTCGAGAACTTTTTTAACTGTGAAAGCCATATGTTCCATGTCACACATAAGACCATTAGCCAAGCCAAGCTGACTGCCAAGTGCCCTGGAGCCTGTGAGGTGCTGTGTCTCTGGAGATGTTTTCCTTTTTCATCTTTTCAGTATCTCCCTGCCTGTTGCAGGGATCTGGCTGTAACTTACAGCTGGTTTAATGAAGAGGATGTAACACAGCTGGAATTTCATCTTCAGCTGCTCTAGGAATAAATCACATCCTAGGCCCCCTTATCAGCACAATGCCATGAATGCTGTTACTGACACAGAACAAATTGCTTTACCACTGCACCAGAGAAGCTGTGGGCAGCGATGTGAACCTGATATGCCCTTGCACAGTCCATGCTTGAAATCTCTCGAGTATGTATATAGATTCATCTGAATGGGGAATAAAAGGCAGCACATTTAAGACAATTTACTACTACTAGGTTGGGTTCTCTCTGAGTTATTCTTAATATTTTGTTTATTCTAATTTTGGGAAAAAGAGGAATGAAATGCATCAGTTCACAGGGCTTATTTAATGACCTTCAGAGTCATTAAATGTAGAATGTAGTAGGGTGCTTACACAGAATTTTTTATTAATGAGAAGCCTGTGTCAAATATTTTTAACGGTAATGAATTTTGGTATTAGAATGCATAGTATTTGTTATTGCCCATTTTAGAAGAAGGCAATTCTGGGTCAGAATGAACTGGACTACCAAAACTCTCTGGCAACATCCCAACTATTTTGTTTCAAGAAAAATTGCATTTCTGTACAAACAGAAACTTTCTCTAACCATTTGACAAAACCTAGATGTAGTACTACATAAAACCCTTGGACAGGAGACTCACTGAAGACAATGAGAACCCACATGAGCAAATTAGCTTAGCAGCTTTTGATGGCAGAACCTGACCTTTGTGCTTGCTCCTGAATGGCAGTCTCCTCAGGACAGGAACATATCAGCTACTTAAAAACACATTTCTGGTATTGATATTCTCTGATTTTACAAATTTTGAAGTGTCTTCAATACATTTCCCAGTGATGAGTGAGAAGCTTCTGTTGCATTTCCTTTCTCCCCCTTTTAAGATTTAGTGGACTAAAAATGTGATGCATGGAGGTAAAAAGGAAATCTTTACATGTGAATGGATTTCTCCATTGGCATGGAAAGCAGCTGTAGCCTCTGGAATTGATATGAAGCTCCCAAGGAGAGAAGAGCAGACAATTCATTCCCTGTTATGCCACCATTCTGAAGCTGTGCTCTGTAAGTCAGAGACTGCTGGGGGGAGCACCCCACAAACTTTGTGTTTCTCCAGGATCTTTGCACTTCTCCAACCCGAGACTCAGATCCAAACTCCATGACTTGGACCTGTCGCTGCTAGGAACCTCTGCTATTTCCATGGAAGCAAAATCCTAAGACTAAAAAAATAATCTTTGTGTCTGCATGCTAGAAATGCTAACGTTTCAGAAGTGAGCCAGCAGTGGATTTAGTAGAAAACCCACTAGCCATTACACTAGACTCCTGTTTAACTACGAGATAGGTTTGAGAAGAGACACAATCATCCACGTAGGCTGATGGAGTCCAGGGATCCTCTTGCTGAGAATGTCTAAGCACCAATATGATCACACCATGTATTGAATAGCACGTGTATTGGCATTCAGCACCTATTGAATAGCAGCTTCTGGCAATTCTAAGGTTGCAGCTTTGTCTCTCCGTTACCTGTGGCTTACTTTTAATAAATAACAGTTTACACAGGTATATCTTCTATATTAACATACATGTGTCCCTAATTGTATTCTGTAAGTCTGCCAGATATTTACTTGTAGTTATTTTAATCACTGTTGGCTTGTCCTTCCTTTCAGTATTTCATTAACATAGGATTAAAGATCAAGCTAATATTGCCTGCTTAATGTCTAGCTGAGAGCACAGAATGTGGCTTAGTTTAGTACCTGTTGGGCCTTATTTTAACTTTGCTCTGTGCACAAAGCTCAGAATAGATATTGTTAAGCCTTACAGAACATGGAATTTTTTGAAGCACTTAAATGCTTGTCCAGGGCATAACTTTAATTAATAAAGTGCAATGCACTGGAAATGATTAATGGAGCCTTTACTTGGTATGTTTTCTAGCTATCTGGGGGGCTTAAGGATCTGTCAGAAGAAACACAGGAATTTTTGATTTTTTTCTCTCTTAAGCCTCTGTATGCTGAGAGTTACACCAGAGGTCCTAACACTGTTTCTTTGCCACTGTTACCAAATGTGTGTCTTTGCATCTACCTCTAGAGAAAATGGTGAATGAGCAGCATGGTAAAAATGACAGAGGACAGTCATATGCTAGATGCTTTGGGAACCTGCGCGTTCAGTCACCCTGAGAAAACTGTTAGTTTTCACTAAAACAATTGAAGTATATTAAAATATGATCTAAGGGAGATGTGCCTGGTATTTCATAGTTATCTGTGATTTCAGAATAGTCTGGGGCACACTGTAATTATACTCTACCAACTCTCTGTGCTGAAAGGAGGTCTCAGTCCAGCTTGTGTAAATCAAGCTGTCTCTGCCTATGCTAGTCACAGAGTAGTTTTATTAGCTCAGGCTAGGTAATGTGACTTTTCACAGTTTATCTTCTGGCAAGGTAAGTCATGTAACACGTTTAGACTTCATTTCTAAGAAGACATCTTACAAGAGGTGAGTATTGCAACCAGTACAATGTGCGGAGACCACAGTCCTGGAGAGAACCAGCTATGGCCATCACACCAACTGGGTGTGATTTGGAAAACTTTTTTTGTACAACAGGAACCTAATGTTACAGTCACAGGAAACTGATTCAGAAAAATGCAAGGATTAATAGCATTGCTGCAAGCAAAATGTAGGTGCTTTTCTGCCTACATATAGGTTTGACCCCCTCCTTATTTTGCTCTAACTTCCAGGGCTACTGTAGAAATGATGAATTTAATCTGGTGACTCCTTCAACACTGGAAAAAGAAAATCTACTAGTAATTTTGAAAAAAGAGACAAAACCACGAAGGTACTTCGCTGAATGTTTTTTAAAGGCAGAATATTGTTGCGATGATTTGTCCATGTGAAACTTAAACTGGATATCCTATTAACAAGTGCTTTTTCTTTAAAAGGATTCTATGCATCTGTGTTGAATTAACAGAACTGTCCTTCTTACGCTGTGGGAGAAGAGATCCATTCACTGCTCAGGAATACAAAGGAGGACTATAAATATGTTTACTTTATCATGCCATGTTATCAACATTTCACTTTATCAACCTACATTCTTCTTGCTCCAAAAAAATCTTCCAGTCAGTGAGTTTTTGTGTGTTCATGAGCAGCCATGCACTGAAAGGAGTTTATACAGTGAAATCCGAGTAGTAAACACTTAATTGTTTTGCATAGGAAACAAAAGTTCTGATACATTATTTTGTGGTGGACTGAAATATAACCCATAAAAGAGCTTTCAAATCAACTTTTTATTTTTCAGCTTTCTTGGCTTTTAAAAAGAGCTGACCACTTCTTCTCAACCCATCTTTCTGTTTTTAGGAGTCGTCTCTTTGGTTGTTTTCTTTCCTAAGAAGCATCAGGAGTAGTTGCTCTGCTCTGTGCTTGTTTTGGTGAAGGATTTCCTGGCCCCGGGAGAAGCTCATATGTGTGTTGTCAGCATGTTTTCTTTGATTGACAAGAAGACATTTCAAAGTGTTAACCAAACCGTTATTACAAGTCAGGTTAAAAAGCTGTTAACAAAAGCTTGAAAAAAAGCTGAAAAGTTCCCAAAAGTCTGTTTTTAACATTCTTTTTCCCTGGGTTTTCAGTTTCTTGACTCTAGCAAGAAAACAATTTTACCAGTTCCCTATATATTTTAAAGTAGTTCGCAGCAGCCAAGACTTGATGTTCTGACTGAAGAGGAAAAGAGTTTCTGCTACAGTAGACCTCTTTCATCCCCAGTTTCTGTCTCTCTTGTACACTTGAATCATTGCAGAATTCTTTAAAGGAAATCCAGAAATTTTAATTTTCTATTATTTTGCTTTTTTTCACATGCCCCTAAAGGAAATGGGAGTGGAAGAACGAGAACAAAGAAGCAGGGAAAGTAAGACTGCAAGCTAACAAACAAAATACTACTTTGGCATTCCTACAAAAATTATTCTGGGCWGGCCCCTGACCCCTGAGCTCCCTCTGCTCATGGCAAAAATTATGGGAAACACTTTTCTCATGGGGAAGGGTTAAATTTCTTCCAAACTAAGCAATTGCTTCAGCAGTGTAACCAGCAAAGGGTTACAAAGCAGTGTTAGCAAAAGAAATGCGTTTCTTTGCAGTAAGTAGTGTTAAGTTTAATTTCCTAAACAAGTGATTTCTTTTGCTGTTAAACTGTAAATGATGCAACGGGTGTCAACTCTGTTGACACTTGCAGTTACTAGCAGTTTGGTTTTTTTAGGGAACTTTCCTGTCCTGCTCCTCCCACTCCCCAGTCTTTCGGAAATACACTTTTCAGTACACTAGTAAAAAACACTTGTTTTAGCAAGGCTGAGAATGGCATGCTAATTAGTCATATGGATGGTAACACAGGCCTCCTAACCTTATGAATATATTTGCTACAGGGAGTGAAAAGAGATTGTTCTCATTATAGAATCAAAATATATTGTGCAAAGCCAGCATGAATAGTTACTCTGGTAGTTACATTGTTTATGGAGGGTGATATACATGCTCCATACCCTGTCATCTCCAGTATTTGGCAGTACTCTTAGCAAGAGCTGGTTTGGTTAATCCAGCAGGATGCAAACTTGGGGCCCCTTGAACTGTGGATATTCAAGAAGTCATGCTCTCAGTTTCAGAGAGGAATGCTGAAATAGAGGTGGTCCCTTTAAATACATTTAAAGACATTTCTTATATGCAATTGACTTCTGTTTACATGAGATGTTATCTAGAGGATGCTAAGAATTTAAACATCACTGTTCATTTGTGCTTACCGTTAAAAGCTGATTGTAACCATCTGTCCTAAAACAGACTCAGAAAGGGATGACCTTTCTGGTTTCTAGTTCTTGCCTGCCTGAGCTCAGCCTGGCAAAATGAGAGACCAGTGGAAACACTGTTGTGTTGCTGGGTCCTGGCTGAATGCTAGATAGCATAGAGGGGATCCCTCAACACACAGTGCTAAATGAAAGTAGGCATTTCTGTTTGCCAGCACTGTGCGGTTGCACCTAATTTTTTAATGCAATTAACAATCTATTTGGCAGGGTTTGTGGCCCTGGCAGGATTTCTGCTTTGCTTGCAAAACAAGGTACTGCTAATAACATTCCTGTTGAATTGTCAATAAATGACAAAGCTTGGATGCCCTGATAAACTCTGGATGGGCTCAATTTATTTCAGTGAGGCTCCATGCGAGTGTAAAGATCTACCTAGACAATGTTAATTCATTGCAGGACTACAGGTTGGGCACTTGGCCCACAGGACAGGCAGCTGTTTGACTAGTGTTTAAAATGAAGGTAACTGAAGTTTTCTAAACAGAAATATTTTAGTTTTGATGCACATATTGCCAGTACATGGTTTGAAATGTACAGACTGTTAAAATACTGACTCTCATCTTGTTGTCAAGTCTCTGTTGGTGTGACATTGTCACTTGAAACCTTTAACACCTGGTGCCAGCAGTTTTGAGATGCCAGATGCTCAGCACCTCTGCAAATCAGAGTATCTTATGATGCCATCCAAATGCAGGACTGCAAATTCCCATACATGGGAATTTCATGGCCCTGTCTGGTACTGACAAGACTGTGTGAGACTCCTGCGAAGAGGAAGGTGCTAAAAATTGTCAGGAGATGGGTTCAGAATTGGCAGAAATGAGACTCCAGAGGATTACATCTATGACTTGTATGAAGATTGGAAATGAGAAAACGTGGGCTGAACACGGTAATACAGAAGAGACAGGACATCAGTTTGAGTTGAGAACTTTTTTTATTATAACTTCAGTGAGACCTTCCCCTTCTCCTTTTTGCTTGAAACACAGTAACTTTCTGTTATTGGTACAACTGTTTGGGCTACTCAAAAACTGTGGAAATAAAAGTCTAAAATGTGTTTTGGCTGAGGCTGTTGGTTTATACATAGATTTTAAAAAAGCAGTGGTTAAGCTAAAGGGTCTTTCCTCTATATGATATGGTTGTCTCCTCTGTATTCAATCAAAATCTATGAATCCTAAGGGGTAAAGCCTGGTCCTAGAGGTTAAAACCACTAATGTCACTAATACGAGCTCTTACTGGTATTAGTGGAGATGGTCTTCCACCCTAAACCTGACCAAAACTCTGTGGTTTTGTGGTTTGCCTGCATCACTGTTTATAACATTCCTGTTAAGTGTCTCAGCTGTCCTGCATGTAACCCAGGTCAGCTTTGGAAATAAAGGCACAGTATTAGAGACAAAAAAAACAGAAGCGTTTTCATTGAGACAATTTCTTTTGTCTGGTATCTTGTTGGTCAGTATCCTCCATAGTGCTGGAGAAAAAAGGGAAAGGCAGATGGGGGAAATGAGGGGGATTTTCTGGCCAACTCTAGCTTATATTGAATACCAAAGTCGACATTTAGTTTACATTGAACACTAAGGTCTGGTTAAGAACTTGCCCTTAAACTTTAGATGAGGCTTATAAATGTAATTGACTGTCCTTCCCTGAAGGCTAGAAAAGTTTGAGTAAGCAGTTCTCTGATTCTGCAAGCCCCCTTTTGGGGGAGAAAGCTATACTGGGGAGATACAGTAGAGAGAGATCAAGGGTGTAAAGGATGCATTTTTGTTAAAAATACTGAAACCCTCCATAATTTGCTAATGTACAGTAATTACCAGGTTATTATTGTTTCCCTCATGTGTACTAATGACTCTGCTCTCCCTCCAGTAGTTCTTTTTTTTGTTCTAAATGCCACACAATTTTACATTATTTTTTTCAGACCAGATGCATAAGCAAGCTGACAGCTTGCAATGTAAGTCATTGCCTTCTTCAGCCACAAGCAAAATGCCATATGCTTGCTTGTACATCTGAGCTAAGTGTTTGAAGGATAAGGTTTAGCTGACACCTTAATTCTCTGTAAAAGTGCTATGGCAGGGTTGTGAAAGAAGGGAGCAGGCTTGGTAAAAGTAAGAAAATGCATACTACCGGCTGTTTCCCTGTCCTCCACTCCCACCCCAGTCAGATCTAGCAGTTCACAGGAGACCGGTTTCCTCTCATACTGGGAAGCCAGACCAGCCCAGGTTGTGCCTGAGGTAAGAGTTCTGTTTGCAGACGTTCACAGGGGCCAGGTCTGCCAAGGCTGGGATTCCTGCTGGCAGCCGGCTCCTCAGCCTCGAACTCCCCGAGGTCCCACCCTGCTCCTACCATGGCTCTATTTACCATCGGGCTTCAGCTCCTTATGCACCCAAGCTGGTGCACCCAGGCTGAGGTCCAGACTCCCACTGTGGTGTTGTATGGCCACATGGTCTGGGAGTACATGCTGGTTTGCATGAGATGAACGCTGCCCTAGTAGCCACGATCTCACCTTTCCCAGGATACACGCAGTGCACACAGTGTCTTCCAACAGTGGCACCCAACAGTGCTACTTCCTTCTGAAGTCGACGCTGGCGGGACGTACACTAGGGATGCACGCATTTGGTCTAAACAGTCAGTAAGAGAAGGATGTTTGAGCAGCATTTGGATGGCTTTTCCTATAAACTTGGTTCCCATTTAAATGGCTCCAACTGGGGAATCTCCTCACTTATGAACATATCTCCCCCCTCCCCAACACAGTAGCCACACTCAAATCTTTCATGTTGCATGCATAGAAATACAGAGGATAGATTTAAAAAAAAAAAAAAAGAAGAAAAAAAGGGGAAACTTCTCTTGGGTTATGATTTCAATCATCTCATTTACTTCAATTACTTTTTAAGAAACAATTCTTTCTACCTTTTTTTTAGGATGAAAGAGCAATTAGAAGAATACAAGAGCCTCAAAGTAGTGAAATTCAGTATGTTATAAAGACCATGAGCCAAGATCATATCCGTCACCATAGGTAAGAGGCCTTTGATACTGCCTGTGTAATTCCTTCCATGTAATTACATACGTGACCTGAGTCTATGATTTAAAAGGATGAAACTACAACTTTTGGTTAGGCTCATAATAGGATTTTTGTTGTTGTCTGCATTGGTTGGTTTTAGTAAAGCTACTGGCTGCAAGACTGAATAGTTCAGTAAATTCCACTAGGGAGGCTTTTGGCTTGTCTTGGTTCAGACTTTGAACGTTAGTGAAGAGGAGTTTGGTACACTTTATAACGGTGATCCTATGATGCACATCTAAATTTCTGCTCTTCCCAAACAATTTCAGATGCAGCCTACACCCTTGTGATATTAAAATTCTTTTTTTTTCCTTTTTTTTAATTAAAAAAGATATTTAACAAAAGGTCTTTTTCAGTTTTTGAAGTCTCCTTAAATATCCAGCGATGTTGCTACAGGTGGTGACAGGCTAAACTGCTAAGAAATAAGAGCTGCCAATTCTGATGTCTGCAGAGGAAAGGATTCTCTTTCCTCAAAACCTGTAAAAAGTACAGTTTTGCAGAACTTCCATTTCACTGKGCACTGTCTTTGGTCCGGATGGCTAAAGAACAAATCTTTCTGGAAGTGAACCAACAACCATTGGAAAACTCTGTATATGTTCATAATACAACTTTTTTTTCTGGTAAAGATTTTAATCATGTCAGATCAAAACCCTGGTTTTGTGGATTAAAGTAGAGCTGCCTGCTTTGAATAAAAGCTCAATTCATGCTGGTTTTCAGTTCTAAATGCTCAGCTGTTTTGGCTGCATCCTGAAAATAGCCTGGTGGCTATATCTCAGTTCTTGTGCTGAAGTTGCTGAGGAGCTCCGAGGCCATCTCCTCTGGTGATCCTGCTTCAGGGCCAGTGACCTCTGGACAAGGGTGGTCACAAGCTCTTGGGAGGTGGGGACAAACGGATGCCACTGCAGCTCTCAGTGAGTGTTAGTGTAATGCCTCAGCTCATTATTTCTGCTCAAAGCAGGGTATATCCTCCAGGGCAAAGCTCCGTGCTGACATGGCTGCACATCAGCGGGTGCCAAGTGAACTCGTTCAGCACCAGCCAGGGAGGGTTTGCTCAGCATGGTGGTGCCCTGCAGGTAAAGCTTCCTTTGGGCTTGTGGACACAGATGCCTCCAAATAACTGAATAACTTTGATCTTTAGGTAGGTTATTTTTTTTGAGATCATTTAATTTGGCTCTGAACTCAGTCTGGAAAGTGCCATTTGCAAAAGCTGTGAGGGACTGAAACGGGCAATTAAAATTTAGGCGCATACACGCTTTACTTCCATAGTTGTGTTCCTGGACACTACCACTGTGAAGGCTGAGTAAGTGTCTAATCACCCTGCCCAGACTCTGGGGGAGATGCTTCCTCTTCTCTCTGTCTGTGTGGGTATATGAACAAAGTAATTGGATATTTCAGTCTAATACCGACACTTGAGATGTGCCCCCAACCCATCCTGTCAAATCCATACCAAGTTGAGGTTGGATGAGACTTTGAGAAACCTGATCTAGTAAATGATGTCCCTGCCCATGGCAGGGTATTTGGCCTAGATGATCTTTAAAGGTCCCTTCCAAACCAAGCCACTCTCTAGTTCTATGATTCCATGAGGTTTATTGGTGGCCTTGAAATTTCACAGCTGGTTCAATTTCTGTGATCTAGTGCTCTCACTATTTGAATGTAACCTTTGAGAGGGGAAGGTCAAAAAATAGGAGAATTTTCCTTGTCACACTTTGTCTGTCAATTTTCTCTTTTTCCACAACATCCAGCTCTCTCTGGAAAAACCACTGTTTCTGGCCAACACACTGTTGTTCCTCAAGAGACTTCCTTTGTGCTTTTTTACTCAGACCTAGTCTGGCTAATTTCAAATTCTGTTTGGACAAACTTCCAAGTGAAAAGACATCTCACATTATCATTCACTCGTACTCTGTAAAGAACCTTAGCTGAAACAGGTTTTAAATGAAGTTGATTTATTTCCTTTAATTTTTTTTTACTGGGCTCACACTCCGGCCAGTGTGGGGAGGAAGCTGAATGAATTTTTACTCCTTGTTTACTTGGAATTTTGAAAAAGAGGAACTAAAAAAGAAACTAGAACTAGCAGTAGATGTTGATCCAATTCAGGGAGAAAGCATCTGAGCATCCAAATTTTAGCACAGAGGTTTAGGAAACCAAGATATTAGCTAACCAGTTTACAAGGTAAAAATCCAAGTAAGAAACAGAATAAAGAGAGAGAATAAAATCTATGCACTTCCAGCAGAAACTTAAATGGAACTACATCTGTTCATTTAAAAACTTGGAAAAAGCAATGGAAGAGGAAGAGAAGGAAGAATTGGGTTTCTTTWAAAAAAAAATAAAAAATGCTACCAGCTACAGATCTGACTACATGCTAAATTTTTAGAAAACTCTCTGCTCTTGGTAACTTGTCTAGGTGTTTTGTGACATGTGTTTTACAATTTCCTTTTCTAGAGATGATGAAGTTAACACAACACAAAACACTTTTTCAAAACCCTTTCTCAGGCATTCAGAAGTTTTTGCTTGAGAGGTTTTTCTTTCTCCTTGTATTATCTACTGTCATCCTAAGAGCTACTCTAAAAGTAAAAAAAGAGGAAAAAAATCATTCCTTGCTTCCACTGATCTGACTTAATTGCGTTACTTGCGTAATTTCTTATCAAATTCTTGCTGGGTTTATCTGTCTGTACATCTGTGTCTGGCTGGGGAAGTGTTTCTTTGGCCTCAGCAGATCATAGCTTAACACTAGGATGTTATTCAGTAAGAATACCAAAACAAAGGTGTGCCTTGAGCTGGAGCTCAAGGATGAGATGGAGCTGTACACCATACCTAGTGCCTGGGTTTCAGGCTCTCCTTTTCTAATGTAGCCTTTGTTCTGCACTCCTCTGCTTTTCTTTTTGGCTTTACCTTTCAAACCTCTTAGGTTGCCCATTCTCTCCTACGTACTCTCTCCTCCATTCCTGCGTACTTCCCATCCTCGAGTGTGTATCTGCCCAGACAACAGAGGATACTGCTTGGGCCAYGGCTAGGCTTTGGTGTTAAAGTAGAAAGATCACAGGAATCTGTGAAGTGGGGATTTTCTGGAGAAGTCTGAACTTCACTTATTCAGTTGATAATTTCATTCATTACAAGCAAAGATCAGATCTGGCATTGTTGTTATTAAAATAACACACCTTCCTAGATTTCTCCAAGCCCTCTCTAGGTGCATATATGTGGGGTTTCTTTTCTTCCTGTAACTCTGAAGGCTCCTTCAATTTTCTCTAATTGAACTTTCATCTTAGTAATACCTTGGCTGAATGCCAAGATATGAAAATTCTTCAGAAAATAATCTTTTTAGAGGATTATAGCAGATTAAAGCACCATCCTGTGCTTAATGACTTCAGCATACCTTCCGAACTGTTAGGAATTGCAATGGTTTCAGAATACGTTGTCACACTTATTAAAGCATTGCTGTAAGTAAAAAAGTAGACTTCAGAGGGAAGGGAAATTCTTTATGAAATTAGCATTCTTGATTTTTCAGTCTGGATGCCGTGTATAGCACGTGCAAGGATAAGCACAGGATGATATCAATATACTAAAATGTATGAGTTTACTGGAGCTACTGGTTGACGTCAGGAGTGGTATCAGTTATGTGTTATTCCTACCTGATTATGCTTCCAATAAGCATTCTGTCTTTGCAGAACTTGCAACTTTCTGCAGAAAATGAAATAAAATAGGTGATATTGTTGGGAAAACTTTTTTTGCAGATCTTTCATAGTCAGTGGCAGTGTGAGCTAAAGAAGGAAAGTTGGTGAAACTTTAGAAGCATTAACTGAGATGAAAATCCAGTTGTGCTAGCTGTGGTCTAAATCCATGTAAGCCAAAATAAAGGCCCTGCCCCCCAAAAGGCTCAGTTTTCAAAGGCTGTGGGTAAAAATGTTCAGTGACTCATTAAGTTCACTTTGACTGATCTCAATTAAAATAATATCAGTGCACTTTTCTGAGTGCACTGATATTATTTTAATGGCAATAAAGTAATAGTCCTAAAAGCCTTTTGGTTCGTAGTAAATTGGACAGTTGTTCAACGATGAGAACAATTCCCCATCTGCATTCATGGGGCCATGTGGTCTGGGGGTTTTGGTGGAATGATTGGAGCAGGAACAACAGGCTTTAAGAAAGAGAGGGAAAACATGGGCATTTTGAACATGCTTTTTGAAGCCTAGTTGTGAGGATTGTTACAGGGAGTGGGGAGACTGCCAACGTGCAACAGTTCTTAATGTACGTGTTGGTTTTTTTTTTAGCCTGTGGTGTCTGACTACATTTCGAACATGTAGTCTTTACCCTTTCTCTCCTGCACTTCTTGATGTGAAAAAAAATTGCTTTTTCTATCCCTTGTTAGGTACATTAAAGAATAGGCCAGCTCTTCACTAGCTGGAATCTAATTACTTCCTCTTTTATGGGGACATTGTTGCTCCTCCAGTGCCTTCACTAAATTCCTGTCTCCAGCTGTGCCAAATTCATTACTTTTGTGGTGCTCAAGACCTGCCTTTGCCCTCGGTGAGCATACTGGTTGTCTCAGGAGGGGATGGAAGTTCATCCTGGGCTTCATCTGTGACAGACCAGACTGTCCCCACGTGCAAAAGTTAGAAATGCTGATGGTTATCTTAGCTGCTGCTAACCATTTCATATTATGCCACCTGAAGATTTGAAAAACCCAACCTCGATCTTTTTRCCGTAGATAAGCAGTGTGCCGCAGCAGCCAGAAGGGAAGTGGGAAGAATCAATACCTTTATAGATGCTGGAAGCACAGGTACAAATATTCATAACTACAATTTCTAGAACGGAAATTCTGTGATGAAGCTTAAACATGCAAGCATGCCTTTTAACGCTGCAGAAGATGCTCTGCAAAAACAGTGATAGCCTGAATTTCTCTTCCTACTGCATTGTTATGTATCTCTACTATCCTGATCCAAAGAGGGACAGGCCACTTCTGATGGTCCATAGTCCCATAACCCCGGTGGTCATGCACCCCAGGTGAGGCTGCCTGGAGGGCATGGAGAGAGGGTTCTGCTGCTGTGCTGCCAGCTGTGCCTAGTCCCTCTTATGTCTCAAAAAAAAAAAGCCATGGCTATGAAGAGGTGTTTTTATGATTTCCAGTATGTATGCTGATTCTTATGGCTGTATAATTTGAAGAAACCTTAGAAGTGGTGATGTGCTCTAGGTGTATTAAGGCCAGGGACTGCAGGGGGCTGCCAAGATGCTGAAATCCTTAAAGATGTCCATTTACTGTTCCTCAGCAACAACCGAGGGTCTAGTCCAAGATAAGAAGAATTTTGAGAAAAATCAAACTGTTTAAAAATAGAAAGAATAGCATCAAGTATGGATTTTTCAGTGAAGCTACTCATTTTACTGAAAATGTTACTCACCTCTGTCTCAAAATTCCATTTCAGACAATGTTCTGATTTTTGGATCTGCTTGACAGAAAGCAAATGTTTTTGTTACTGCCTTGTTGTAGGGCTTTTTATTTGTTTGATTTTCCAGAATGCCATTCTTAACTTTATGTTTAGTGCCTCTTCTGCAGTCAAAAACTTGAATCGTTTGTCTTTGTGATCAAGGGCTTTGCTATTACACATACTCTGCATGTATTTCCCAATGAAGCAGCTGGCAGTGACACAGTGCATTTGATCTCCATGTCAGACATTAACGCATTATAATAATTTCTTTAAAAGTTTTGTGAGATTAATAAAGACTATAATGCTAACACTTGTTGCATTGCAATACATGGCTTTACTCCCTGGAGCTGTATCCAAACCTGAAGTGGATTATTTTTTGATTCATTGCTTGACATTACATGGGGCTCAATTAATGGTTATTTCCTTTGTCTATCATCTGTGACACAATGATTTGTTTGCTTTTAATTGAAATATCAGACAACTTTTTTTCACAAACACATAGTGCATTTATTGAGTTGCTATTACTAAAAATAGAGAAGATTTCAAAAAATGGTCCATTACTGACTACGGATTCAGCATGCACTTGATTTTTATTCCTCAAGTCCTTTCCTATTGTATCTGAATACCTGATGAACAATCACAATTCCCAGCCTTCTTGCCTGCAGGGCACCATTATAGAGCTGTGCTCCATTTTTCTTATGGAGAAGCAAAGGGAACCACACAGCAACGTTTTCAAATTTGCATTGCTAAGAATTTGAAAACAGGGACATGGCCTGTGGTAGACTTTATTACAGTGACTGTGAGACTTAACACTCTTGATGAGCATTTACGTTATTGCAGTGAATATCGGGTTGGACTAGATGATCTTTGAAGGTTCCTTCCAACCGAAACCATTTTGTGATTCTGTGATTTTTAACAAATATGGAAAGAGCTCCTAATGAGCCTCTCCACACCAAATGAGGAGAAATGTTAGTTGTGCCAGGATATATGGCATGTAATTTTAGAAGAAACTCTGCAAAACAAGTGATGTGTCCTCATTTGATCATGCAGGGTTTACTCTAAAGATGAGTTATGTGCTGTACCAGGCTTCCTGTAATAATCTCAAATGTTAAGGACACAGCAATAGACCTTTTGGGAGAGGAAGGCTTTGCAGGTATAAGTCAGATTTGGTAGAAATGCTGGCTTTACCCAAAGAATGATTCATCTAGATTTCTAGCTTCACAAAAACCGCACCTTTTATTTGCTGTAACATAGGCAAAAATAACACCTTGGCTCTCTTTCTCTCCTTTGGTCTTTGCCAAAAGACTACACTGTTTTAATCAAAAGACTATACAATTTTAGACAGCAATCTTAGTAAACATAAATAAACCATTTTCCATCATATGTGAAATAAATAGCAATGTTATTCTCTATAATATGTTCCAGTTGAGAATCTTAGTGTTTTACAAGCATACACCGTGTCTCCTTAAGAGCAATCGTGCCTTCAAATAGCTTTGATACAACTTGGGCATCAGTGCATCAGGTCATTTAACATGACTGAGGTGAGTGGAGTTTTCATTTGATAGGAAAACTGAGACACAAAATGCTATCAAGGAAGCTGGACTAAAGCTTTTGAGCTGAAACCAATAACCAGAATTTCTAACTTTAGATGTTATGCTCAATCTGGCAAGCATTTTGACATGCTGGCAGTTTTCTGCCATGTTCATTACCTGTTAGAAATAAGTTTAAGGGCAGCTGTACTTGTGGAGAGATTCTCCCTGCTACCCAACCCAAACTAAACCTCTAAATGCAATCTGAAGTAAATAACAATAACTTTTCTGCTGGTTTGAGGCTTTGCAGTAGGGTGAATACAGGCTTCCTTGTRTTCAGTAAGTGGCTGTTGTCAGTGGATTGGATCTGGGTAATGTCCCTCATTCCCTGAGGATTAACAGCTTGCCTTTCTATCATTTTAGTGGAAGTGTAAGCAGGTTAAAGCTCTCTTTAGGTCACAGCTTCTTTTTTCAAACAACACAACAATGTCACGGTTCATAAATTAAGAGGTCAATTGTTTGCCATTGGAGCTGAAAATATCTCCTTAAAGGTTAGGCCTTTGGGAGATTCTTTAAAATGCTGGCAAGTTCCTATGACAATGGTCCTTTGAAAAGAATGTTTTCTGATACTTATCAGGGAAGAAATGTCAACAGTGTGATGCCTTATCATTTTAGACTCATTAGCGCAGAAACTTTTGCCATGCTGTTTGGAGTGCCACTTGACATTCTTACTGTTGATTACAGAGAGAGTTAAACCTCTGTCACATAAAACTCAGTGGCACTGATAAAATGTGATTTCCAGGCTTTTTCTTACCCAAGTACAAGAATGGTTTTGTGGAATACAGCCAAAACCAATGCTCTTCACTCATGCAGCTGTACTACCAAATCTCAAGGGCCGCTTTGTCGCMCGTCCATTCTTGTAAGGGAGTAGGTGTCATCTAAATCCAAATCTCCTGACTGCCAGACCACAAACCATTGGGTTCATTATGAAAGCCACCAAACCCACCCAGGACTATGTTCCAAAGTATGAGGATATGTAGAACACATGTTACAAGGAATCTGCAGGCTGTAATGTCTCTGTGTAAGCATCTTTCTCTATTCAGTTTGTTACCGCAGCAAACTTTCCAGAGCATCACTGCTGCTCAGTKACTGTGGGTGTGTGAGGGTTTAACCAAGCAAAGAAGCTTTTTCTGGTGTCTTGGTCTTGGATGAGGCTTTTCAGTGCCTCAGAAGTGGAGGAGGAAATGGATGTACTCCCTGAAGCAAGGACCATCTCTGTTGTGTGATATATATTAATTGCTTGGTACTGTGAAAATTGAACATGTTTCTTGCTTGGCAGTACCTGATAACCAACAGATCCTCAGTCTCCTATGAAAGAACTTAAAGGAATATCGTGTATAGTACTTGCTTGGTAATGCTGCAGAAAATACTTTTGGATAAAAAGGGGCAATAACCAGCAGACTGTTTCATTGTAAATTTCATTATTAACTTCTTGCTCTGGGTTATTGTGGATGAGGGCAGCAGCATTACCCGCCAGTTGCGGTGGCGGTGCACAGAGCTGTGAAGAAGCCCCAGCCAGAGACTCCAGCCACAAGCGTGCAGTAGTCCCAGATTATCTTTGTTTATTCTATAGGAAGTGTTCTGTTTTTTTGATGGCAAGAACATGATTGTCATGTTCTTATGAACTTGATTGTGGGAACCACTAGGCGAGTCTCCATGCAAGTCTAGTGGATTGACAGCCCCTTACAGGAGCAGCTCTCTGTTAACGTACCCGCCCTTATTTTCCTGCTCACTCTGACCTCGCATTGCTGATCTTGCATTTTTATGTTTAGTAAGAACATAACTTAGTGCACTCAGGGGCCTTCCCACATTTGCAGTAGCCAGGAGGACTGAATCTTTATGGACAGAGTATATACAGGCTGGGGAAGGACAAGAAGGTAGATTTAATGCTTCCCCTTTTAAACATGATCTTTCACCCTGCTCTCCTCAGCCTGCATCAGAGACTGAAGAGTGGACTGCTGCAGCCAGGTACCATCGCTCACAGTATAAAATTTCTGCCATGTAGTAACTACCTGGGAAATAATTTTTTTCCCCGACAGTTCAGCAGATCTTCCTGTGTACAGCCTTCAGGTTGGGTTGAGCATGAGTCTTTTGTTACTTTGAGAACCTCATCCTCCTTACAGGAATGTTGACTGAATATGCAGATGACAGACAATGTGTGGTTTAGGCCATTGCTTATCAATGCAAGTCGAAATGAAAGAGAAGAGATGGGATGTGCGTGTGCAGTGTGTGTGGGGGTAAGGGGGTATGTCTGTTCTTGTCTGTTTTGTGCCTCAGGTACACTTTTTTTTTTTCCCTGAATAAAAGCTTGGAAAGAAAGGGACTTATGACTATACCTTGTTAAAGAAAGCTTACAGAAAAGAGTTGACTGATTACCTTCATATCAACAGTCTGGGCTGCATGATTTTAACTAGCAATTAAGAAGCAATATATACCGTGTCCTGTGTGGACAAACGTTGAAATAAAAAGAGTGAGCATGTGTACAAAAGGGATGTCTTCTCTTCAGTGGTCTGGCATTTCTCAAGAAAAGCTTTGGTAATTTTAGCCTATCTTTTAGATAATGTGACCTTGACAGATTGCAAAAATTCATTGTTTTTAAGCAGTACAATAAGAAATGAGATGCCATCTTCATTGCTGGAGTAATCAAGCTTGTTTGAAAAGAGCTTCTGCAATTATGTTATGGATTAATGGGTCACTGACATTATACTTTAAAATAAGCTGCCACTTTTTTAATCAGCCTGTAAGTACAGTTATGTTGATGATCTTAACCAGACCACTGTATAATACAAACAGGGCATTCATCATGGTGAATTAGAAGCTATGTTCCAGCAAGCACAAACACAAACACACAAGCTAACCCACAGCCAGCTACATGACTTGGAGGAGATAAATACTCATGCCAAATTTTTCTGAAATTGATAAAATCTGAGGATTACTACAGGTCTGAAACCCAGGACAGTTTACCACTCTGATACTAGCATTGTACCTCAAGGAAATTTTTTTTTGCCTAGCGTTTTTTCATAAGCAAATATAGCCCAGATTGTATCATGTTACACATGGTGTAGCTTTGAGTTAATTTTAATTTTTAACAGTCATCTGTCTTCTTCATCTGCCTTTAAGTCATGCCACAGGAACATCTGCTGGTGCTTTTCTTTCATACTATTGACTTCAGTTTTGCATTTTTATAGTGTGGTTTTGTTTCCATATGAGGGCCAAAGCCAGCTTGCTTGTTCAAAAAGGGGCAAGTGGCAACTGTAACATGCTACAGAGTTACAGTCGTGCTGGATTTGGCCCCTGCTTACACGGGGAACCTGAGAGTCAGTAGCTCTTCCCCATGCTGTCCCTCTTCCACTTGTAACAACGCCCTGTGGCTGGGCTGAAAATCTGTTTGTCCCCTACGCTTGGAAGTGCTTTTGGTCCCTGTGCTGAGGCAGGCGCAAGGTGGTCTGTCCTGGTAATTATGTCCCTGTATTGCAACTTTGCAATACAGCAACTTTGCAATACAGCCTCCGTGCTCTGAAAATGTGGGCTGTCAAGTTTACTCCTCAGGATGCACCAACGAGCCACTGTGAGGTAGCAAATTTTACTTAGACTCCCACCAGCCAGTCAAATCTGCAAATCTGATGTGAATCTTGTGACAGAAGGCTGGAGAGATACCTTCAATTCTATGAGGTATTAAATAATTGGTAGGATTTGGCCTATACCCGTGCTCCTTCCTGCTGTTCTGAATGGAAAATAAAAAAAAAAAATAATTGAATACTCCTGGATTTTCCTTTGTTGCAACTGCAATTAGTCAGTAAAATGAATATATGTTAATTTTAATACTTAATATTTTAACAGGCAACGGGATTTTTTGAACAGCAGTCAACTGAACATTTCAGCTTGTAAAAAGTATCACATTTGTAAGTCGGCAATATGCATTACTATTAAATTGATAATTCACTTGATTTTAATTTCATCAGCCACCTTGAAATAAGATCAATCCTGCTTTGCTATTATCTTACGGAGGAAATTAATAATGTCTGCCTTTCAATAAAGACTCTTTCCCTTGTTGTGGGGAAAAAATGATTGATCTGAAAAGATTTTAGGTCACCTCTTTGTCTATGAATCTTTAATACATAAATGAGTGTGTGTGTGTGTGTTTTGAAGGAAATAAACTAGCAGAAGTGGGGAGAAAAAATGAGCAAACCTCACTAACAGGAGCTCAGTTTTTAGTCCCAACAGACTTAACTAGCAGAAGGGGAAAGGAAGATCTGGGGCTGGCTGCCAGAGAAGCATTGCTGAGTGTAAACACTCCGAGGCATCTCAGAATGCCCTTATCATAGGGAGCCCGAAAGTGTTTGTACTCTGGGACTCTGCAGCCAGGAGCAGTCTTGCAAGCAGAGTGTTTATTGTGGATTTTTAGTACGGAGAAAACTACAGCCAAGCTGACCAGAAAGACTGGAATTTCATATCTCCCTCCCCACCCCCCACCYCCCCCACCCCCCCGTGTTTCTCTCTGTCACCCACTCATTGGATTTCTTTCTCTGCCAGCCTTTTAAACCAGAGATTACTGGGTCAGTGACATCCATTATTCCTTTTATCCTAGTAAGATCTCGTGTTCAGCCTCCTGGAGAAACGCTGCTACCTGTAAGTATCTGCTTCGTTTGTTGTATACACTGAATGCTGTTGTGTTTGTGGACGTAGTACTGTTTAACAGCTTGCAACGTTCAGTTTGCTGCTGAATGTTGCAGCAAAGCAGTCGGACAGTAATTTTTGTACTCAGGATGGATGAAAGCTCAGTTCTAACTTTGGAGGAAAACAGGCACTGGTTCTTGCCAGCAGTTCAGTAGAAGTTAACTTGGAAGTTAAGGATTCCAAGCAACTTAGTTTATCCTAATGTTCAAGTTGATATAGATTTCCCAGCTATGCTGGCTTTCTTCCCTCAGCTCTAATAAAACTTTGTGGTTTTATCTTTTATAAAAGCTTGGAAGCACTAAACAAGATTTCTTTTCTTAAAATTGTCTATTTAGTAAGACACATTAAGAGAGAGGAATGTGATAAAAAACACTGAAAAACATCATGAAAACTTCCAATATTAGTAAGTCTTTCTAAAGGGTGTATTTCATTTAGCTGGGAGAACTTGTTTTTTAAACGCATGTTTTAAAATTGTAGACTTTTATTTTGCAGTAGGGATCTGTGAGAGCTTTCACATTTTCATGTACTTTCAGACAGCTGACTTCATTCATCTGAATTAGACAGATGTTCATTGGTCATACGTATGTGTAAATGTTTATGTATGTTTTAGAACACATACATATATGCTTGCACAGTTTTTACATTTCCTGCTGATTTCTATGCATTTATCTAGAACCAAACTCTAAACCATCACCTTTTAGACATTAGTTGCTGTCACTCTGTGTTGTGCTGAGACACTTCAACAAGTCCTGTAGATAATTATACACAGTTTCTTGAAACGGTTATTAAAAGGGGATTTTGCAAGTTATGTTTTTGCTAGTTAGAGAATTCTGCTACTTCATCAACTCAGGTAACTCAGGACTGCACATTACCTTAGGCAAAATGCATCTCTGCTGTTGATATGTGTCTAAGGTGTCTGTGGGAGGCAATGGCACTGTAAACCACCGTTTGCTTTCACAGTAAAAGCGCACACATCTGTAGAAGTTGTCCCATCTCTTTTCTCTTACTCGGGTGTTACTGCTGTGAGCCTGCCAGCATTTTCTTCATGATTCTTTCCTAGGGTTTATTTTGCATGCAACATGACTGTATGCAGATCGTTTTGACCTAGAGAATGAGGTGGTTTGGATCTGCACCTTTAGATTTTGAACATTTTTTCCAGCATAGATCCCTGCTCTGAGAAGAATTAGGCAAGTATAAGGACAAATGATTAAAAAAGTCCCTGGACAATTACTTGATTTTTTAAATGAAAGTACCTCATGCCTGTTCATTCGTTACATTCATTTTGTGCAGTCCTTCAAGTAGTCTTGATAATATTAGTCTATGATAATATTAGTTACTGTACAACAGGAATTAATTTATTAATGGGCAAAAGAAATGATCACTGACTTCATCAATCTGACAGTGAATTTTGATGGCAATAACAGTATGCGTAGCAAAAACGTCATGGTAAAATAGCACATGCTAGTCAAATGATGATACATTAGAAGTGCAAACTGCTTGTACCTGTTGAGCATAAAAGGAGACTGAGCAGATCATTCGTCATCAATACTTTAACTTTACTTCTCTCATCTTTTGAGATTCTGTGACAGTCAGTTGTGGACATAGATCAATTTATCTCATGCTAATGGCTGTGTGGAGTACAGTTACTGTAGCTAGGGTGTCTGTGCACAACTTCATGCTTTCACAACTTGCAACACGAGATCCTCASGATGATTCAGCTGCCTTTTGTGCAGTTGGGTAAAAAAAACTGAATAGGCTACATTTGGGAAGTTGTTAAACACTCCCTAAAGAAATGTGTTATTTCCGTCTCTAGTTGCTATCATTGTGAAGCCTGCAACAGTATTTCAAAGAACTCTAATAGGTAGCTGTGAAGATAAACTGTAGCTGGATTGTTTGATTTTCTGACCAATATGTTGTCTAAAACTATTATGCGAGACGACATTAGCTGACAGATTGTATCTGCACTGTGCAGGCATCCTGAGTGAGCAAGGATATACCTTTACCAACGAAAATTATTAACAAAAGAGGAACTATGGTTTTGGGGTTTTTTTTAGTGTATCTAGATTAATTTTGATGAGATGTGTAACTATTTAATCTAGTGCATACTCCTTGTTTATCAAACGTAATTTGAAAGCAATCATACCACATCTAAGTAACTTACAGATTTCACAGAAGAACCTCAAATCACTTTTGATTTGTATGTAGGGAACATCAAACTCCCAGTGGAGTCTCCTCATATACCTTTGGAAACCTGAATTTGTGTCTCGGCTAAATCTTTCCCTTAGATAACTATATAAACAGGAAGGAATTGCTCTTTGGGGCAATTGCTCCTGGAATATAGCAGTAATCCTGGCAAAACCTCAAACAAGCATCTAAGTTTCACATATCTGAGGTGCAAAGAGATGAACCAAGCCAGTGTGTTTGTGGGAAAACGTAAACCATACCATCTACCCACTGTTAAAATGTAAGCATTCAAAAAAAACCCCCTGTGTAGCATGTGCAGCAGATTGAAAGTCTTCTTTTGTTTAGCACTGTGAGATGCAGAACACCCTTCAACTGAGCTTGTTTTTGTGAAGAACAGTCTGCAAAGTCTTCCTTCTCAAAAATTCAAAACCTTTGCCACTACCCTCAAGGCTCATCAGCTCAAACCTCAGCCTTCTCCCCCACACTCTGTTAACCAGCCAATCAACAGCAGTGCATAAAGAAATTATTCTAAAAACACCAAAAACACATGCTGTGCTTTTACCTGTAAGAGGGAGTCTGCCAGAGATGGAAGTCCACTGCCATTTCATTGCTCTGTATTTCCATGTAGAGCAGGGTTGGGTGTTATCACATACAACTTACTGAGTACGTGAGCAGATGTGTAACACCATGGAGAGGTGCAGCGTGTCAGTGATACTGCATTTCACCACCACTGCCCAACGATTGTTTCGCAGAAGTATCAGACCTTGCAGTTCATAGTGTAAAGAAACAATGTCAGTGTTGGGCAGCTGGTCACATGGCTCTTGTCCCTGCCACCTCACCTTGCTATTCCTTGTGCAGGAGGCTTTCCCTGCTCCTTTTCTGTGGGTTTTGACACCCTCACCCTTGTAGGTCAGAGATGTGTTTGCTCTCTGGTAGAGCTGCTAAGTAAAGCTCATCTAGCACCTCATGCATGAGATCTGACCGTAGCTTGCAAAGGTCATGTAAAAGCATGAGGCTCCAGAGCTGGAAGCCTTGTGTTGTCATGTTAGGTACTGAATGCAATACTATCATTTCTGTCTTCACTCACCAAAGTTATGGATCAAGGTGAAGCTAACGGCTTTGTCCTTGTAACACAAGCATGATGGTCACTGACTAATCCTAGGCTGCTTGCTGAGTTTCACTACTTTTCTATGCATTACTAGTTACTTGCTAAAATGAAATGTCTTTTCAAAGTCAATGGTCTTGGGAGATTTCCTCTATCCACTACACTCCCTTCACCTATTCACAGTTTCCATTATTAGGGGTAGTTTTAATTTTTACTATTGAGTCATTCTCTGGGTGGATTAGGAGAAGCCATTCTGTTACCCACATGTTGTTATGGACTGCTCTTCTCTTAAGAAGAGTAGGTCTTATTTCCTCTCTCTAGTGCATATGATTATACATGAAATAAAAAGGACAGCTAATATAGTCCTTTTACTTTACTGTTTTCACTAGTTTTCCYCTAGTTCGTATTCTGCCCCACACGTGCCCCCCTATAACTGGGAATCTCCAGGATCCCTCTCTCCCTTCTTGTACACGAAAAGGAGAAAAGAAGAGACATTAAATATGSTCCTGATCTTTACAATTGTGTCATGCTCTTAGGAGAGTACCAGTATGACATTAAATTACAAAACAATGACAGTAAAAAATATAGTCGTTTGTGTTAACATTTACACTGAGAAGTAGCCTACTCCCCTTGACTACCAAAAAACCAACGTTTTTGCTGTGTTTGAATGGTTGAAAGAAAATTTTAAGTGGAAATATTCAGACCTTCTGAAAAGTTAATTAGTCCTGGAAATAGCAAAGATGTTGGTTCGGTCTGTGTTTCTCCTATGTTATCTTGACTTTCCCTGCAAACAGCTATCCCCTATAGCTTTATACTCCCAAAGGGAAGATGGGAAATCAGTGAGTACTGAAACCCAGGAGGATGAGGGTCATGTGCAGGATAGCAACCTATGGATAGCATCAGTGGAGGAACCTCACTGGAAGCTGGAGTGTTTTATGGACTTCCTCAGACAGCTGTCAAGAAGATATAATTATTTCTTTTTCAGAGTAATTTCTGCATTGCACTCTGTTCCAGTTCAGCATTCATGTCTGGTGGAGAATGGGTGGTCAGAAGGTGGCAGTTCCTATTTTTGTAATGATCTTAAAAACACATAAAAGGCAACTAAGAGAAAAAAAATCACTTAAACTTTATCTTCTCAACTTCTATTATGTGGGACTGTTTTCTGGGCTTAAAAGAGTAGAGGGCGAAGACATTTTCATTGGTCTTTTGAGGAAAATATTTACCTGTTCAGCAAATGCAGTTTAGCTGTTAGTCTCTYATCTTTATGAAAAGGAAAGCCAAAACTTGATTTTGTTTGCTTTTGCAGTTGATTTCAGTATAATAGGCATCTGCTAACAATGCTATCTCCATCTCTAGCTTAAAATTTAAAGTACTTCTAACAATATAAGCAGATCTACTTAACACTTAAAAGGGAACAATGCATTGTCTTCAAGATAGTCTTTAAGGGGCAACCACAATCAATAGCTCTTTTTTGTTAGTCTCAGTCTGGGACTCTGACAAGCTCTGCCTTTGTAAAAGTATCTTGTGCAATGTTTGAAGGCCAAGCTGTTAAGTATCTTTGCTCTCGATTGATTGCAAGTCTTTCTCGCAGTGTTTCTCCTTCCCTTTATTTTTTTGTCAGTCACTGAGCCCCCCCCCCGGCCCCCCTACGGTTTAGCTCTGTTTAATGAGAAAGAGTGGAGCACTGCTCCTTAGACAGAAGCCCCTCTGGCCTTACAACTTCTGGTTGATGCAGAAGGGGGTCTCGTAAGAAGTGGAAATTAAAAGGGTTCAGCAAAGGCTACAGAGGAACCGTGTGGAAAAAATAATTCAGTTTTCAGCCTTGCATTAAGCTGCAATTAATTATTAATTAATACTTGGTATTACAGTACAATAATGTTTATGGTGTTATATTCAGATTTTTCTCCTCTACTACATGTCTGCCTTTATGTAATGTCAAATATACTTTCAGTCTTATATAGGCCCATCAGGATATGGGGATACTTCTACTCTCAGTTTCCACTACCTAATATCCTAAGTTTGGGTGAATCATAACTTAGTGTATGACAGTGACAATATCATGCTGAGAATGAACATTGAAGTCAGAAACAATCTCTGTAAATTGAAACTGTATTAGGTCTTAAGCTGATAATCACTGACAAAATATCTATAATATGAAAGAGGGCAGAATGAAGAAAAAGCTTTTTTCTACCTTATAGTATTCTGGTTTAATACAACAAAGAAACAAAGGAAAAAAGAAATGTTAATAACCTGGATATATCTGATGTGCTTCATGTCCTTCAGCTGTTTTCCCTGATGAAGAAAGGTCTATTCATTGACCATGCAATGAAACACTTCTTGTTTCCTTACTTTGCTAAAAAGCGTACAGGAGTTGTCAAAAAGTGTCCAGGACTTCTGTTCACAGACCAAAACTGAGAAAGGGAAAAAAGAAGGGAACTGTTATCTACCATTCTGTAACTCAGCAAATACCTTGCTGAACACTTAGTTTCTGTGTGACCTATAAACCTTCTTTGTAGTGCGTGGAACAAAAACATCAAATTGCAAACAGTCCAAGGGACGCATGTGTTAATTGCACATTCTGAAGTGACAACCCCCTAATTTAATAGTTCAGGATCCTTTCATTGCCCTGGGCTAAGTTTTAATTGCTGTAATAATATTCGTCTTGTTTCCTAGAAATTGTGGAAGGCTGCTATTTGTTTTCTTTAATCCCATCCCCTATAAAAAATTCCTACATTCTTTCTGTTTCTTGTAAACTTTTTCTGGTGTTCATTAAAATAAATCAGTCCAACTCCCATCCCACAACAATCCTCCATAATCCCTTTCAAGCTTTGCAAAAGAAGAGGGCAATTTTGGATCCAACTGTTCGGTGAAATCTCTCAGGCAACCAGAGATTTTGTCACACACGGAGAAACTCTTAAGTCTCATCCAAATCCCATTGAAGACTTGGCTCAAGGTCACTAGTTATTACAGATTTTTTAGTCAGGTTTTAGGTGTTACAACTGAGAGTTACTGATGCTGTTTCTGATCTTATTTTCAGTTGTTTTGCACTGGTAGTTTGCTATCTAAATCATTGGGATTAGTCTTTATTTACATCACATTAGTCCTCCTCTGAATCAGGCTCAGGAATCTGTACCTTTATAACTTCTAAACAAAAAAAAAGTGCTGGAAACCTTCCCACAAATGTATTAATATTTGCATTCTTTGAAGTAAATTTCATTCATGCAGGAGTTGTAATGACAAAAAAAAATTCAAAAATTAACTAAAATAGCATATCTACTTGACATGGATCTAGAGACACACAAATGAGAGTTTCTATGTGTACTTCTGGGTGCGTCCTGCGTAGATGTATGTTTTCTCCAGGGTCTGCTCTTGGAAGGACATCTAGTTTTCAACAACTCATAGATGCTCTTAGGGACTTAATGCAGTTCTCCAGATTCCTGAAGCCAATGAACACTTGACAAATTGGAAAGTTTTCTCAGATACTTTGTGATGATGATAACTTTGAGTCTTTGAGTTCCTTTTTTACAGTGTTTCTTTCCTCTTTTTTTTTTTTTTTTTTGAGAATCTTGGAAACAAGTTGTATTTGGTGAGAATGCTAATGTTTGTAATTAACCATTGCATCATTTCTCACATGTGCACCAGCAGCCCTGTGGGAAAACTAGTTCTTCTGGCATTTGGAGGAAATTTTTAACAAACCACATCTGAAGTTCTCAGTAACCCTCCCCTACATTGTCCCATCTGGTCTGTCCCTCTGTTAACTCTATAGAGTCACACCCACTGCCTCTTCAGAGGCCCCTTCTCCCTCTGCCTTCTCCCCTGGGCTCATCTGCAGATTGGGGCAGCGGTCTGCCAGCAGATGAGGAGCTCCTCAGAGTTCCCCTTTATGAGTGTCCCTTGCACAATGCCTTGGACATGACTTCAGGACTCATTTTCTGGGCTCCCAAATCTCAGGGTCAGCTTGGCCAGTCTACCTCTAATTATGGGAAAGGAGGTCTCATATTTTGTCACCCCAATTTTTATACCAGTATGGTTTTATATTGGATCTCATGGGAATTACTGGACAGTTTGCAGGGTACTGCCGTGGTTTAACCCCAGCCTACAGCTAAGTCCCGCACAGCCGCTCGCTCACTCCCCCCTGCTGGGGTGGGGGAGAGAATCAGAAGAGTAAAAAAGAGAAAACCCGTGGGTTCAGATAAAGACACTTTAACAGGTAAAGCAAAAACCATGCACACAAGCAAAGCAAAACAAGGAATTCATTCACTGCTTCCCATCGGCAGGCAGGTGTTCAGCCATCTCCAGGAAAGCAGGGCTCCATCATGCGTAACGGTTACTTGGGAAGACAGACGCCATCACTCCGAATGTCCCCCCCTTCCTTCTTCTTCCCCCAGCCTTATATGCTCAGCATGACGTCACATGGTATGTAATACCCCATTGGCCAGTTGGGTCAGCTGTCCTGGCTATGCTCCTTCCCAGCTTCTTGTGCACCTGGCAGAGCACGGGAAGCTGAAAAATCCTTGACTAGTGTGAACACTACTTAGCAACAACTAAAACATCACTGTGTTATCAACATTGTTCTCACACTAAAACCAAAACACAGCATTATACCAGCTACTAGGAAGAAAATTAATCCCAGCTGGAACCAGGACAGGTACAATGCAGTGTTTTGCAAAAAACCACCAGGTAATTAATTTGGTCCTGGAAGCCAGATAGCTCTGTCATTTCACCTTAGAATCATCGCATGATTTAGGGCATAAAAGACCTCTGCAGGTAACTGCTCCCACCCCTTGCTCTCAGCACAGCCAGCTTTTATGGCAAGTCCAGCTTCAAAGTTACATCAGGCTACTCAGGCCCTGATTAGTTGTTTTTTAAATATCTCTGAGGATGGAGACTCCACAGCCCCTCTGGGAAAACCGTTTCACTGACCATGCTCACTGTGGCTTTTTTTTTTCCTAATATCTAATGTGAATTTCTCCTGTTGCGAGTTTTGTGGGCTGCATCTTGTCCCTTCGCTGCGCACCTCCAGGCTCTCTGCACTCTTCTGTTAGATGTCTAAAACCAGCAGTAAGCCCTCTCTTCTTCAGGCTGAACAAACCCAGCTGTCTCGGCCTCTCCTCATAAATCATGTGCTCCATTCCCACTGAGGGATAACAACTAATATATGATATATCACTGAACTGACATGGCTATTTTACTTCTGGGACCGAAGCTGGTAGCTTTCTGTGAGCTTGTAGGCACACGGTGCACCTGGACCTGCTTCAGGTGTTTTACCCTATAGATGGACCCTTAGAAAGTCAGTGAGGAAACAGCTTAGTTTAAAAATACTGGTTCACCTAATATGTTCTTAATGAACACCATTATTTCATTAAGCCTTTAAGTATATCCGAAATACTGCGGTGCATTTGGAATTAAATAGTGCCTCAGTCACTTGTTCATTCTGGATACACAGGTGACACGCCAAGGAATAGCAGGGATGAATCAGGCTCAGCTGTGACATTAAGGGCAGAAAAGTAAGGAGACTGTAAGGAAGTCCAAAGCAGCCACGAAATAAGGCAGTGGCATCACCAGCAGTTGTAGAGCTGCTGGAGAGCACTGCACTGTCACTGCGGATCAGCTTAAGTACTGTGTAGCACACATGCGACTTTGCTGAAGCAATGGCCTTCTTCACACAGAGGGGAGAATGATGGCATTCACTCCAAAACCTTCTCACTTTATTGCCATTATGTGCTGAAAGGATCTCTTGTAATTTCATTTTGCTATCATTAGATAAGTGATTGAGAAAGTGAGGTTATACTTCTCAAGATCTTCACTTGGCCACATAAGGAGATAGACCTGCAGCTGACAAGTAGGGGTCAATTGCTGGAACATATGGGGCAAACGTGTATAGTGATACAGGAGCAGTGCCTGCAAGCAAAAGCAGTCAAAGCAAGACTGTAATACACAGTGACAACATGGGACTGATTCTGTAGCAGAGAATGGCTCACATAACCGCCACAAAATTGGCCAAAATGCTCCTTGCTTCTTGTGGAGCCTTTCTGCTCTTAGTGTTTGATGCAGGGTAAGAAAAGACAGCAAAGAAACCACCGCCTGTGCCTGAGGTTTATACCTGAACCCAGTGCTGGGGTTTATGGGGCAGGCACCAGAAACTTGTCAACCTTGGCTTCTTCAGAATYGAGGTGCAGACGTCTCCGCATGAACGACTCTGGCAGTGCCTGTTGGAGAGAGACAGCTGGCTTTCCTTTCTTGTAAGCACATATGTAAGGTGTAAAGAGAACAATACGTTTCCCGACCAGTGCCATTTCTGAACTGGTGATTAGGCTGTCTCTGAACTATAACATGTTTTTGTGGTAGCTATCCAGGTGGGAGTGGAGAAAGTAAAAACTGTCCAGGCTTTAATTTTATCATTTTTCATAAGTTACCTAGTGCCCTGTGAATAAAGGCATTTTGCAATGGACATCAATGCCCCAGCCTGGTATTATGGAGCACAAAGTTACTGGCATTGTCATGAGCTGTAAACCACCAGATCTACGCTTCAGAGTCATTGACTGCCTCTTAGCACTTTGCCAGGTCCTAGTCAGAGTCTGAAATTCCTAATTATTTTCCTCTTATCTGAGCCCCTCTATGGCTTAAGAAACTGGGTCTTCTCTGAAACCAGCTGAGACTTACTCATGCATTGCTTCTTCATCAGGGGCTGAAGTCAAAGGATTTAAAATCCATTGTAGTCCCTGTGCCAGGAGCTTCCTGCTGGCCAAGGATCCCAGCATGCCTGAAGTCAGAGGAGACATTAGGCAGAGCATCTTCTTGAGACATATGCCAAGGAAGTTATTTCGCGTCCCTCTGCCCTATCCTCACTTTGTTCAATGCAAGAAGAAGGAATAGGGCATAGCAATACAGAAGGTTTTCCCTCAGAACTTCTCTCTGTGCTTTGCAGCTGGTATTTTAAGGAAACACATATTATATTTGATAAATGCTAGCAATGCGTGCACTATGTGATAAATGCCAGTCAGATATTCAGGTTAAAAGGGTGCACTTGCTGCAAACTATACTTTATCACTTGGAGGCTGAAGAGTAATCTGTTTTCCTCCCCCTTTTTCCAAGTTGTCCTTTATAGGATCGCACACTGTGTTTCAAAACTGTGAATTTTATGAAGTGGAGTGCTGTCTCAGATGTGTTTATTTCAACGAAGTGCTACGCATACCCATCCCACTAGAAAGAAACAAAAATTAGCAAGTACTTTGGACACATTTACATATCTGGATTTTAGTAAAAGCTATCTGTGTAAGTAAACTTTTTTTAAATTAATTGAGATTTTGATTTGTTTCTGAAACACATTAAAAAACTTTCAACCATGAATTTCATTCCCTTTCCTCTGGCTAGAATTCTACATTTTCTCTCAGATTTTGTTCAGACTCATCTGGCTGCATAATTTTAGACCAAAATTGGAAAGATTTTCAGGCAAAAAGCTAGAAAACCAAAGTTAAGATTTGCAGCACAGACTACATAGTCAACATACATCTAACTTTAAACGTATGTTAGTCCCAATGTCTTCAATCTTGAATCTGAGCTCAAGCGAGTGGATCTGTCTTGTGTTACTTTAGGAAGTGAATAATTTTAAAGAAGCTCTTAACTGCTGATCATTTTTCAGTGAAATGTAAAACTGGGCAGATATGTGCATACAGTTGTAGGCTGTTCAGAAGGTCATCCTGCTGGAAACAGCAGAGTTGTTAACACTTATCTGTTAACAATATTGAAGAAAATAGATATATGGATTTGGTTTTTTATTCACTTTCAGGAAAGCTCACTCTTGTGGTCAAATTAGAATGTGCAAATAAGTAGTCAGGGCACCAAAAATTTACAAGAAACTGAAGGAATGTTGGTGCTTTACTAGCTTAGAAATTCTTATGATCTTATCAAATTTAATTAAACCAATACCATTGCCTATTTTTTGGGCCATAGATTCAGTTACTTTGGAGGGTTGTAGAAATTAGGGTCTTATAAGGATTTCAGTAGTGCTTGTTCAATGTCAGAAGAGCTATGCTTCTCTGATGAGTTTACAAACATGAAAGATGAAGATTCACTGTAACTGGATGCATGAGGAGCTTGTGTAATTTTTTTTCCTTATTATCTTCTATTCCTCATTTCCACTGAATTTGCCTCAGAATGATTACTTTTTGTTTGTGAAAAAGAAAAAATCAGCTTTGTCGTGCCATATCATATGTTTCTATTGACATGCTTGCATAGTTACTTACTATAGGAGGAAGAGTAGAGAGGCACTGGGAAGGTGTTTTCAACTAAAGGTTGAATTTTTTCTCCCACATTCAATGGCAAAGCAAAAATAGATTTAACAAAAGGCCATTCTCCCTTTATACCACTTTCAGGTATATTTAATTGGGACAAATGCCTAGTCCTGCACTTTCAAATTACTTGGATGCTCATACCTTTTTATTAATACCTACTCAGTCCAGCAATAAAAAAAGCCAGTAACAAAGGATCCTACACAGCAAGTGTTTGCATGTGCATAYGGATCAAAGGTGCCTGGAATTCATATTGAGAGCTGAGCCGCTGAGCGAGAAGTCTCATTGGTACGTAGCTAATTTTCTGAGCATTTGTGCACGTAATAGTATTCAAAGGTGAAGATAAGCTGCTGCTTGAAATGAACTGTAATCGTAAGAAAAGGTGGAAGTTTTTTGTGTAGTTATTTTTTGTCCCCAATAGTTGCTCAATGCCTTATATAAATTTTTCTTTCTTTTTTTTCAGGATTAACAAACCTTAAAAGTACTCTGAGAACACATTCATCATTTTGTCAGGCTTGACCAATGAATTTTATAAAAGGCCAATGATATTTTGAAAGGCGCCTATCCAAATTTCAGTCAAAGGGTGCATCTTAATAGAAAACATGTGGTACATTTTTACCTGCAACTGACATTTTGGTTCTTCATTGTATGGTGAAAATCTGCTGGTGGAGAAAGAGAAGACTTCTTTTTTTAAGAACATTTTCACTGGTGGAAAAGAGCTGGCATCCCCTCACAATATGAAGCCCTTTGAGAAAAGCTGGTTGTTTCTACTGCTGCCTGTTGTACTAAGAGTTGTATGCTCCTCCTTTATTACCGTCAACCTTGGGGTGAAAGTGATGAAGGGACAGTCTGTCTTCCTGTCAGAAGATGACCTCAAATTTTCCATCCCCAGAGAGAAGGATGCCTGCAAAGTAGAAGTCGTGATTAATGAGCCAATAACACAGAGGGTTGGGAAACTAACTCCACAGGTATCTGGGCTCCGCTGTGTTGATCTGAGCGTCCATGTGTGTGCAGGTGTGGGAGAAACTAGGAAGAGCTGCTTTATTGAATTTTTTTTTKGGGGTAGTGACTAAAAGGCATGAAACTGAATGGCCTGTGAGATTCAGCCTATTGCTAAAAGTAGCCATCTGACAGAGAACTGCACCCCTGAAATCCAAAAGCTTAGCTCAGCAATACGAGTGCATAAAGGGGAGTTCGGCCAGAGACTCCTTTCGCAAGTGGAAAATGGGTATTTCAAAACTTTCAGTTACGAGGTATCCTCCTGTCTCTCAGTTGCTTGTTTTTCTACCATGAGGGTAACAAGAGCCCCTTGGGTAATGCATAGCCCACTAGAGCATTTTGCATTTTAGTCACGAAGCCACTACTTAGAGCAATTGAGAAAAAAATCATCACATACAATAAGCACATTGTGTACACCATTGTTTGCTCTGCTCTGCAACAGCTAAATTGCTAGCAGATGGCAAATACATTAAAAAAAAGTAAAATTTCAAGCTTGTAGGAATAATGAAATGTGTTTCACATATCACTGTTCTGCTACTCATTTGCCTCACAAATCTCCCCACCTGAGTCATAGCAGGAAGGAGTTGGAAGTAATTGACATGAAGATGCAATGGTAGAGATAGAAGATGAATGGTTTTAAAATGAACCATGACCAAACAGTTTTTGTCTATTTTCAAAGAGTTTTATTAATTGTACCATGCAGCATACACTTCTGTATGTTTGTATATGTATATTGTTTTAAACATCCTCTCTGAGGTTTCTGGTAGTCTCTGTGAAGGTGGATGCAGGGGCACCAGTCTCAGTAGATTTTTCAAAGCTTCTCGCTTGGTCATCATTATTTTTGCAGACCACTGACAAGTACTTCAGCTGAACCAGCACTCGGGAAGAGCGGAGGCATGCAAGGGAAAACAAGAGGCGATGAGCAGGGCAACGTGTAATCTTCCCTAGAGACTGGCCCCAAGACATGCAGTGCCTCTGCTGAGACTTCCCCAGGGTTTGCTCTCTGTCAACACAGGGACTCTGACCGTAGTTCCCCCTCTCCACTTCCCCAGTCTTGTTCTGGCCCATGAAGAGAAGAAGTATGACTTACATGTCTCATTGCTGGCAAACCTCTTCTCTAGGCAAGCTGGCTGGCTGGCTGAGTCGCTTTGCTTTCGATTTCTGCCTCAGCTTCTACATGCAGTAGGACCCAGGTATTTTGAAAAAGCCTCTTTGTCCTTTGTAACCTGACATGCTTCAAGCACAGGGTCAAAGGCAGTTTTCCAGAGGCCCCAGGAGATGTCTACACCTAGGGTGCTTGCATTTCCCCACTCCCAACCCCACCTCCATTAAGTGCCCGTCCTTTCAGGGCCCCGATGCGAGCCCAGGCAGTCGAGTGTGGCTCTTGGAGGCTGCAGGCACACCTCATATGGAGGGGTGAGCTCTGCTGGGCAGATGGCCCTGGGGTAACAGGCTGGAGAGGGGCTGTGGCTGCTGGCGGTGCCCAGGATACCTCTCCTGGATGGCTCCTGGCCTGAGTGCCATCCCATTAGGAAAGGTGCCTTCTCCGCCTCTCCACAGCTGGAGTCCACCACGCGGGATCCCCCAGGGAGACTGCCAGCGAGGTATGCAGTCTGGTTATCTCAAGTCATATCTCCTTGCTGGGAAAGAACAAGACAGCATTTGTAAGTTGAGGGCTTCTGTTTTAAATGACAAAATCCTGAGCCCAACACTGAAAAGTGCTGCCTGAGCTTTCAACATTCCTGAAAAAAGGTGCCAGAGTCTGGCCCTCCCAGTGCCACTCATGCTCTTTCTACTAGGAAATTCTGCAGCCAGAAAATGTCTCTGGTCTGATCTGTTTTACTGCCATTAAAGTGAGTAATGTCCTAGGAATGTATGACAATTTAATTATAAATTGTAATTGAAAAGCAGTTGAAGTAGAAAAAAACAAAGCTCAACAGTAATTAGGAAAAGATTTAGATCTCTTTTGTCTTACCCAGCAAATTTATAGACAATTAGAGTTGCCTGTTCATATAAAAGGAAAACATATTAGGAAACATAAAACAGATGTTTCTTTTTGCAAAGCAGATYGTGTCTTATACATGTACAAAATGACTGTCAGTCAGTGGTAACAGACCTTTGTGGAAAGGTCCTTCATTTTCCATCCCCTTGTTATCAATTAAGAGATGGAACTAATGATGTCTTAGAAAGAAAGAAATTAATTATTTGATATGATAAACCATCTCCTCTGCTGTAGGCAGTCCCCTCTGATTTGAACAGGGATACATCATCTGAGCAGTATCTCATTGTCAGGTGCACACCAGACTTACAMGTTACCAAAAACCCTACTGACTTTGAGGGCTCTACACTGGTTTATAACAGTGAAGAATCTCATCTTCAGTGTACAACATTAAACTACTGGAAGCTGTAATATGAGTGGCTTTTGTATATAATGTATTTTGTTTTTCTTTGAGGTAACACACCACCTAACTACTTCTCTTAATTTTTTTTTTCTTTTTTGTAGGATATAACTTAGGACTATCTAATTAATTAATCACCTTCCTTTATGTTAGGTTGTACTAAGAAAGAAAAGACATTAAGTTAGAAAAAGACATATTAGTTGTTTGTTAAATACTGAAAAATAACAAAACATATATTTCTGTGACATTTGAAAACAACACACAACAGAACAGCCACAACATAGTCAAAACCTTCATCACATGAGAGCAGTTTTGTTTGTCACAAACTGTTCTTGTCCTTCCTTTCTAGGCAGTCCCAACAAATAAAATCAATCATACTTTCCATAACACCATATATTATGGATTATTCCAAGATGATTTTAGCCAATAGGAAGGGTGGTAAATCCATTTATATGTATCTGATAATCAACCAACCCATTACTTAAAAAAAAAAAGACTTTGTACAATTTGCTTCTTGATGAAAGTTAAAAACAGGCAATATATTTTAAAATCACTAGGAATATAGCTTGAGCGTCTGAGAATAACTTCAGTGGAAGTGGACACTGCCAGTAATAACGAAAGCTGATAAATTCTAATTATTTTTCCATTATAGAAAGATGCAAGTTCTAATTCTGTGTAATGACTAGAAAGAAACAAAGGTCACTAGTTCTTATATCCTTTAGAGTAAATCCACGAAGCGGTCATGATGCGTTTCAGTTAACCATGCATTAACAACTAATTTAGGAATTAAAGCATTACTTTATTTTTACGCTGAAAGTCAGAGCATCCAAAGACTTTCTCTATGCACTGCACTTCCAGTCAACATTTCAGAACCTTACTAAAATCCCTCTTCCATTTCACCATCCTCCAAAGTGGCTGGGGAGATGTAGGTAATTCAGGCAAGCCACTTCATTTTCATGATTCTTTTGGTGTATTTTAAGAAATAACTAGTAGTAAGAAATGACCTCTTTTTTCTGCAAAAAGATGTGGTTTGTCAGTCAGCCGCCTATGTATATTAATCCTTATCAGTTATGGCCTCACCAGGTCTATTAGTGAATGCTGAACAGATTTTACTTTAGTCCATAGGAGAACTAATCATGTGCGAATATTGCCCATAAAAACTGAATCAAAACCACATTTAGTTTCACAGTGAGACACTCAGGAAATGCAACGATTAGCTTTTGCCTTTGTGCTGACAAGAATATGCTCTGTCTCTGTAGATATGAAACATGAGTATCTATGTATGGGCTGTGTAGAGGTTCCCTGTTATCACAAGGATAACATAGACATGGTCTTATCAATGCTAGGAGCTTTCAGCTGTTAAAGCCTATAAAGAAATATAGCTACATGGGAATTGTAATTTGCCAGACTTGCAAATTGGCATACGTGAGGACATGAAAATCCTATGCCCCAGAATCCAAATCCCTGCTCCAAAGAGTGGGTGTGTCAGAACTCTCCAAAGCAATCTTTTTTCCATTTGGGTCAGGCATTTTTCCTTGTTGCCTTACTTTCGCAAGTCAACAAACCATTAAATAAAACAATCAGCCCGAAACAAGTGTCTGTCTTAGATGGTTAAGGCAGATGCCTGTGGCCAGGCATCTTTGCAAATTTGACCTGTAGCAGGTGTGTCATAAGAATTAATCTCTTTTGAATTAGCTGGTGAACACAATATAGAAATTCTGCTTGCTTTTATGCTGTGGGGTTGCACTGTCGTTGGGCCTGGTTGTTGGTATGGCACAGAGATGACATCTGATCTGGTAAAAGGCTATTGGTACAAAGTCAGTGTTCCAAAAACATGTAACAAATCTGAGCTAGCAAAGTTTCCAACAGAGAAGTTTCAAAGGATCATACTTTTGTGGTCCAATGGTAGTGGCCATAAAGCAGGATTTATCACCACAAGCAACTTTAAAAGCTAATAAATCTAACATTATACTGCAGGAACTGCTGGCTTTTCAGATCCACTGCAGTTCTCCCACTGAATACAACTGCATCCATAAGTCCACAGGCTGTGGTGACAGAGAAGTGTGTGCTCAAATTATTTGTTGCGCTGAAGGAGGGACTTGACAGCCTGAAACTATCACATTTATTTGCCTGTTCCCTTGTAGAGTGCCAGCAACCCCACATTAAAGTGGTTGCTCTGGCTCTCACTGGGAGACCACAGAACAGGTGAATACCTATTCATAGAAATAAACTACAGATTAAAAATCTCCTTAGTCTGATGCATTCCTGACAGAGAGAAGTGGAACAGAAGCCGTGAAGTTAACATCCTTGACAGTGTTGTACTTGTCTATTCTTTCTCCTTCATAGGTTTTTGACTGTCACTTCCTTCCTAATGAAGTCAAATATACCCACAATGGCTGTCCGATTTTAGATGAAGACATGGTCATGCTTAGGCTGTACAGGTAAGCAGCGGTGGGAGATCACACTTCATTGTTACCAGGAGTACAGCTGCCCTCAGGAAGAGCAAGCAGTCCATTTTTCATGGCAAAAGCATGTTCTGCTGTTTGTACTGTAACTACTTAGATCCAGTAGCAGCATCATTAGTCAACAAGTGGCCATCTGTTTACAGAAACATTTGTCACAATGTATTTCAGATAGCTCGAAGAATGTGTTTGTTAGTATTAATAAATATTATGTATTGCTTGTTTATTACAGAAAACAAGTGATTTTTGTTTTTGTTACTGAAAGTGACAACAGTACTTTCAGAGCACTGTATGTTCTGTGCTGTCCTGCTGATAGGGACACAGACCCTTGCATATGCAAAGCAAGTAACCTCTTCCTTCACACAAACACCCTTCTTACAAATATGAGGAGGTGGGCATCAGTGTCTGGCACCTCATGGTCTCTGGCGATCTGGGGTTTGAGGGCACATGAGAGCAATGGGTTCAAGTAATTCAATTTAGCAGATGAGGCCACTGCCAAATTCACAGAGCGACGGAAAATGGGATGACACATAATTAATTTCCTTCTATGCCCTGCAGGTTTACAGAAACTGAAACATTTGTAGAAACATTCACCCTCCATGTCCAGTTACTTGAGCCAGACTGTAACATCATCAGAATGCGCTCCCGTGCCCTGGAGGTCCCTGAATACCATGGTCTGTCCAGGGTGATTGACAAGAACGTCCTCACTTTTGACTACGACAGGAAGATAAATCTGGATTGCACCATTTCCATAGTTTCTTCAGAAACCCACCTGCCTGCTCACGGCCAGCTCATCACTGGGGAAGTGCAGCAAGAGCAGCTTCGTGGAGATCAGCCACAGAGCTTCTTCCCTGGCCCTAGTATGATGTGCTTTAGTTGTTTGTATTGGCAGGTTCAAGGAGACCCAGCAGATTAAGTCTGCAGCAGTGGGTTGCTTCAGAAGTGCTGGGTAAGAGTGGGTCATGTGAAGTTTAATGAACAGCCTGAGCTATCATGGAAACTGAAAGGGACATGAAGTTTGTGTGGGCCACAATGCAGATCACGGATCTGTGTCAGTAATCCCCTGATGGGAGTCTGGTTTTGGTTCCTAGGCATGTGGACCAATGTGAGGGCTTTGGGAGGGCCAAGACTCAGTAGAAACAGCACAGGGAGTTGTTGGGAGGCAGCACCTACCCAAGAGACCAAGGGAGGTTGGAGTTGGAAGATATCAGTTGAAAACAAAATCCTGCAGGAAAAGTTAAATCAGGAAAGGAGTCCTAATTCTCATCACACTGGCTTTTTATCAGGGTTAGTTTAGCTATGTGGACAGGCTTCCCATATGGGTTTCTGCTCTGCTGTTTCACTATTGCTTGTGTTGGGTTACAGAGCACAGCCTGGGCCAGCAATGCAGAAACAGGAGCTGCATGCTGAGACTGGGAGTTGTTCACAACACAAAAATGAGCTGTGAAGAATTTCTGAGGATGGGGATTCGATATCAGCACCTTGACCCCCCCTCGCCCGACACCGATTATATTCCTGTGAGGTTGGATCTCAGAGACAGCAGAAGCAAAACTCTGCACAAGGTAGATTTTACGCAACCTTACAATGTCTGATTGTCTTCCTGGTTTTCAAAAAATTTAATTTCTTGTTCCTTTTTGCATTTGAAGAGAGAGAGCGATCCTGAAACCAGTTCTTACAACGTTGCAGCTGGGCAAGTGAAATGCATTACCTCCATGCCTCTATGCTTAGACCATTACGGCTACAGAAAAACACCTCTGGTTTTATTACTGGCAGGCATAAGTGGTTTAGCCTGAGAGCAAAATTAATTCTGGGATAATTCCACCTTTTTTGTAGAGCATGAGCTGCACTGACTTCAACATGTATAGTAATTAATAAGTTAAGAGCTGTGAGAACATATTCAGTTAATAATAATTAATGGCTTGTGCATGTTTCTGTCAGGTAAAGTTATTCATTAAACTCACATCAAATTAAACAAGTTGTTTCAGTCCAAATTTAAGGACACAAATAAGACTAGTCAACCTGGAAGACCTTTTCATGAGGTCTAAATATTTACTTTAGAAATTTTCTCATTAAAATGTTTCAATTTTTCTTTTCAAAATAACTACTGCTTTAACATGTACCCCAATTAGCTCTGTGAAGGTAACGGAAATTGAATTTATTTTGTTTGCTTCACTTTGTCCTTTCAGCCGTCTCATTTTTTCCTGTTGTAGACTGAGTATGCATGGCTCCCTGTTCAGATTAAAGGCGCTATTCCTAATCAAATACCCAAAGCTGCCCCAATGGCAAAGTTAATCCTGGAAGTAGATCAATTTATTTTAACCCCCATTACAACCACAACAATTGATGCTGAAGACAACGAAACTCCGAAGTCCCTGCTTGTATTCAACATTACCAAGCCACCTCCACAGGGCTTCATCACTCATCTATCTGACCATACAAAAGCTGTTGGCTCCTTCAAGTGGAAAGATCTCAGTGACATGCTCATTGCTTATCAGCCTCCAAATAACAGCCACACTGAGAAGAGAAATTATGAGGTAACAGTGTAATATATGAGCATTTGCTGTTTTTCACCTCCTTTAAGATTCAGTAAGATGTAAATAAATGCATTCATTTGTAATGGATATTTTTCAGAAAAAAAAAAAAAGGTTTCTCTAACCATGTGCAATGCAGGAGCAGAGGTAAAATCTTTTACCACTTTCTCATGACTCATCAGCTTAACTGTCTAACACAAATCAGGTATTTGTTGCTCACTACTGAAGAATTCCTTTGTACTGAAAGATTTTTATCCCCTCTGACTAAGAATATCTAAACAGGATTTTTTGCCTTTTTTTTTTTTTTTTTTTTAATTTTTTTATAAGGGAATAGGGGAATAACACTACTTGTAGATCCAACCAAGAGCCTTTGGAAGGATCAGTGGTGCCTTTTCCACATAGCTTTTATCTCTATGTGACAGTACTGATCCCTGTGACCTGTGGACAAGTGACATATTTAAAGCCATGACAGACGGACCAGCTGAATGTCAGGATTGCCATTTGACCTCACACCCCACCTGCTGTGGCAGTGGTGGTATAGGGATAAGAAAAAGGGACTCCCAACAGTTCCTGCTGGGAGGAGTAAAAGCATGTCACTAACATAGAGAGCATGATGCAAACGATGAGAGCAGGCTGGTATCTGCAGGGCCTGGAGTCACTGAGTAAATAAGCAGTACCGATCTATGAGACCAAGGCTGCAGGAATACATTTATGTTTTATGGGAGTGAACAGAGAACCACTTCTACCTTTTCCGTACTGGCTGCTGGCGATGTTTCTCCCTCCAGATCTGCCACAGAGTGCTGACGGTGAATGTCTCCTACTTTGGGTACAGTGCTACTTTATTTTTTCAGTAACCAGTCCTGCTAGATATTTTGTGTAATTCAGTAGTGTGCCAGCACTCTGAGAAATAAACAATAGTCTTAAAAAGGAGATATTAGAGGAAGAGAAATGAGGCAAAGAAGTATATAAATACATTGATAGTTATAAAATAACTATCTGATAAGATAGTTAAGCAATAACCCAAACAAAACAAAATGGTTGGTACTAAAGTAATGAAACTGAAGAGACAGAAAATCAGAGCAAGCTAAGCTGGGGAAAGGGTGGACTGGAAAGCAGAGGAACAGTAACTTTGGTACCTGATGCTGACAAAGCTTGATTTTTTTTAACCTTGGCTGTCACAGGAACCCCCTTTCTTTCTGTTTCCTTAGTATGAGCATCAGTCATCCTACCAAACCACCTGCTCCTTAAGTGCCTCTTCTCTGTTCTGCTTTCAGCATTGTTTGATCACAGGTTCAAGAATTTGACAGTTCAAGAGTTTCACAATTCAAGAGTTTGAAATTTGCTTTTTTTTTTTTTAATTTTTTCTGTGCCAGTCCATATCTTTTCTTTCATAATTTTTTTGGTCCTACATGTTAAAAGAGCGGGAAATGCCCCTTCCCACTCTTACTATTACTATTAAAAAAGCCCTATGTTAATCGCTGAGTTAATTGGCCCCAAACAACAGTGAAAATGCTTATCTTTCCCATTAATTTCCGCACACTGCAAACTAACTTTCCAGCATTCACTGTGAAGAGCACAGAAGGCAGATACTTAATTTAGTGCAGAACCTCAAAAGCTCTTTTTAGAAGCTAAATCAAGTTTCATTTGTCAATACATTATCAGAAGACTTTAAGATCTCTCAGGTAAGAACACATAAGTTTTGAGGTGCAGCTGGTTTTCAGGCTCTTTTTTTTCAATAAAAGGTTTGTCTATTTTCACAACAGGTGGAGTTTGAGGTTCATGACTTCTACTTTGAAAGGAGTTTACCGATCACTGTGCATCTTTCTATCAGAACAACAGATACAAACGCTCCTCGGGTTTCATGGAATACAGGTGAGATCTCTTTTCCACAGTTTATTTTGCTACAGAATTTATAACACTTTGACACAGACATTTGACAAAGCTCTAAAATTCAGGTTTACACCTGGAGTTTAAGGATCATTAAACTGAGGGAGTGTAAATCTACTTTTTCCCTTTATCCATTTTGGAGGGAACATGTTACAACAACTTGAAAAAATCCCAAGTTTTAACTGGAATGAAAAATAAAGAAAAAAGGGAGTTACATGAAAATCTGTATATAGCATTTTCTGCAAGAACAAACTGGACATAAAAGTGTATAAATAGTAAAGACAATGAGATGGAATAGGAGTAGTAGGGTAGTGTGTGGGAAAGACCAAGGCTTGTTGGTATTGTTTGAAGTGGAATTCTGCAAAAATGAACAACTAGAAAAAGAGGGCATGATACACCACCAGCCATTTGAAGCCCGGAAACCTCACAAGGTTAAGGCTAATTCAAACAGATTTATAATGCCTGCACTGGAGAGGGGACAGGCTTTCCCATCTAAAGTGAAATGTACATTGATATTTAATCATCAAAAGACAAAGGTATAAGATCAAACAAGTCTTGAAGTTAACACCAGAGAAAGAGCAGTCTCCCCACAGCAGAAAAGGGAAGGAGCTGAGGAAGGGCCTCATGTCTCCCAGAGAAGCCCACCTGAAATGACTGTCTGAGTAAAAAGAAGAGATACTGTCCACTGTCATGAAGATCAATATAAATTTTTAAATGCAGACTCACTAAGAAGCTGAGTGCCCAGTTTCAGACATTGTGAGATTGCAAGGGCAACTCTCCAGTTTGTGCAAATGTCCGGAAATGTGCCTAATCAGATCATTGGGAACTGGAGTATGTTATTTGTCTGAAAAAAATTCCTTAAAGACAGTTGACTAAGGCAATTATGTCAAAATAAAAGTTGGCATCAAGCTTTTAGGCTGGCCTTGAAATGTCTGTCACAGGTTGGTGTGTAGATGGAATTAAACATGCTTTTTTAGAAAGGTTAGATGCTGACAGCCTCGAATGTCACAGGCACTTTGGTGAAATAACACTGGTTTTTGCAGGCCTCAACCTTCTGGAAGGGCAATCCCGACCAATCACATGGCAACACTTCCAAATTGTAGACAACGATGACATCCAAAACGTTCGCTTGGTCGTAGTTGACGGCTTACAGCATGGGCGGCTCACAGTGAGAGGTAAATCGTTTCAGCTTGAGGGCCTGGAAACATGTTCTCTAGTGACAACTGCCTACGATAATGTGACAGTSAATAAGACGTTGATAGAGACAGTCATATGTCACTCCCTGCTGGGGGCTGCCAGCATAAGAGACAGATTTACAAGGGAATGAAGGTGTGGAAGGAAATACCTGGGCACACAGTAAGAAATTAAAAAATTCACAAGTTCATAAAGAAAGTCAGCTGTATAGCTTAGACACTTTTGCAAAGAGTCTATTTATGCTAACCCCACCCTTAAATGGGAGATGCTTGTAAGTTTGGCATTTTGCCCACAGACCACTTTGAGAATGAAATAAGTTCTTAGTTTCTTCACTGGAGGTGGATTCAGCCCAAGTGAGCTAACCGAGCTCGCAATGGCGTGCAGCAGGCCTGGTGCTGCCCTGCCTCACCAAGGCTAAACGAGGATGGGTAACTCCCCGAGACAGCGCTGCGGTGCCACCGCAAAACACAGAGAAACGCCGGCATGGCCGCCTGTTGCCCTGCGCCGCCCAAAGGAAACCAGAAAGCCCGGGCACGAGAGTGCACCTTCTGCAGGTTTCCCCGCCGGAGCGAGGAGCTGGACCCCCACGGAGGGGCACGGCGCTGCCCTCCGGCCCCGCTTCCCGCCCCGGGGGAGGCCGTTCGGCAGCCCCTCCGCTCCCTCTGCTGACCGGCTTCCCCGCCTACAACCACACTGGACGCGGGGATTAAAACAAGAGTATTGAAAATTTCAGTGTTTAAACCTTTACTTTCTTAACGTATGTTGACATCCCAAAGCTGAAATTTTAAAGAAATCAGATATGCCTTCATTGAGCAGGCATGACCGAGGTGAAATGCAGCCACTGTATTTCCACTTCTTATATTCTTGCTTGAAGACGCTAAGGAATGCTGGGTGATTTTGTTTTGTTGGCAAATTCAGAGAACATTTAGATATGGTTGGTATTTACTGGCAGCTTTAAGGTCTATTTCAAAAAGTGGCAATTAAATTAGACTTCTAATTCATTAGCCTTCTGCATTGTCAATATTACCAATTTTGCTTTGCAATCTCATGAGTCAGCACAGTGCTGCTCTCTTTGAGAAAACGGTTAGGTAAAAAAAATCACTCTGCTGTTGGCAGGGTGGAAAGATGCTGCCACTATCAATGCTGGATTTTTTGATAGTTAAATATATTCATGTAAAATGCATAGCCTAGAGACACAAAGCAAGTATTTAAAGAAAAGGGGAAGGTGGTATTTGGAATTCAGTGGAAACAGAAACTATTCAGAAGTATATTTCATCCCAGGAAACTGCTGCCAAGTTCAGTGTCTGCACAATCATCCTCCTGTAATGCTACAGACAAACTCTATGGTGTCAGCAGTGTTAGACGGGCTCAGCCCCAGAAATGGGGGGCTGTGCAGCTAGCCAGGGAGTGGGCTGCAGGCCGTAGAGCAGCTGACCAGCTGCGGCCGCAGAAGCATGCAGAGCCCAGGGCCCATCTTGTAGTGGCAGTCCCATCATTGCACGCACCCCCCAGGGTTTCTCAGCCTCCCGTGGGTCAGCCAGGGGTGGATATTTCTTCTACAGTGGCCGTACCTTATTCTCTTTTATGTGTCTGCATAGGCACATGCAAAGGAAACCATCACCACAATTTTTGGCAATTGCCTTTTTTGTCTAGCAAGCACCAACTGATGTTCAAACTTTAAAGGAAAGCTCGGGTTTAGCCCTCCACCTGCACCATAACTCTAACGCTGCTGTCAAAAGCTCTGAGCCACTGCCCACTGAATCAGTGGAGGGATTCCCATGAACTGTGGGGAACAGTGAATCAACCCAATGTTTTGAATGCTCTTTTGTTGGATTTGGTAATGCCAGTCCTAGAGCTAAAGGAAAGCCCTGAAAGAAAGAGGTATATATGGTGGTGTTCCCTGCCTTCTGTCACCTTTAACAGGTTTTTCTTTGGTGGTGAGGCAGTTATTTCTCCATCCTAAAATTTACCATAATTGTCTTCAAGTAAGGAGCAAAGGGAGTGGGTGGGTGTCTCTGCTAATGTTACACAGCATGGAGGGCAAAAAACCATTTTCCTTGGGGGCCCTGGGGAGCCCGGGGAGATCAACTCTTCCAGCACCAGTTTGCAGTTCTTGAAACCTTTAACCTGCCTGAATATTTGTGTGTGTGCATCATGTGTCTAGTGAAGCAGAGATGTAAAATTGTCTTATTATAGACAGTAACCTCAATATGCAGAAAAAATAAGACCCACAAATGTTATTTTTTACTTGCAATGAAATGCTGAACTGTAATTATAAAGCATATTCTCTTTGATGTTTAAAATACGTGTAAAATGTTCTGATAAGAAAGTAGAGGTCGAAGTTAAAGTGGAAACAGTCACAGTTAAAAATCCTTGATATCTCCAGTTATCTTTAGTGCAAATGGACATTTGGAGGATTTTCTCTGCTAGCACAGTGGCAAATTCTGCATTCTTATTATCAATTCCAACTTCTACAAACTTGTTTCCAATAGTTGAAGTTACGTTTGATTTTTCTAGTTAGAAATGCATTCTCCTTCTCTCTCCCTTAATAACATTCATATTGCTGGAAGGGTTTTTCTCTGGGCTGAACTGCACATTTTTGATGCAATTTCTTCCACTGTTTTGACAGGAGGGAAAGGATTCATGTTCACAGTCTCTGACATTCAGGCTGGAGTTGTTCACTACCATCATGATGACAGTGATTCTACTAAGGACTTTGTGGTATTTAGGATTTTCGATGGCCCTCACAGTATTCGCCATAAGTTTCCAATCAACATCCTCCCTAAAGATGACAGCCCTCCATTTCTTATCAGCAATGTGGTCATTGAAGTTCATGAGGGACAGATGATTTTGATTCAGGGCTCCATGCTTCATGCTTCTGACATGGATTCCAGTGATGATTACATACTATTTAATATTACCAAGCCACCACAGGCTGGAGAAATCATGAAGAAACCAGGACCAAACTTGATAGGTAATGAAACACATTCACAATAGCACTCTTTTCTTTGTCCCCTCCTTTTTTAACTACAATAAATGTTGCAATTAGACAACTTATTTTGGCTCAGGACAAATCATGGCAAATTTGGACTTCTGTCATTATAGTGTAAATCCCCATCATTAATTAATGTTGGTCTCTGCACCAGGGTAACTATACCTGTGAACACAATTTATCCCATAATTCTTCCACTCTGAGTCTGTTTCCCTACTGTGCTTTTCTCCTCCAGAGATAGGTAGTCAGGAATTATTTTATCTGCAAGGATCCCTGACAAGTTCAAAGCTATTAGATGATGCTAATGATGCTAAAAGAGGAAAAAAGCTCTCCTTGTATTTAACTGAACTCAGAAATTCCTGTGCTAGACTACAGAGGCCACCAGTCCTGCAAATTCTCTTCTGTCCTCTGAACAGGGCTTTTAGGCCTGTGTGCTGTGTTGCTTCATTTTTTGAATGATCTTTAAGTGACATAGAAAAGAAGTTGATGATCTTCAGGAAACGTGGAAGCCAATGAGATAACATTTCAGAGGGCTTTCCCTAGTTAGTGTGCGAAAGAGGACATTATGCTTCACCAGTTACTTGCACAGCTAATGGATATTTTTTATGAATTACTAAAATCATGCACTGTTCAATAGAAGAGATATTCTTCAATTCAACAGGGTATTCTGTCAGCAGTTTTCTTCAGAGGGACCTATTTAATGGAATAATTTATTATCATCATTTGGGAGGAGAAGTATTTGAAGATTCCCTTGAGTTTGTGCTGTGTGATAGCCATGACCCTCCCAATCTCTCAGAGCCACAGGTATGAAACTGAAGCATCTTTGGCAGAGTCCTGCATTTATCGTTCAAATGTCTGATGATTTTACACCTTCTGACAGACCTTCAGATCAAACTGGTATAGATCTTTTCTGTTTGCCATCACCACGGTCATCATCACAAATACTGTTTTTCAGAACTAGCTCTTGTTGCTTTCCATGGGGTAATTCTCTCTGCCTGGCCGCAGAGAGACAAGTCCATTGCAAGGACATTTTCCTACACTGTAAAATGAAATGTTGAAAACGAATTAGATTTGGAGACAGTACAAACAAACTAAACAGCCCTCCTGAAGTCAACTGAGAAGAGGCTATTTATTTCACCCAGGAGTCCAACGTACTGAATTTAACTTTGCCTTTAATTTAAAGGGAAACTGCTAAGATTCATAGGCTTTGCATTTAACTGTATATCTCCATTACTTGTGTGTTCATGATATGGCATGACAGCCACATCCTATATCTCATATTCCGGTGATCCGCTTACTTCTGTGTGTGCATGTTTGTAAACAGCTGCGTGGACATTCTTATTGAAAGGAATGGCTGCTGATGTTACTGTCTTCCTGATTTCAGGTGATGATGGTGCACATTATTCCTGTGGACGATCAGCTACCCAGAGAAGCCCCAGGAGTGACCCGTCACCTGGTTGTTAAGGAGACTGAGATTGCTCACCTAACTAAGAAACATCTCCACTTCATAGATGTGGAAGAGCAAGACAGGGAACTCACATACATCATAACCACTTCCCCATTTTTCTCTTGCACACACGGGTAGGTGTGACCTGCCATACCTTTCAGGTGGGAAAGGGCAATGACCCCTGTAAAAGGAGCAGCCTTAGTGGCAGTAGCATGCTTGTGTCTCAGGTTCTTTATCTGTTTGCTTAAAGTGCAGATGACAATAGCTGAGTGCAGCTCTCCTGTTGGTGATTAAGGGTGAGCTAGAGCTGAAAACAACAGAATAATACACAGAACAATGAAAAAAATTGCAGTTTAGCAAGAAATAAGAAGGAGGAAAGCACCTGAATTCTTTTCTTTCTTTTTGTTGGACTTGCGTTTTATACTGGCCTGTGGGATCCTGTACAGCCTTGAGCACAAGTCACAGCACCCCTCCTAACCGATAGAGTGGGGCTGACCTGGGCCCGAGGACTGAGAAGTTGAGGTGCTACAGCTTTTTCTAGGATATGTATTATTACCATGGCACTGTGAAGGACTCCTGGTCCTGGACCAGGAACCTGTGGAGCAGAATGCAGGCAGAACGGGTTATGGGGGCAATAGAGGTATGGGATGAATGGGTGTAGTAGCAGTTTACATGTCACTGATGCTGTTTCACCATTTGGTAAATTCATGACAGCATCGGCAGCAATTTGCTAAATAGAAAAGTTTTAAATCCAGCCATTGTATGGTTTAAGCTGAAGATCAACACTTTCAATTTTGGCCTCAAGCAACAGAGGATCAGTATGCAGCTGGGGCAGAAGGATGTTTAAGCTGTTCCCCTGTTCAGTCAAATAGCCATATCGTTACCGAGTTTGCTGGTCGCTGCTGTTGGAAAGCTGGCTTGCTGGAAACTGGTTGGTTTCAGAAGTTTATAAGATGCACGAAAACCAGAAATATTTTATTTTTATACATAAAGATAAATACAGGTGTGTAATAAGAATGTGATGGGCTAGAGTTGCAGGTGGTGTAAATGGTATCTGGGGTGTGCAGAGACACACTTGTAGCAAACCCAGAGCTTGCTTATAATGTATGCAATGATTTTTCAGGACCATCCTGAAAAATATTTCTTGTGGTCAGTTTCTTGTGATAATGTTTAAATGAATAACAAGGATAGAAGAAAAAAACATTTTCCTTTTAATGCTGTTGGGAGTGGGAAGTTAATTTGAAATGCAAGATTGAGCTATGTGACTGTTGTTTTTCCTGTTCTTCAGTATTGCTAAGCAGGATGTGACATATGTGTTTTTGTACAGCCACTCAGATGCTGGGAAGCTGTTTATGGTGGACACCATCCCCAAGCTGGTCAAGGATCCTGCTGCTCTTGCACTGCAATCATTTACTCAGGTTTGTTATGTTACCTGATACCATAACCAGTTCTAAACAATTTTAAAAAGTTACAAGCATACAGCTTCTTTCTGATAGGAAAACAAGAGGAGAAAAATGAGGAGCAGTACTATCAYGAGCTCTGCTTGAGAAGATCAAATCTTTGCTAATTCAATTCCAAATTTAAAACAAATTTCTATCATGCTCCAGTTCTGCAATATGTAGACACAGCTCTCCTGAAACCAGCAGGGGCTGCAGTTGCTTAGGGTAGGCTGAATTTGGCTCCAGCATGATGTTAAGAGGAACGAAAAAATACACAAAGTGTGGAAATGAGGCCTTGACAGTTTCCTGCTTCTTCTTAGTATCTCCACTGACAGATATGGTACAGGCTGAAACAGGCCTTTTTCATGATTTTGTTGTTCAGTTTTCATGCTTCTGTAGTTTGACAGATGTCTTATGAATATTAGTGAAGTGCCCTGTTTTATATCCTGCCGTATAGCTAAGGTTGCATAGTGGTGATCATTGCCATACCATAATGAGAGCTCTGAGCCTACAAATCCTTAGTCACATGCCTAATATGGATGTGTAGATGCAAGATGTTGGTGATTATTTTAGCCTCTTTCACCAGCCTACCCTCACCTGGGGAGGCAAGGTGTGCAGTTTATTCATACTGGTGAGGGCAAATTCAGCTGCTATGGGAGATGTTACATTAAAAGCTGTGCTGTGATGAATTGTTTATTTTAAAGTCACAGTTAGAAAAGGCCCTGGGACCAGCATTCTTAAAGGGTTCCATCAAGAAGGTAAGGCCATTGCCTCTGTTATCACTTATAAATTGTGTCTGTATTTTTTGCTACAGGTTTGAGTATTTGAACCTGTAGTCACCTGATTTGTAGCTAAAGATGCATTTATTCAAGGTATTTCCAGTAGATGAAGAGTATCTGCAAAGTTTCTGGAACTAATTTTGACTGTTTGGATAACATCTAATCAGGGGATGAGAAAGGTCCCTAACTTTCTAAATTATGGCTACTCCCATTATCCCTTCTTACATGCACCCCTCTTCTCTTTTTGCAGCATGCTGTGAACTATATGAAAGTTGCCTACATGCCGCCACTGCAGGACATTGGGCCTGAACCTCAGCAAGTTCAGTTTATTTTTTCCGTCAGCAATCAGCATGGTGGCACTTTGTACGGGATCTGCTTCAATATTACAATTCTTCCTGTGGACAATCAAGCCCCAGAGGTAGGGTGGTGGTGAAGGTGAGAAGGAAGGACTTGGAAATGGCTTTGGGTAGAAACAGGAATGGAGGCAGATGTCCTGGTCTAACTGAAATAAAAAATAAATATTCCATGGGATCAGGGTTTCAGTGTCTTGCACGTAGCCTGCATTGGGACTGAAGTGGAAGGCGAAGTGTGCAAGGTGATTTTTTGTGCTAAATAAGCTGAGACCTAACTTCAGTGTCTGAGTGGCTGTACAAAAAACTGTATGTCACATCCTGATTAGCAAAACTGCATCCCTCCTCTTCATGTTGCCTACTGCCTATGAAGCCTCCGTGACTGGGCTGCGTGCATTAGGGCCTACTATTAGTAAACTCCTTAGGTTTTCCTAACACAGCAGAAATGAGTACAGCCTTTGGCATTTTGGTTTTTAAGGTGTCACCTGTCCTTATACCAGAGCAAACTGAAATTGCCTTATTCGGTGTATGCTTGGAGGTGCAGTAGAAAAGAGAGTTCAGCATTTCTCCTCCATGCAGGTTTTTACAAGCCATTTGAGAGTGGAAGAGGGTGGCCTGAGCCCTGTCACAGAGGGACACATTCTTATCTCTGATGTGGACACAAAACGGGAGCATCTCCTCCTCCTCCTGCAGAGACAGCCTCAACACGGGGCGGTGGAGCTGGATGGCATTCCCATGAATGAAGGCGACAGGCTTTCCTGTGGGGACCTGCGTACCCTAGCAGTCAGGTTAGAAGAGTGGCTGTCTTTTCCTCTTGTGGTGGCTGAGTCTCTCAGTTGGATGTGTGAAAGCCCTGCAGTGAAGTGGTGCAAGGTGCAGAGGCTACAGCTAGCCATGCTTACCATAGCACAGCTCTGGCAGAGCTGCTCCAGGCCAAGATTGCTGGCTGGGCCTTGGGACCACAATGGTCACTGCAGAAACTCAGCTGTTGTGTGGCCAGGAAGCGGGAGCTAGCGACCACGTCTGATGTAGATAGGTTTCTCTATAAAGCACTGCCGCATGCAGATGAGGAGGCAAATCCTGTATTCAGCCATGCAGTTCCTGTGAAGAAGACAATGGTTGCCAGCTTTTTTATTTTAAGGAAGTTATGTGTTTATTAAACTTGGTTAGTTTACAAGAAAACTTGTGTTAACACTAATTAACCTAGAGATGAACATTTTGCTGCTATATTTATGGCAAGAACAAGACTCGACTTTCTCCATGCACGCAAAATTAGAGCTCCCTAACTCTGTTCCATCTGTTAGTCAAGGAGGGCACCTACTGCAGTGAGGAGATACATGTTTGGTAGGCACCTCACAAGCAGCCAAAACATAGATGACAAAGCCTCAGTGAAACCTTTTTCCCAGCTGATGTCTAGTTTATCTTGGGGGTTTTCTTCTTGTAGAAGACGCCACAAGCCCTCTGAAGACACTCTGATCCAGAATCAGCAGTCTTAGATGTACGCTCTTGCATAGGGATCAGCTTTTTATATTGGGAGGGATTCGCATTGTCTGGCATGACCAGAAAGCACAGCTTCTTTGTCTGTGTGAAATCTGTGTAGCTCTTTTTTTTTTTCCACAGGTATCGGCATGATGGCTCTGAGACTCTTGCTGATGATGTCCTCTTTGCAGCCACAGATGGCAACCACTTTGTAGAGTTCATCCTGCAGGTCAAGGTCAGTGTGTTGCATATTTCTGAGAGCAATTGCCTGTGTAGAAGAGTGCAAAGCTTGACTTCTGAAAGTCTTCGCATTCCCTTGGAAATTGGAAGATAATGGACTTGTTACGTTTCCATTTCGACCCTAGCTTTCAGGTTTATGTGGCAAATTGGAGATGAGATTTGGCTTGTACTAGCTGAAAGGCATTTATGCGTGCTCTAGCTTCGGTACTTCTGTCTGGAATTATTCTGTCTGTACTTAAATATGGGGAGTGAGTTTTCTTTCTCAAGCTATAATTATCTAGTTTGGTCTACTTTTGTCTTTGAATTTTAAGAGTGACCATAATTCAGCTGGTTTCATTTTGTTCATAGAGAGAGCTCAATGTACTCTGACACTGACACCATGCTGCTGGTTTGGGCTGGAAAGCAATGTATTAAAACAACAAGTTTCCATTGAAATGAAAGATAAAAGATCTTAAATTATTTTTCTAATTAGGTGTTGCCTGTGAATGATGAGCCACCTGTTATGCAAACAGGCCTTGTTCCTGTGCTGCACTGCCTGGAGGGTGAAGAAGTGGTCCTCTCCTCAGAGTACATTTATGCCACAGACGCAGACAGTGATGACGTGAAACTGATGTTTATGCTGGCTCGCCAGCCCTACCACGGGGTAGTGAGGAAAGCTGGCGTTGCTGTGGATCGTTTCTCCCAAGCTGATGTCATCTCTGGTTTAGTCACATATAAGCACACTAGTAAGTGAGTTAAGGACAGAATTAGACTGGAAGGTGGTCAGAGAGTTTTTGGCAGAAAATCTTAAACTCTGTTCATATAATCTTTGCAGAAGCTCAGCAGGAACTGCTGAGAAGCCACATATGTTGTGACTAGGGAAAAAAGTAAGGTGGCTTCGAAGAGGTCTGATGATATACAACTACCAAATGTTTTAATGTGTTCTCCAAATCCCTGTTTCAACTGAAAATTATATTAGAACAAGTACATGAAAGCATCATAATCCTGGAGGATCTCTTTCACTGTTGCTGATAAAATGTATTTAGCCTTTTTGGCAAAATTACTATTAAATTAGGTACAAAATAGAGTCTTTTTCTATTTGTTTCTTGACATTAAAAAAAAACTTTGACCTTTTTCCATAGCCATGTTTAGATAAAATAATGTAACGTTGTAAATGAGGATGCCGAGTTTTAAGAGAGAACTGCTAACAACCTGAGGTACTTCTTGCTTACCTCCCCATTCTAGATGGACATCCACTTTTGGACAGTTTATAGTCTTTCTGTACAACAAGACAAATGATGTTCAGATTTTCTTCAAGAGAACCACAGTGCTAAAAATATGTTATTTTGTGGTTTTGTCTTTAAAATCCAAAAATACTTTTTTTTAATTACTCATAGAAATCAAGAGGTGGTTAACCCCTTTTCCTACTTAATTTCATCCTTTCATTAGCATTAAAGGGGTTCTCTTTTCTACATCTCTGATGGCAGCTTTAGTAATTTTTTTTCCAAAAGCTCTGGTTTTCTGTGTAATTAGTCTGTAATTTTGTGCTAGCATGGAGAATATATGTGATATTTTCAGGCTTGGCACTGTCTGAAATAAATAGCTGGTATTTGAGGAGAGAAGGAAGTACTTGATTATGGCCACCCATAACAAACTTTTCTTCAGCATCCTAAGGATATCAGGAACATTATTTCAATGGCAGTGTTTTGCAGAGGCAATGAAGGGCAGAAGCTTACCTCAATGGTGCAGTGCCTGTGTTTTTCACTCCCAAATTTCTACATGTTAAATGTGCTGCCAGTAGATATCGCAAGAGAGGGTGGGAGTCACTGCCTTTCCTTTGCAGGCAGCTTGTTAGTAGTACCTTGCAGAAATGCAAGACACAGGTTGCCAGAAGTGCTGAGAACTGGAACACACTCAGCCACAGATGCTTCTTGCAAGGGGCAGCGGTTCCCAGTCCTGTGCTGTATCAGCCCACATTTTGGATGTGATTACATGTAGGCATAATATACAGTATAGTAACAAAGCACAGGCCTTGTTATAGTCCATTTTGTAGGGATAAGAGGCATATAGGAATACATGCATTTCTTGGTATGCAAAAATGTTTGCTTCTGGAACAGCATAGATATTACTGCTTGTCATAGAGAGAATGTGTGTGTATATATATATATGAAAGATCCTCGAGAAGGAATGCAGAAAAAAACTCTGTCTGCACAAATGTACATTTTGCACATGCCTTCGTGCACAAAGAACAGAATCATGAGGACTATTAACAATTTTATTACAATTACAATATAATATTATAAACAATATAATATTATAAATTGTAATAATAATATTATAACTATTAGTAATACTAACTTTTATATACTTTTCTACACCCTTTTATTCTAGAATAGAAGTAAGCTGGTTGAAATTAATTACAAACAACAAACCAAATCCCTAACCAAACAGCAACTCCACCAGCCAGAATTAAGAATTCTAGTAATTTTGCTGTTGTCTTCTTGTTCTTCTGACTTCGAATACTGCAGACTGTCCTTGCAGGATACAAAATTATTCTTCGTGAAGTTTTGGTAAAACATTTTTTCTAAACTGCAACATTTTTTCCAGGGGGGGAGATTGGCCTGAACCCTTCCATTGAGATCTTAACCTTCGTTGTCTCTGATGATGAGGCTGGCCTAGATGTGAAAGACTGCTGTTATGATGGACCTCTTCCTCCTCCAGTTCCGCTTCACAATCCATTTCCAGTGTATGACCTTAACATCACTGTACTTCCAGTGGACAATCAGCCTCCATCAATTGCAACTGGTGAAAGCTTCCTCTCACTGTAGCATTATAGTGTGGCCTATGCAGTACTGTAATGGCTAAAGACTCAGTGTTTTTGTTTGTTTGTTTTTTAGCATCAGAAAGAGTCAGCTGAGATCAGCATACAAAAGTTTTGGATCAGAATTTCCATCAATATTTTTTTTCTTTTGCTAGTACAGTGCAACCACCAAATTCAGCGGCAGGTGCAAGTATAAGTAACTGCTTGTGGCTCTTCAGCTGCCTGTTTAAATCATTGGTTAGAGATGAGAGTGCTCAGATTTGCTCCCCTCCATCTATACATGTCCATTGCTGCACATGTAAGCTATGTCTGGGTAAAAGTGATTGATATTTTGTCCCTGAACTGAACTTAGGTCCAGACAATTGCCAGGTTTATACAATGCAAAAACACAAACATAAATATCTATCTACCTTTACATGTAAAGTATACAACAGAAATTTAGACTTTGGCCCTTACGTGAAGGGAGAGTGTTTTATTACCCATATTTAATTCTGTTAGTGAATAAAGAGAAATCTAGGCTACGTATGTAGGGAATCAAATTAATAGATGTGAAGCCACATTTTCACTAGTACTCTTCAGGATCAAAAATACTCAGTTAAAATGGAAATAGTGTTGGTAATGTACATTTAGTTGAACAACAGCCTATTGTGTGAAATTTCCACTGACTTCCTGAGCTTTGGATGAGGTCTGTAGTATACATATTAAAGGTATGCTTTCTGTATATTTGTCTTTTTCAATGTCATTTTTTTGTAAGCATCACATATATATTATGTATCTCAGAGAATATTTAAACAACATATGTACTAGTAGTTTTGTAATTTGCAGGCTCTCACCCAAGTAATGTTCTGGAAATGAAGCATTGTCCCAGCAGGGAAATTAGGCAGTGATGCATGAAAAATTGTTCATTATGAGCAATTCGTAACAGCTCTCATGTAATTAATGCTCTGACAAACAGAGGCAACTACTGATTTTGAGCAGCACATAAACCATACATAATAACTTACCAGTAAAATAATTTCATGATCCCTATTCCTCTCTACTTATGTGATTACAAAAGTAGAGTTGATGGTGTAAGCAGAGAAGAAAAATCTAAACCAAAACCCCTCAGTAACTCAGAATTTGTTGTCTTTTCCCCCTTAGTTATTATTTCCATTCTTGTTAACAAAAACAACAGTAAAATGAGCTAAATAAGCAATAATGTATATCATATTGTTTGTGTGCAGGTGCAAGGTTTGTGGTGGAGGAGGGCTCCTCAGCAGCACTTACCACCAACCATTTGTTTGCCACTGACCCTGACACCACTGCAGATGACTTAGAGTTTGTCTTGGTTTCTCCTCCCCAGTTTGGTTACATTGAAAATATACTGCCTTCTCCTGGTTTTGAGAAGAGCAACATTGGTATAAGTATAGGTAAGTCTTAACGATGCATGGTAATCAAGCAGATGAACTACAGAGGGCATGTGGAGGGCTGTGAGATGGGCTCTGGTGAAGTAGCTGCAGGTGTGTGCATTAATATGGGCTTATTGAGGAAGGCAGGTGCTGGCAAATAAAGAGCAGTGGGACTGTGTGGGAGGAGCTCAAAGGGAGACTGCAGCTCTGCAAATGTGAAGAATTGGCACTTGAAGTAAACAAGCCAATCCTTGTTTTATGCATTCCAGCTGCAATCTATTAGAAGTGGCGATACGAGACATTAATCTGCTCTCTCTGCCTTCCCCCTTCACTCTCCCATGCAAGGCTCCCACACTTCCCTTTGCGTATACTTCTGTCAACGAAATGCTGTAGCTGAGAATTTGAAAAGCCTGGGTCCCATTTTAGTTTCCAAGGCAAAAAGTGAAAGAGATGGTGGTTGACTTGGGTCTCTTCCCGTGTCCACCTTCAAACATTGTCAGGCAGTTTCATCCTCACCAGAACAGATTGTGGCATGCTCTGTAATGCTACCAGCTTTTACCAGTGTCTCCAGCTGGACACCTAGAGTCGCTGAGCCTTTTGTTCTCCATTTTCCTGGTCTGTCAGTCAAATAACAATCAATGTAATTACTTAGACCTCAGATCTTTTCCCACCTGTTATTTGGATCTTTTTATTTGGGCTCAGTTCTGCAGTATGAAGTTACACAGTCCCACAAGAAGCAGAAGGATGCATTTTTTTCAGGGGAARGGCATGTGTCCTGTGCTAACATGTGCAGTGCAACTCTTTCAGCCAAAAAATGATGGAGAACTTATAAAATCCAAGTTATTTGTTCTTTGAAGAAAGACATAGTTTCAGATTTTTTTATGATATGTAAGACCAGAAGGCAGGAAAAGATTGTGCTAATTCATCATCTCTTTAAAATCTCTAGCTTCGTTTCAGTTGAAGCACCTGAAAGCCCTGAACATAAACTATGTACAAGCCAGGCACATGCGAATGGAGCCAACAGCAGACCGCTTTGTACTTTATGTCACTGATGGGCTGCATCGCTCAGAAGAGGCTCCATTTTTCGTGCTGATCAGCCCAACCAATGATGAAGTCCCAGAATTCATAGCAAGGAATATTACCGTAAGGAAAGAATAAAAATGCCTGTCATAGAATTATTTTATACCAGAAAACACTATTTAATATAAATAAGAACATTGTTCTAACTCCTGTTCTTCTGTATCTTTCCCTTAGCTTGTGTAGTTCAGCCTAGTTCAGGAAACAGCCCCGTTAAATCCCATTTAAACTTGTAAGGCAGAGCTGCAGTGGGATTGGAGCAGTGCATACCTCTGTTTGGTAACTTGCAGTCAAGTAAAAAAAAAGGCTGAAATCTTTAAACAAATAAGTCAGCTAGAAAGCAGAAGGATCTTTATGCTTCTGGTTTCTCAAGAGATTTTATCATTGTTTTGTAGAGTTTTTTTATGTTCCTGATGTAGCCTCTCCCCTCTCTGAAGAGTGTTTTTAMTATAAAAAATAATTCTGTGACCACTATGCTAGGGCAGTGTAAGCTTATCTTACTGTAAAGTAAAAAGTACATGTATGGGTATAAATTTATATACATCCATATTTTTATATATATTTATGTATTTAAAGGCTTTATCCTCTGTGCATTCCCTAGTACTTAATATGAATTTTACATACTTAACAGCTTTTCTGTTAACTGGGGCAGATACAAACTCCTTATCTCACCTTCTCTTTTCATCACTAACCATTTACTACTCTATGTCTCTTAAACTAGTTGAAATCAGTAGCTGGTTCAAAAGCTACTGGGAAAGGGGTGCAGGAAACAGAGAGATACACTCATACACAAAAATACCCTACTTAGGAAACCGTGCTAAAATTCTATAATTTCTTTTTATGTGAAAGAATTGGACGTTTTTTTTTTTCTTGTTCAGGTTCAAGAGGGGGAGATGAAAGAGCTGGATCTCTCTGTCATCAACGCAGTTGATCTGGATGTGCCTCAAGACCGATTGGTATTTGGGGTTGTGCAGAGGCCCTGGCATGGTTTCCTTATTAATGGAGTTCATGGCAATGATATTCTGCACTATAAACAGTTAATTAACCATGATGACCACAGCCATGAGTTGATTGTTCATGACTTTTCTATGGAGCTACTGAAGAACGGTAGGTGCAGCATTCTTCTGATATTGGTTTTTCATTCTTTTAATGAGGCAAGGTGGCACAGTAAGAAACCTTCACCACTTATTTATTCACTTGCCTTATGTGTAGTTCTAAGACAATGTTTAGGAACAGAAGTTAATCTACTTAATGCCAATGTTGTCTCTTGATTTTAGGAACTGTCAATAAAATCACCCTGAGAGGCCTACCTGTCAGAAAGGGTAGTAATATGACTAGGGAGGCCATCTGCCCTGAAAAAATAGAGGGAGTATTGTAACATATCAGCAAACAGATTTCAAAATGTTTGACAGCACCTAGAACAGAGACAGAAACACTGACTTAGAAACACATAACTGTTCATGGGGTTAAATATTGCTCTAAATGATCACAGAATCATAGAATCATAGAATGGTTTGGGTTGGAAGGGACCTTTAAGGATCATCTAGTCCAATCCCCCTGCCATAGGCAGGGACATCTTTCACTACATCAGGTTGCTCAAAGCCTCATCCAACCTGACCTTGAATGCTTCCAGGGATGGGGCATCCACAACTTCTCTGGCAACCTGTTCCAGTGTCTCACCACCCTTATTGTAAAACATTTTTTTCCTTATGTCCAATCTAAATCTACGCTCTTTCAGTTTAAAACCCTTGCCCCTTGTCCTGTCACTACAGACACTGGTAAAAAGTGTCTCTCCATCTTTCCTATAAGCCTTCTTTATACGTTGAAAGGCCACAATATATACCTTCATCATACCTTCATGTACCTAACGATAAAGGTATGAACTGGGGCTCTATAGCTTAGCATGATCAGTTAACCTGCTTTGAAGCAGCAAAGCTCTTTCAAGTACATGTAATCAAAAAGTGTATTTAACACTGCCAAGAATCCACTATGGTGGATTCTTTCTTGACTGTGGCCATTTAGTGAAATATGGGATCTATCAATATAAAGAGGGACATGAATTCACTCTTTCTACTCAGGTTGCAGTTCAGCCCTCAAAACCCAAGGAAAGATTTTTCGTCTTTCTGCCTGTCTAATATGAACCTTCAGAAATATCATGGCCCCACCCCAAATTCCTCAGCCTTCCCAAGTCCTGTTTCTGACTCTCTTCTAATTGCTTGGCTTTTCTCTTTTCCTGTCCACAATGGGGACCAAGCCACCTCCAGCCCAGATCTTCTGATTGTCCATGGTCATAGCCACAAGGCCAGCTGTCCTTCCAAGGCTTGTTTAAAGCTCCCTGAGGATTATTTAAGGCACAGAAAAGTGTTGCCTGATAGTCTCACCCTTCCTATGGTCCCTGTTAAAATGAATTGGAATGAGGAGAGGAGAAGAAATGTGCCTTTTTCAGACTGACAGGGACCCTTTTGTGAAGGGAGTCACTCCTTACTCAGGTCAGGCTGGTGTCTTTGAGTCAATAGTATGTGGTTAGATTAATGAACAGCAGTGGCTCGCCAAGCTCATCTGGTAGCTGAAACAAGCTTGCTGTGACCAGGGCATATGGGGAGGGGAGATGAAAGAAGGGTGGTGGAAGCAAAGTGAAATGATGTGAGAGATTTTGCAGGAGTCAGATTTATTTGTTCTTTGCATTTCTCTCTCTATCCCTCTCTCTCTCTCTCTTCTTTTTCTCCCCCCTGCCCCCTGCATAGGAATGAAGCTGATGTACATGCATGACAATTCGGAAAACCTTACTGACAGCTTTAAAATCCAGCTATCAGATGGGAAACATAAAGTCCTCAGAACCATTTCAGTAAAGATCATTCCAGTTAATGATGAGAAACCAGTGCTGAGCAAGTAAGCCACATGTTCCTGTCTCTGACAGAGGGATTAGTTCAGAAAAAATGATCCAAAAGTGATCAAAACAGCTGATCGGTGACTGACGGGAAGAGCATGCCATAACTAGTCACAGACTAATGCCAATACAGATGTTTCCATGTGGGTCTCTATCAGCCTGTTCAACAAAAACATTTTTAGTGAAAGAAGGGTACACTTTAATGTTGCTCAACGTTAAAAGAATAGATAAAAAAAGTGGGGGTAACATGCTTGTTTTACTTCAAGATGTTTGCCAAAGAGTCCTGATCTTTGCACACCTCTGCTGGCCACTGACCACCATGGTATTGACTGCAGTTACTTTGCTTTTCCTTTCCCTGGGGCAACTGCCTCTCTGAAAGCAGTTCTGGATTTTGGCATGAGACAATCCACAAAGTTGATGCCTCCTTGCCTCACGGGGGAAAGCCTTTCAGCTTAACGATTCTCTTCTTTTCTATTATAAAACTCTGTTCCTCAGCCTTAATTCAACTTCTGAAAAGGTACACATGCTAACCTCACTTACAGTTCAAAACTAGGAGTCATAAATGAATTAGACATGGTCAGAAATTGCCTGGCAGACCATTTGCAGATAGGCAGCTGGCTGCGAAAGAGCCAAACCTCCTGGACATTTTAACAAGGACCTCGTCCCTTGGGATCCCCATTTTTTAGCTGATAACCTGCCACAGAGCATCAGTGCTTCCAACCTTCTGGCTGCTTCCCCGCCGCAGGCAGGCAGATTGGGAGCTGGGGGTCTAAAGGTTTTGGGGGTATAGCTCCAAACCTCTAACGTTTGCATTTTGAAAATGACTCGCAGCCTGTTAAGGAGGCTGCCACTAAAGCGGGAATTTCTGATCCCTCGGGATATTTGGCCTACCTTCAGATCAGACCTACATTTCCCATTGCAGAGAATTTTGAATGTTTTGTTTACCATGTAGAGCTTCCTGCATTAACAAATGTTAGTTTTGTAGTTGAAAGATTATCAAGGACCACATAATGCTAACAAGAGAGAAAGTCCATTTCTAGTTAGAATAAATGGTATAGTTTATGTATTCATATCATGTACTGATAATTAGTGATAATTGCCTATTTGTTTCTCACATGGTAAAGATTGATATGTCATGTTCCACCCTTTCTCTCTGAAGAACGTGATGGAGTGCAAGAAGTCAAGTGTTTTTAGCTTTGCCCAGCTGGATCCAGAAACTGTTGCTGCCTTGTCTGGCGATGTTAGAGCTCCCCATTTGCCATTCCTGTGGTGAACACTAGCACATAGTGAGCCATCTACCTGCGAAATAGCTATTTCATTATAAGAAGTTACAGCTTCTTGCCTGTTACTCTTCCACAGAGATGCAGTATGCTGCCAGCGGTTAAGCAGTAGTGCTTTGAGGAAACATGTTCAGTTTGGCATTGAAGTGGTTTAGCTGCTGCATTAGTCACACCTTTGCTGTGGGTTAAGAGCTCCGTTATGCCACTGCCGTGTCTTACAGGTGAACATTTTACAATACCTGTAAGCTTTTTCTCACCTTTTGATGTGGGGGCACCTTTCTACCCCGGGGATTTTCAGCTCTCATCTCCATTAGCTATGGTCAATAGACTGAAGAATCTGGGATGGGATGTTTTTGGCTGGCAAACAGTAGCTCTTATTCACAGTGTTTGCCAAAACCTCAATCTGTYACCTCTTGGATTGCATCCTGCCACAAGGAGTGCCCTTGGGGAATGTAAGGCCCTCACACATTCCCCTTGAAAGCCTCTTCTCAAAATAAGACATGTGGGTGCTAGAAGGACTTAAGCAACTAACTGCTATGCAGAAAAATGAATTAGAATTAGACAGCATTCAGGATGTAGCTAAATGTGTTTATCTTCACTTATTTTTTTGTTTGAATCTTCTCTTCCTGGCTCATACAGTCTTTGGGTCAGACACCTGGTCTTTCTGTTTGCATAGTCCCAGTATGTTTATTGCTGGTATGAGCAAATCATTAAGATTGCTTGAGATGTCATTAATATGACTTGATATACTTTATCATATGGCTCCATTTTCTTTGCTTCTCATTTTGCCAAACATGCAATTTCTATGCCTCATATCCATATCAGTTTGAATATGAAACTTCAGGAAAAAAATCTCCACTCTTTCTGAGAATAATAAATATATATTCCAAAATCACTAAATAATGGTGACAGCTTCTTCTTTGGAAATCTCAGTTGTCACTGTGCTTTGGAGCAGGCACTAGCAGGTTGGCAAAGGAAAGGGCTGTTATATGAAGAACGTGTCTTTAGCAATTCTTGTAAAAATCTATCTGTATTTGGCCTTTGAAATAGCATGGCTTGCACATGCTCAGTTGCATCCAGCCAAATGCCTAAGCAGTCTGTCCTTTTCCAACCTGATCCACGGGCCCTGGACAGATTAGCTTGAGCAGGTCCCATCCCTGGGGTGACTGAATATGCTGAATCCCCTCCAACCTCCTTGAAACTTTTGTATAGTCTAATAATACTGTTTGGGTGCTACATTGTGAAAATGTAAAAGACAGATAACAGCAAAATGGTAAAGCAGGGTGTGCAGAGGCAAACTGGAGGATGGTTACTAGCTGAGAACAGAAACAGAGGAGACACGATCTGAGAATCATCCTGGAGCAAGACTCTGCCTGAGTTTCAAACTATGTGGGATTTTTTTCCTCAGAGCTGCCTCAGATTTTATTTGTGGCTAGTGATGGTCATTTCTGCCAAAGAACAGGTGGCCTTAACCTACTTTTCTGAACCAAAAACCCAGGAAAATTATGCAATAGGGAGCATACAGAAGAAGCCAGTTAGGTCTCTGTAGTGTCTCTTAAAGATTAAGGCAAGCAGTGACAGACTAGTCATTTGAAAGACAGTCTTTTCTCTAATGAACAATCAGTTCATTAGAGCCAATATTTCTATGCTCTATAGCAGCAGTAACATATAATACAGCCTATTTGTTTACATTGTCCTCTTCTTATAAATGGTATGAAGGTAAGCGGAATAAGGCCCAGGGGAAGAAGACAGATGTGGTAAATCCCAGGTTGTTGTAGGTATCTGCTTTGTTGTTTTTCACCATTGTAAGGAGAAGCTGGTCTACCCTGTTTGCTTTTTTCCTGGTTTGAACTGAAATAGGTACCCTCCTTCCATTCTTTCTGCAGTTGTCATTTCTGTCAGCATCTAGGTAATCCATATTCCTGACAGAGAAATTACATGTTGGAAAGGTTCATTTTCTTTTAGTGCATTAATATATGACTTTTAATTTTTGCAGGAAGGATGATATAGAGGTGAACATGGGTGAAACTCGAATCATTTCTAGTGCCGTTCTGTCAGCAGAAGATAAAGATACCCCCAGGAAGAGAATTTACTACTTATTTGAAAGACTTCCAGAAAATGGTCAGCTTCAGCTCAAGGTTAGTCTTTGTCCTTCAACAAAAAGCAGGCATGCAAATAACTCTCTCTTTTCAGGGCAGAATGAAATTCACCTTCCTTTTCTCCCAAATGTCTGTCATGTTTTGAAGTAGACAGCTGTGGCCAGTTTGGTTGTTGAAAGAGTGTTTGAACCAAACAATGATGCTGTCTCAGAGGCTTTGACACTAAAGGCCAGATCCTCAACAGGAGGAGAGGGAGGGTGAAAATCATGACAGATCATCTGAGGTGACAATGGAAAGAGTTGCTGGGACAATCAGCCCATGGAGGGGGAAGACCAAGCGTCAAAGCTGGGAGGGGGTGGGGGGCAAGTCCTTGATCAAAAAAAAAGTGACAAGTATGCCATTACTTCAGTTACTTCAGGGCTCAGAAAGAATGGAGGGAGATGTGTGTGAAAGAGTGAGTAATAAATCATGAGTTCGAAGAAAAGTATGAGGGGAAGAAAGGGGGAAAAGGAAGAAGATAGAAAGGATATAGCAAGAGGAAAGGCAGAAAATAAGATTAGAAATGGAAGGAAAGATGACCATCTATTGACCAAAGACAAGCCACAGGAACAAAGATAGAAGAAATGCCTCTTTTTAATTGCATGCATATATAATAGAAAAAAATCAGTTTCTAAGACCTGTGAGCCTGGAACGTATTTTGATGCTGGATCCCTGCAAGAATCTGTGCATCACGTGAGACCTGTGAATTAAAGGAGTCCCACACACTGGGGCTGGCTGGAGTCTGACAGTTTGAACATATAGGGTACCCACACGTATCTGAGCTCTTTGTCCTTGATAACCTTTGCTCCAAAGCTAGTGACACTGTTACTGCAGGCTAAATGTCAAATACACAGATCAGTCCAATATTGGATACTATGTTGTCTTCAAAAAAGCAAGAAATCTTATTGGGCTATTCACATTTTTCCATCAGAGGACTTCTGGGGCTCTCAATTTCTGTGCTTCCCTGAAGTTCCTCATAGGTTCATTTCTGATATCCCTTTAGGTATCGTTTTGGGTAGAACCAAGAGCAGCTTTGTGATATTAAAAAGTAGAAAACATAAGCTGGGTCTGGAACCATTTCATTTTCATCTTGTTGGTGTCTCACTGAGAAGTGTGCAGAAATGTATTTCCTGGTGTAAAAGTGGCTAAACTCTATTTACTCCATTTTATTCATGATCACTGTATCTTCTCCAGCCTTATAGCTGCTTGGGAACAGCTCCAGCTATTTACTGCTCTTCAAAACATACTATGAGGAAAGAGTCTATAGCTTAGAAGGGAAGCCAGGTAGCTGCCACTAACAGTCTGTATAACTGCAAAGAAACACAGTTAACTGGGGAGGGTGCATGGGAACCTATCTGTTTAATGAAGGATGTTATTCTTTCTAGGTAGGCCAAGGCTGGATGACTCTTCAAACTGGAATGAAGTGCACTCAGGAAGAACTGGATATGAACCTTGTGAGATATGTCCATACAGGAGCTATAGGGTCCAAGAACCAAGACAGCTTCACATTTTATCTGTGGGATGGGTACAACAGATCCCCAGCTGTGGACTTCTACATAAATATCAAGGACATGGAAAAGGGTAAAGATCTGCCAGACTTGATGTTTTACAGTGCCTGTTTCTGAAACAAAGATGATCTGAGTACATGTCCTGATCCTTCTCTGAGCACTATATAGTCCCTTGGCAAGTCTCCCTGCAGATCCCGAAAGTCTGTCTGCTTGGATTTCAATGCTGGCCAGAGCCCTGATGTTCCTGCTGGTGAAGAAGTGGTAGTGGGATTTGAAAAGGCTAAGGCAATGTCTTGCACCTTGCTTTCCAGGACTTCCAGCTACTTTTCAAGTAGAGTCGAAAATATCCTCCTGAAACTAGCTTTATGTCTGAGTAAATCAAAGCACATAAAAATGACAAGAACGTAATGAAGCAGGCAAACCACTGTTCAAGAACAGCTCTGTCTCCCAGGTTTATGCTCTAGTCTTACGGTCTCTCTTCCTTTATTGCATCCCTATTAGAAACCTAAATTAGACCAAGTTAACCTGACACTGCTAAGATTGGAACAAGTGTTCAGAGAGGTTGTGATGTCTCCATCCTTGGCAGTTTTCAAGTCCCGATGGGATAAAGCCCTGAGCAACCTGGTTATGGCTGATCTCATGGCTGGGCCTGCTTTGAGCAGAAGGTTGGACTAGAGATCCTGAAGTCCCATCCAGCCTAAATTTCCCTATAATCCTGCAGTCCTATGATTTTTCTGCTGGTGATGGCTTGCATGTGGCTAAATAATGCATAAGAGATCAACTCACAATTCAATATGACTATTTCAGTGTTGTTTTGTCTATCCTGCAGGAGACATTGCTGTTTTCATAAAACCTCTTAGAGTGCCAAAAGGGGATCGGGGATACATTACAACCAGTGTCCTCTTTGCATTGAGTGGTACTGACAAGCCAGAGGAGCTCCTCTATGTGATAACCTCCCCACCCCAGTACGGACAAGTAGAGCATGTCGGCTATCCTGGCATCCCCATTACAAGCTTCAGTCAAATGGATGTAGCAAGACAGATAGTCTGCTATGTTCACAACACAAAGGCAGATGTTCCTGAAGATACATTCAGGTAAGGCATAACCCCCCCACCCCCTAAACTTTTCCCCTTGGATTTCTTGGGTACTTAAAAAAAACCCACAACACAAACAGAAAACCCCAAAACAAATTATTAAAAAGTGGTGGAAACTGTGGGAGTTCTCAATGTTTATATAGCAAAGATACTTCTACTATAATACACATAGTTGTGACTGCTTTGGTAATAAATGCATTTCTAATTGATGCTGAAACTACAGCCAGAGCCACATTCAGTCAATGATACCAGCTTCAATATTATTATAGCACCCAAACATACACAGCTCTTAAGATTGAAATGGGGGAGAAGGACTAAGAACATACTTTGTGGAACTTTCCTTTGGTTTCTTGCTTCAGCTGCATGTGGTAAAACTGGTCCATCCAGGTATTAAATAACTGCTTTCTTGTCTATTCTTATTTATCATATTCCCTCAGTTCCAGGCTTTTTGAATCCATAAGTAGTTTTTGAACATACTGAAAACCAGTCCACTTATCTATTCTGACACCACAGTAGCTCAGTCGTCTAGACAATTGGATTTTGGGGGTAAACCTGGTTACCTATAGGCCCAGTTCAGCAGCCTAGTGATACTTAAGTTTACTTTCACCTGGTTCTGAACTTTCCTCTTAGACCAGCTAAGACTAGGTGCACTCCTGAAGTGAATTATGTCCTTATTTTGTTCTTAAATCTCTTGCTTATAGAGTGGAATGATGTAATGAGTTATCAGGTAATGACAGAGTAGATGTATTGTTGCTTAAAGTGTCAGGGCCAGTTTTGTAAAAGACAGCAAATTCAGGGAAAAAGAAAAGCTCAGAAATAAGGAAAATGTTTCTGAAGGAAGAACGCTAACTTCTTGCTAGCATTGGCAATTTCCTCTGAAAACAGCTTTTGCAGAAGATGGACTTCCTGTAAAATTAAAATTTTCCACACAAAAATAAAAGCTTATTGATTTTTCATTTGTGACTAGGAAAAATGAAGGATTTAGTTCCTAAGAGTTGCAATTCAGAAAAGACCTCTTTTTACACTCTCTTATAGAATAGATCCCTGATCTGAATGGCATTTTCCATGATGCATGATGAAGATTCAAGGACATGTTGCATCATCCAGTTTGAGAGCTTTTTTGCAGGGAAGTTAAGCAAGTGGGGCACAGAGACATCAAATAAACCTCTCTCTGACACTGGGGCAGCTCAGGTGACATTATCTAGAGTTAAGCCAAAAGTAATTTTGGGACTTGCCTCTGTTGAAACATTTTAAACTATCCCTTCCACTACATTCAATGTGGTGGAAATTCTAGTTAGGAGATTTGTCTAATCCACTTGTGGTCATAACAGAAAAAGTAAACAAATATTCTCTGGCTTTATGTTTCGTGATTGTGAAACACTATGACTGAAACTAGAATCAGCTTAGACAAGTAAGGTTGCTATCATGCCAACCCTAGGTCGGGCAGTGTAGGAGTGGCTTGCATCAGTATGACTTCTATACCACACTAATGAAAGCAGACCAAACAATTCTAGAGAAACTGTGCATGTGGATAAACCCCATGTCTTCTGTTTAGGCCAATAGCTAAGAACCAAACGAGAAAGTCAGCCTTATGAAAGCAAGGTTATGATGCTTTAATAAATATTGATATTCAACAACTATTTTAATCATGATAATTTATGTTCCTTGATGTTATCATTTGGAAGAGAATTTGGTTTTGTGTAGACATATAAATATTGTGGCAAAATATTATTATTATTTAAACAAGGAATGGTTACATTAATTATATGGGTAATTATAGGGGGGGATTAACTGATCAGATTTTTACTTTATACTGAAGTACTTCCTTCAGACATAAATTTGCCTGTATTGTTTGGTGCTGCTGGCCTGGAAGAAAGATTTGGCAGTGCTTGTTTGGACAGATGACTTCAAGTGATTAGCAACCTGACATCAGATGCTGGCAGCAGGATACTAAAAGAACATGCTAATGTCCTCTATTTTGACACGCTGGCTTGATTTTGTAATGAGCTGGCACTATTTATGATTCCATTTTTATCTTTTAAATGCCATGACAGATGCTAGGTCCTACAGCCAACTCTGTTGCCATCAAACTGCAGAAAGCATGAAATGTTGGTAATGGTGAAATCAAACCATGCAACATGTCCTCCTAACTGTGCCTGAGAGTTGTCCCCTAAATTTCATCGGAGTGCGGAGAATATTGGCAGCTCTCCATTCCTAAGGAAAAGATGAAGCAGCCATAAACCAGAAATAAAAGTGCAGAAAAAAGGACGTCTTGGACACAGGCAGCTTCATCACCTGTGAAATCAAGTCGTGTACGACATTGGCATTGTAAATTTCAGTCTGATGTATATAACCAGGAGGTTTGCTCCTACCTGGTATCCTGTAGAAGACTGGACGAATCTTCAGTTTCATGAGCTGAATTATCTAAAAGTCCTTCACTTAAATATTGTTTAAGACATCATCCAAATGATTTTACAGCCATCAAAAGAACCAGAGGAAACTCACTTCTGCTGCAATCTTCCAGACTTTTTGAGAGATGGTTAAGGTCTTAACTGAATGTGTTTTGCCTTTTTTTTTTTTTTTTCTGTAGCATAGTATTTATCATCATTATTCTAGTTCTGTATTTGATTTCAGCTAGATTACTAACAGCACAATCCTTTTACCATTGGCACAATAGCATTAGGTCAGTGCAGACAGACGTCTCTAGGTTCCCAGCTGGGAATACCACCCTCAGTAAACATATTTCTAACTGCTGTATAGTCCCTGGTCTGCCTATGCTCATTCCCATCTGTTTCATGGCATACTGCCAGCTTACAAGTTGATCAAGCCCTAATCATCCAGCATCGGTGAAGGCAGTGAGGAGTTTTAGATGGACAGTCTGTGTGACACAGTAGGTTACTCCATGACCTACTGAAGGTCAATTACATTCAAGGTATGCAACAATAGGCCAGGTTCTGACCCCGTAATTATTTAAAGACTTCTTTGAGGTCTGCAATCAAGAGAGCAAGAAGAGGCAGATAATCTAAATGTCAACCAGTCCCTGTTTCACTTATGTATGGTAGAAGCATGCTAGGTGGAAAGCAGCCAGCTAGGCTGGCCCTCATATTGTCTGAAACAACCATCCCATGATACTGTCCCATACAAGATCAACTGCATAAGTGTAACTGTATGTGCATTCAAAGTGCTGGGCACTGAAGGGTGGGAGAAGAAGGAGGGTCAGGGAATGTGAACAGTCTACCACAAGCAAATTCCTTTGCAAAGCAGATTCAGTTTTGGCTCAGGCGGAACAAACCTGGGTGAAAACCATCTTCAGGACGCTTTTGCACGTACTATGCAGCATAACCACAGAAACTTCTGTAAAAAGAAAGGTAACTTATGTACTGTATGGTGATGGGACAGGAAGGATCATGAGACATTTTCAAAGCAATTTTTAGTTTCATATACCCTGAAAAGTTTTTGTTACAGGCATGACAATGTGCAATGTAATTGCTTTCAGAAAAAATACTTAAGTAATAATCTTGACATTGAAGGCTAGGATGAATTTTGAAGGCTAAAAGATTGGTTTTCTCTTTATTTTTATCCACAACTAAATTTGTTAATAAATTTCTGCAGAACATATTGTCACTTGTATGGCAAAATCCCATACCCAGCTGGTAGGCTTCCAACAGATTTTCTCTCCAGCCTTGGGCACTTTATCTTTCTCTTGTTTAGGAAAGAAAAATTAACTGTAGAGCATAATCAAATCTTTAGTATATATAAAGAAATATTACTGCTTGAGAGAGAATTGTAAGAAACTATGCTGCTATTAATAGAAATTCCCAGCATGGAATAAGAACTTTGCAGATCTGACCCTCTGATAAATGCATGGTATTGACAGCTACATTTTTAAAATTACCCTAGCAACTTGTATAGTTCTGCCCAATCTCTCAGAGAATTTTGGTATTTCAGTGAAACCTTACTTGAGTTTTGTAAAGGAACATAAATCAGTTCCTCTGAATATACAGAAATTTACAGATACCATTAGTGCCTAAACAAACCTGTAAAGCAAGATGACGATGGATCTTTTCACAGCTTGCTTTTTCAGATAGTTTTGGGGCTATTGGGTACAAAAAAAAATTGTCCAGGCAGACCATGCACTTTACACACCTCTTTTTGTAAGTTGTAGACAAAGCCAGCACTTTCACTGGCAGTTGCCACTGCTGGGTAACCAAGTGAAGGTATACTTAAGGAAGTGTACAAATGTGTGTGTAGGCCAGAGGGTACAATAAGCCCCCCAGCCAGCCCACCATTTTAGATTTGCTCCATCTGTGTCTGAGCTAGAAGACTAGATCAGCTCTGTTATGGCTGCTGAGCCTGATGTGTACACCCTCAAAGCCATTCCTCTTGCATCTGCTCTGATTGCTGCAGATGCATTGTAATTCTTGCCTGGCCATCTGCTTTCATGTTTCCAAGTTATACATCCACCCCACCCACAGTCTGGGTTTGAGCTCAAACCAGCTCTACTACTTTTGCAGTACCAACACAGGCAAGTCCCGTAGTAAAGGTGTGTATTATCATTTCATTTCAGTACGTGGTGAATCAAGAACACATGCTGAAGACTACCTTGCCTCTCTTTGCCAGATTCATCATCAGCAATGGACTGAGGACTAAGCATGGGACATTCATGATCTCCTTGGAGGCAGTCGACCAAGCTTTGCCCACACTCTCTAGGAACACGGGGTTAAGATTAGTGGAAGGCGCTATGGCACTCCTTTCTCCTGATGTCCTGCAGCTTTCAGACCCAGACACTGCCAAAGAAAACCTTACCTTCCTCTTGGCTCAGCTCCCCCAATACGGTCATCTCTATTACCGAGGGTCTGCACTATTGCAGTACAATTTCACCCAGCAAGATGTGGACAACAGGGATGTTGCATACAAGCACCGAGGTGGGGATTCCCAGATTGACAGATTTACGTTTGTTGCAACAGATAGGACTAATCAAGGCTTCATCGTGAATGGAAGGGTGCAGAGCGAGCCAGTGGCATTCACCATTCAGGCAAGTGTGACTACATGCCAACTTAAAAGAGATGTATAGCATGATAAGGTGGAAAATGTAGTAATTTTGATGAGAACTGGTACTTGCTGCAGCCTATGATTTAACTGAGGTATTTGTCAGCTAAAATGTTTGCTTTCTGTGTTCCGTGAATAATTAACCTGGAGAATTAACTACTTGCCAAAATGCATTACTCAGGCAAAGAATTTTATAATGTGGAAAGAGAGAGAGACTGTATTTAAGAGAAGAAAGGCATCCTGCTTGTATAAATATAAGCAAGTATATACTTATACTTGCTAAGATATCTTATATAGAAATCTCAACCCTAAAGTTGAGTGCAGCTATGGGGAGGAATGAACTTCTGCCTGCTCTGCTCTCCCGCTTGGTACCTGACCCACTGATTTGTATGTGAGGGATACTAGGATGACTCTTGATCTTCATGTCATAGGAATCTTGAATTACAGCCACTTCGCTCCCACAACTGGACAGCCTGTCTTCCTTCTGGGAGTCTTTGCAAGATGCCTGCTCTGATTCTTCCTTCCTTTACTAGGATCTTTCTGTTCACTTCCATTTCCCTCATTTTCAAGTTCTTCCCACTGTGTCATAGGCTCAGATGCCTCTGCTATGACTTCTTGTATGTATCTATTTGGATGTTTCAGTATGCGAAGCAGGCCTGGTTGCATTGGACATCAGAATTTTGTATGTTTCAAAACACTGATACTAACGAAGTAACTTTTCCCAATGACAAAGTCTGAAGTTATATGATGAGCGAGGAGTGCCATTTCAGCAGCAGATGAGATATGGAAACAGCAACAACCGTTGCGGAGTGCTAGAATATTCATCAGACGTTGTGAAAGGTGGCACAGATTTGAGGAGACATATTGGCCAGGTCTATGACTGTGATTATCATAATCCTTAGGTTTCCATGCTTGTTATTGTAAAACAGAGGTGAGAAACCTTTGCTGGAGTTTTCATTTACTATGAAGAAAATTACATCAAAAAGGAGAAGGACTATGGAGAGTGTGGGACATCAGGGCAGGGGTACACAGAATTTCTGTTGGCCTCCCCAGTGTGTGCTGAATCCCGCTGCATGCAGCAAGTGACTGGGCAATCTGGGCCTGGAAACCTCTCATGGGAAGTAGTACTTAACTGAAGAACAGACTTCTTCTGGAGCAGACTGTGAAGTGTGCTATTGCTACCCTGAGCAGGCTACTGGGCTTTTAGCAAAAGTAGGACAGAGAATATCCTCATGCTGTAAAGTGAATATACATTTGTCTAACTTTGATTTAGGTGGATCATTTGGACAAAATGGCACCAAAAATTGTTCATCTCCATTGCTTTTCTGATGTGGAACTGCTGAAGAATGGCAATTATGGGATCTATATTACTGCCAGATCCCTGAAGGCATCTGACCCCAATACAGAAGATGACAAAATTATTTTTAAGATTTTACGAGGTCCTCATTATGGCTACCTGGAAAATATAACAACAGGTGCTGTCTTCTATAATCTCTGTATTTTGGGACATACCAGACCAGATTCCAAAACCTACCCTGTTAATGTTTGCTTGACAGAGGAAATAAACATTTCTTAGCAAACTTTGGGCAAGGTTTGAATGTAGTAAGAAAGGTTTTACACTAGAACTTGAGTCTCATGTCCATCATGAATCCTCAAAGAGTTTGAGGTGACTGTTAATAGCTGCCATTCAGAAATTATTTTTTGTTTGTGTCAAGAAAAAAAAAAATGAATATTGAACTTGACCATTTGATAAACATCTCACATGGGAATAAATTGGGTGGGGCTTATAATGAGCTACAATGTTGCTGTTTAGCTATAAAACCAGGTTTCTGTAAATTCAAATTCTCTAAGTGTTCAACAAAAAAAAAAGTTGAAAACAGTCCATATGAGCTACGTAGTTCTTACTAACAGGCTTTTGTTTCACCTGAATGTTTCTCTTCTTTCCCAGGTGGATTTATTCAGGAAGGGTTTAGCCAAAAGGATTTAAACAGCAAAATCATACTTTATGTCATCAATCCTTTGTGGGAAGTGAATTCAGACAACTTGGAGTTTCAAGTCACAGATGCCAGTGGAAACTCGGCGGTGCCCCAAAGGTAGCTCCGACCCGGGTGGTGTGTGCTGTGCTGCGCTCTGCGCGCCGACCCCCGGGGCTAATGAACCCGTCCCAGGCTTGAAGCCGCGCAGAGGTGAACATAGCTATGACTCAAACTGCCATTTCTTTTGTTGAGGGGTAGAGAAGGTTTCTTCCCCTCAGGGAGGCGAAATACAAAGGGCTAGCTCCAGGTTAGACTGGGGCACAGTTCTCAAGGGCCTTCGGGGCCTCACAGAAAAACAAAATGGAGTTTACTCTAAGTGGCAGTTGGGCATTTGGAGACCTGAGATACTGGCTGCTGAGGGACGGGACTGTTGCTTCATGTACATGGTGCTGCAGCTGGAGGTCACTCTTGCCCTGTGCTGACGGCAACGCTTTTTTCACAAGCTTGAGATCGCGATGGAAGGGATGCTCTCAGCAGTAAAAGCTGTGGGAGCCATACTTCTGCAAAAGAGCACTGAAAGAAGGTGAAGTGCACACAGCATCTTCTTTGTCATCTTTGTCATTGATAATATGCCAAAATTTGTATTAGGCATATTATCAAAATTTCCTTGTGACGTATGATAAACCTAACGTACAAAAATTAGAGACTGGGGTATCATCTGAACTGTGCGTTGATCATAAAGGCCAAAAGTGGGAGCAGCATTACAGCAGAGGCAACATTTCTCTTTATTTTTGGCAATAGGGCTGAATGTTCAACCAATTTGTTTAATCAGAAGCAATTGAGAAAAACAACTAACGCTATTTTCCTGGGCTAAACTGGCTACTCACAAACCAGGACTCATGGCGAGGGAAAAGGAGCAGAGAGCTGGCTCCAAGGGCCAGGCTTCTCTGCAGAGCACTTTCCTGCACGCTAGAGAGGGGACGGGGACCGAGCAGAGCCAGGGACAGCGTTTTGGCAGTCACGTGCTGTGCCAAAAGATGTCCCCACACGCAAACACATCTGAACACAGCCAGCCTGAGCACTTCCCAGCTGCGCTGTACTGTCTCACAGGTGCACCAATATTAGAACCACCATCAAAAGGCTGCCACTCCTCGCGGGAAAGAGTGTGTTCTTGTGTATAAATAGCAATGCGTAACATCATAGCTTTATAAAGACAGCAAGGAGAAGCCCCTTTTTGTATGGAAAATAGGAGTTTCAGAGAAGTAGAATTTATCTGTTAGCTGCACTGGACCTCAGAACAAAGGGGAATTTGGCTTTTAAGGAAAAAGTAGTATTTTTAATATTGGATTTAAAAGCTTGTGAGAGATTTTTTTTTAAACTATTTGTCACCTAGTGGTCACTGGTTCAACATACAAGTTTGATTTGCATGTTGATATTAAAATTGAATCCCAGCTTTTATCTGAATACTGCTGGACTACATCTGGCACATGCAGCCTCTTCAGCAAAAAGAAAGCAAATCAGCTTCTAAATGGATTGCCCACACGGTGAGTATCAGAAGATATAGGAGGATAGGAGGAAACGTCCACTGGTGTTAGAGCTAGTCAACCCTGAAAGGTCTACAAATTTGCTTTAGAAAAGTTCAAATTGTTTTGTAAGTAGCACAGGTCATTTTCCTTCTTTTCGCTCTCTTTCATTCCTCTCTGACTCTCACTAATTTTTATCACAGCTTTTAAAAAGGCAAGATCTTTATTGGCTACCCTGTGTAGCATGCGGTCCTCCGAGGTTCAGTCACATCCCCTATAAACAATTCTAAAATTTAGTGTATGAGACGCCTGGACTCAGCCAGTTCCACGGCTGAAGTGCGAAGTACACAGAGTATTAAAGTAAGGGGAGTGGGGAAGGCACTCGCACAGAGGCGGTGAAGTCCTGGAGCATGCCCTATACTCTAGAGGAGGAAAGTTAGAGGATAGATGAAGGAAGGTGGGAAGAAAGGAGGATATTGCAGAGAAAATATCGGGGAGCGAAAGCAAAATAGAACTACAGGGATAAAGGGAACCAGGAAGAAACACTGATTGATGTTATGGACAAACTCTGCTCTTCTCAAAGTTGCTGCAGAACCCCCCTGGTTCTGAAACAAGGTTCAGGCTTGGTTTGGGGTAGACCAGGGCTCAACTGGAAGATTTATTAACTGCCTCTCGCTCTTTCTAATCAGCCAAATCACACAAATGTGTTGATTTGGAAACACAGACTCAGTATGTGTATTGGCTAAATCAGCAGTCAGGAGTGAAATGGCTTCTCGCTGAACCTCGGAGCAGCAGGGGCGGGGGCAGCAGGGGAGGTGGCTTTTCTTCACACAGGCTTTCCCTCCGCTCCCACAGGCTGGAGCTACGGTGGTCTCGGATTGAAATGCAACAGACTGAATATGAAGTGTGTGAGAGTGTGGGAGTGGTGTCTCTGAAAATCACCAGGGCAGGACACTCTGCAGAGTCTGCCTTTATCGCAGTGAAGGTAAAGCTAAAAGCCAAGCTCCTGTCTGGAAAAAATACTAAGTAGTGGAGCCCGTTAATTTCTTCCTCAGACTTAAGAGGTATTTCAGTAATCTGCAAAGAGGCTATGCAATTCAAACCAGACTTACCAGGACATTGTCCTTGCTAGTACAGACGGTTGAAAACTTTCTGACAAAACTTTTTGATTTTTAAGTGGAAACGCTGATTAACCGAAACAGGAATGTTTTGGAGCAGTATTTCAGCTTTGGTGACTTTCTGTGACAGAGCAGGCAGTTTCCTCTGTCACTGTGCTCAGAAGCTGGGTGTCTAGGATTTGCCACTTTAAAATCCAGGTTTTGGGCAACCTGGGGCCTTGGGACTTCTCATTTCCCTGCTCAGGCTGGAGGACCCCAGGAGCCATGGGAGCTTCAACTCTACAGTCATGGCAGCCTCCCCCATTTCTCCCCCCCAATGCCATCAGCCTAGGAAATAGCCCAAGGAAACCCCTATAGTTACCCCTTTTCAGTAACAGCCTCAGTCTTATGTCAAAAAAATAAGACTGAAAGCTGCAGGTTACAATTTTGTAAAACAGGTTTTGTGCAGCTTGCCTTCACAAATTTTATCTTTACTCGTAAAATGGAAATTCCAGGATTTTACCAGCTCCCTTTGCTAGAAAAATACTAAATGTTTCCCTCACAGTTTCTGAGGATTATAGCCCTAATTAATTGGAAACATAGTTTTTATTTTTCTTCCACTGAAGTCAGGGGGAATTTTTTGCTATCGACTTCATCAAGGGCCATCCTGCCCTATCCTTCACAGACTCCAGTGACTCTACTCTGGTTGTCACTCGGCTAAAAAGACCAGTGAAATTGATCCCAGCATCAAGAACACGGTGTGGAAGCTGGTGTCCTCTGCCGGTCTCCTATGAAACTTCAGGGAGTCGCTGGAGTCCCCATACTTATTGTATGTATGGGTTCATGCCTACCCCAATGAGTCTTTGGGGCTGACAGACAGCTCTGTATGCAAATGCTTCTTCCAAGACCTCACAAAGGGCTAAATGGGCAAACATGGCCAGGCTGCTGCTGCTCTTCCAGGATGCCATGATGTCCTGTCCAGGAGCTAGGTATGGCTGGGTCCCCAGGCATGGTGAACAGCAGTGTTATCTGATGCTGTCAAGTAGCATTTTGACAGGGGACAAAGCAAAATTTTAAGATGAGCAAATTTTTTTGATTTTGAGATTTAAACCATGAGCAAGGACAAAATGACAGTTGTACATCACAAGGTTTATTTTTTAGGCCTTTATCTTTTTTTTTTTCAGCCTAATCATATGTATGGGTTGGCATGTCTTTTGGAGACTCCATGGAAAGGCACAGAGTAGCTTCAGCACACAGCAGAATGCAGCGGTTTGCTGAAACAGGTCACAGCATGGCATTTACTGTTCGATTTCTTCGCAGGTCAATGAAATATCTGCTATGCTGGGAAAGGACTTTACAGTGACTCCCTCTAAGCTTGTTCAGTTTGATCCAGGTATGAACCAGTGCACTGAATAATTTTAAAATTAATTCACTGATTTTGAAAGTGTAAACTCCCATTTTGGAGAGTGAAACCTATTACGTACCTGTAGCTAGAGGAGCTGAATAGGATTAAAAACACTTGGGCTCATTTTCTGGAAGTGCAGGAGGCTTCCTTTGTGAATTAGTATCCTTATTACTTAGGCTGAGATGGGGTATGGTCCCTTTACATCAGTTAAAATATGAGAAGTGCTGAAATGATGTCTCCTAATCTCACAGCTAGGCTCAGGAGGACTCACCCTGAGCTGAGCTGTGAGATGCTTTAAAGATTTGACCAGCATGCTGGTCAAATTTAGACAAAACTGAGTACAACTTAAGTTATGCAAGGTATCCAAGACCAGAAAGATGCAAAAGAACCTGAAAATTGTCAGACCTCATATCTGCTTGCACTGTAATCATAACAGCAGTTTGACCTTGGCTGAGGTTGTAAATAGCAAGAAATGATAGTAACTGCATTATCAAAAGGAGTTTGATTTTTTTTTTTTTGCTGGGTCAATAGTAAAATCAATAGTAAAAGTGAATACAAAACAGCTTCCTCTGTTCTGCACAATTTATTTTTATTATGCTTTGGATATCTCCCTGGGTCTAGGGAAAAAACAGTCCAGGTGAGAGTTTCACAATTTACCATTCAGAAATTCAGCTTCACCTGAAAAACTTGGGTTTGCCCATATAAATAGATTATCTGGGAATGAAAACCCATTTGTTATCATAATCACTTCCTTTGCATATGCAAGTCTGAGTTTTTTTGGAACACATCCTGTTGGCATAGTCAGGATTTATCTGAGTTTAGAAAATGGGGTCCGCACAGGCCTCCCAGGATGTTGCCTGGCAGAGGTTATCCCAAGACTGCCAGCAGTAAGATTTCAGTGGCAGAAAGTCGTAGTGACTACAGAGGAGACAAAATATATCATCTGTGAAAGGCTGAAATAAATGGCATGTCATTGATTGTAAAAATTAGTTTAAGTGCTAACCTGCATTTGAAAAACAGATGGGGGAATATAATAAGTCAGTTCCAGCCAAAACCTGAGGATTTTTACTTTAGGACTTAAGCTTTTTATTTTGAAAAAAAGGCATTGCATGCTACAGAGATTATATAGCACTGCATCCCATGAATGAACTCAGATATACCCCAGCTTTGTTTGGCTATTCCATAGGAAAACTTGTAGCTTTAAGTTCAGTTAGAGTCACAAATCTGATTATTTTGGTAATGTGCCGCTACAGCCCATCTTGAGAAAGGCAAATTTTACATAAAGATGTAGAATGAGCAACTGCTTGTTAGTTTCAGAGGTGGATAAAGGAGGACACCCAGCAGACAGCAGTAAAAAAAAAACTGGGCGGAAAGGTGGAAATCTGCCCTAATTTCTGGTGTTTCTGGAACACACAGGAAACCTCTGAAACAAATGAGCACTCTCTGACACCCTTTATCTAGCATTAGAATTTTTTTTTTAGTTTTAAACTAGAAGATGGAAGAAAGATTTGAGACATCAGTGTAAAAAGTTTTTCACACTGTGCTGCCCAGGATTCCAGCTCTCTTTCTTCTAATGTACTATGTAGTCAAGATTACCAATCTCTGCACTGAAATGGCTTGAGACTGGTGCAAAGAGATTTTTAGTGCAAGGCCCTTTACTAGAATTTTCCTTTTCTGCCGGTCCATGAAGATTCTCCAAGCATGGGACAGTTTGGAGTTACTGCTATTGTCTTTCTGAATATGGTGGTAAGCCACATGAAAATTAACTGTGAACATGGACAGGAGAGATGCACACTGTTCCCCTTTTCTGGCCAGCTTCTCATTTAAGCCAGTTGAGCTCTCTCACACAAGTCTTTTTTGGGTGGCTCTTTTCAAAAGTCCTTTGCTTAGGCTTAACCTTAGGAAAGGACTCTCCAAACTATTACATCTTAGTTCTAAATTCAAGATGTTTGATACATATAAATTAGTATTATTTATTAATTATTCAGTAAGACTGATAGGTTTGTTTTAAAAACAAACCTCAAATATGCTAATGGAATGGACTGATTGGCACGCTAGACTGCAATCAATAAATTGAAATGGAAAGGAGCAGAAGATCCTCTATCCAAGTTTATGGATCTATTTGCACTGACAGCTTCTCTTGGCTAGAGGATTCATATTGGAAAGAAGCAATGAAATAGAGGTTATGCGAAGTGTCATAAGGATGTAGGATCTTTTTTTGACAATGTTGCACATGTACCTTTGATATTCATTTTGAATGTTAGCACTGACTTTGTGATGCAGAAACAGTTGCCAAGATGTTTTGTTGACAGCAGTGTGTAGGTTGAAATCTGTTTCTGTCCTGCTGTATTGGACTTTTCCTCAAGAAATTTTGTAGCCTTTTGGGTAAAAAACAGCCTAGTCCTTCATCTTGGAATGATCTTTTCTCATTCCCATAATGCAAGCCTGAAGTTACCCTGTAAAGGCAACCAAACAAGTAAAAATTTTGTAAACAAGTATAAAATCTGTCTCAAAGGTTGTGCTTGAATCTAACAGTCTTTGATCCATTTGCAGGTATTTTAAATAAATAACTGCTCCATCTCTAAAATTAAGCTTTCAAGATAAAAATCATATGACACATTTTTTTTTGAAAATTGCAATGGAAGTCCTAAATGTGTGTATTGTATTGTCACTTCCCACATCTACAGCAGCTTTTTGTTACAGTGTATGCACTTGAACTGAATTATCATTGCCCGAGAACAAATTCGAACTTAATGTTATTTGGTAGAACAGCAGGAGTCCAGTCAGTTGGTAGGAGCACAATAGCATACACCAGCTACTCCATTCTAGCTGCAGACATGTTAATGAATATATTTCTTTGACACTCTGATTGAGCACTTAAACAGTAATTAAAATGTTTATTTCTGTTAGGAATGTCAACCAAGACGTGGAATATAGCAATTACCTGTGATGGATTAGAGGAAGATGATGAAGTCTTTGAAGTAGTTCTGAACTCCCCTGTGAATGCTGTTCTTGGCACCCGGACAAAAGCTGTAGTGAAAATTTTGGACTCAAAAGGAGGTATTCTCTTTTGATCTTCATCATTAAGAAGGTGGGACAGTCTTGGCTGAGTAGCTACCTATTTTCAACTACAAGTTGTTCCTAACACTCACCTTCAAATCAAAATGCTTAATTTCTTTTTAGAGAAAACAGGCTTGACAGTTGCAGACCCTTTATTCTATCACACATTCATATTCATCATCTTAGGAAACACAGCATGGAGAAAGCAACAAGTAGAAAACGAGAAGGGTGCAAGGAAAGAAACCACTTTTCATAACAACACAAGTTCAGTTCTCATTTATTAAAGTGGGAAAAAAGTGGTGTTTAGGTCCATTAGAATTTTTTTCTCAGTTATTGTATAATAGTTGTTATACAACTATGAAAAAGATTTATTTTCCTCTCAAAAAAGAAAGCTAACAACTAAACCCAGCTCTTAGAAATACATTTTCTAAAGCTTAACAAACACAGTCTACAACATTACAACACACAGCAGTGATCATTACAGTTGTCTGCATTATCATTGTGTTTTTCAGTGATCAAATGTGGTGTGATGTTAGGCAAAGAAGATGCAAAGTTAGATGCAAAAAAGAAGCAACTGTAGAAAGATACAAATAACTAGCAAAGCAGCTGAGTCCTCTGAAAGCTGAAGAGTGTTTTTTCTTTTGGTGCTTAGTGAGACAGTATTTTAAATACCTGTGTTGCAATGAATTAGGCTTCATTTTACAAAAATTCCTTTTAAAATTTCAGATCTGTTTTCTCTTTAACATTCATAATGTAAATCAATGTAAATCAAATTAATTGACACAACCAGTTTGGAGGAACAACAGTGTCCTGGATTTCTGAAGAGAAAATTGTCTGGGCATGATGGAAGTATCACCAACAAAAGTTAAAAAGACACCTGTCTGTCCATGATCAAAAAACCAGCACTCCAAACCCCCGACTATGCATGAAAACAGGTATTTTCAGCAGATGCTTGGTTGAAATTCTGATCTGCGGGTAGACAGATGCATTATATGTATAAAAACATACATATACAGGTAGCAGTTGCAGTCATAGTCAACCCCACAAATGAGGATGACTGAACAAACAGAAAATCAACCACATCAAGTGAAAGAATCATTCAACTTTTAATGACAAGCTGTTTATGTGCCCATGTCAACGTGACCAGTTATCTGCTCATGCAGTTAGAACTGACCATCTGCCATTTTTTATGCTTTCAGGTCAGTGCAGCTATTCCCATTCTTCTGGCCAAAGCAAGCACGACTTCTGGGGGAGAGGCACGCTGTTTCCAGTTTCCTCGGGCTCCTCATCACCTCCCAGGCCTGGCAATGCTCCCTTGGAAGGGATCCCACCGCTTCCTTCCAAAGGGATGAGAGAGCATGGAGAGGACCCGCGGCAGGAGCACAGCTTGGCGAATCAGTCAAGGCCCAGGCTGAGAGTGACTGGAAATGGCAGAATAGTAAGACAGTTCTGTAGTGCAGTGATGGACTGACTTTGAATTCATTGGGATTTGATACCTTCATTTAGTTGTCATATTTTTGTAGTGATCCTTCCTGATCATACAATAACCATAAACTACCTGAGTTTGCTTTGAGTCAGACCTGAGAGGTATTTAAAAATACCGGGGGGGGGAGAGAAAAAAAAAATTCCTGATTTTGACGATCCATATATGCAAGAAAGGAAGAAAAACAAACTTGGGGGAGGAAACATGCATCAAGCAACTTCAGCAATTATGCATCTTCTAATCTTGTCTAAATTATGGGTTAGCTAGAAGAAAGAAGTCAGTGGAGCCAGGCCAATGTATAAAAGCTGTGCATTTGCTCCTGAAGTTGTAAAGCTGAAAATACTATTAACTTAAACAGGGAACTGTTGCTTAAAACTTGCTTTTCCTGCTTAAGCTACATTGGTTTAACTAGGTGGTTTAGTAACCTTCCGCTATTGTGATCTTACAAGTTAATGGAATCTGTTTATAAACAGACTGTAATCTGTGATTTTTAATGGCTGTTTTCAGAAGTGATCAGTTTCCATTCTGAAAGAGAAAGAACTAAACCCAAGATATGTTCTGCATGATTTATAACCTAGATCTTGTAGTAAATCCTGCATAGTCTTTTTGTTTCTATAATGCATGAATATGCCCATCTAATTCTGCTATTCTACCTTTTTCAGATTCATCCTTCATCTGTATTTAGAAATGGAACTGATGTGGTTTTCAAAGTAAGAGTATTAGGAGTATTGCTCAGACATTTCTGTGAATTCTTTCTGATTCTGTTTTTTGTGGCTTTATCACTGTTAATAACTCATTATGACCCATACTTCATTTTTCTATGTATCTTTCTTTTTCTTTGGTGTCACTCCCTTCATTTGCAACAATTTATATTATAATGCCTTTTTTTTTTTTTTTGTGGAGTTTATTTAAGAGTTACTTGTATGTGCTAACCCTCTCTTTTCCCTCTCCTGTTCTGCTTGTGTGTGTGTGATACTGTAAAATGAAGTATCATGGGATGGTATCACTCAAAGTAGAGGATGACACCTCATCAGCTAAAGCAAACAAGAAGGCTCAAGTGTCAGTAATTAACCAAGCACAACCACAGATAAATGTCGTCTCCTCTAGGAAGACAGAAGTCCCACAAGCTGATAAGGCAGAACTGGCATCTGAACCAAGCTCAAGACATCAGGTATGAAACCTTTTGTTTCACAGGCATTTTCACCATCTGTTTTCAGTCATGCTGTTTTCCAAAATGATTCAACACCTCTGAGATCTGCAGCCTAACCCTTCCCACTCCAAAGCTGAGTTTAACCGATACATTGATAAATTTTAACTCAGCCCTTAAAGAGTGTTCATGTCGTAAAGTTTTAATGTAAGACCTGTTTAATCTGTTTGATGTAGCTTGTTTCTTTTGTGTAATTATTTTCCTTCAAATGTTCAAATGATGTTTCTCTTTACAGGACTTTTACTCTTTTCCAAAGGCCTGTACACCAGATTTAAAGGGCCTCTTGCATTATGAAGAAAGCACTCAAAAATTATTTCAGTGTGATGGGATAATATGGAAATTCTGGAATTCCCAGAGCAAGGTAAAATTGTCACCATGAGTAAGCATCTAAATCAGAGTGTGGAGTCTATGATGAGTGAGACTCTCAAGCAAAGGACCTTCCTGTAACAACTATTGACTTGTACAGGGAATAAAAGAGTTGTCCAGAGTCAAGTTTGGTGTCACCAGAAAAAAAGATTCCCAGAAACATGATGAGGGCTTGATTGCTGGGGTTGCCTTTCCTCCGTCACCCACAGGTGCTCCTGGACGAACCACGTGAGCACTGCTGTCTTGGTGGTTGTGGGGATGTGGGCATGAGACAGTCAGTGAATGAAGTCTGTGAGAGACTGAGTGGGAGTTAGTAAAATTAGCTCACTTAGGTATTCTGTAAACATACATCCCTTCCAGCACGTAAGATGTCATGCTGAATTTTGTTGCACTGCATTCCCTACACAAACTGCAGGAGACAGAAAATGGTGTCCAAACTAATGTGGTCTTTTTAAAGGGTTTTTGGAACTGAAATCTCATGTCACCTTTAAAGCTATTCACTATGAACTGTAGGCTTCTCTGGCAGGCATTTATTTCTTTACAACTTTTAAGCAATGCAGTAGTTTTATTGATACACACCAAAGTTCATGTTCAAATTAATTCTGGGGAGGCCATAAGCAGCACCTCCAGCTTTCAGTCAGATTATTAGCACACAGACCTAGATCACTGTAAGCAGGAGTCTGTTTTGCCTTTTCCTCTTTTGTTTTAGGAGGTAAGCACGAAGAAATGTCCCTCTGGATGGAGTCATCACGAGGGCAGCTGCTACTTCCTGGTGGTGAATCACAAGGTCACCTGGAACACTGCTGCTCGGGCTTGCAGAGAACAGTAAGAGACTTCTCCAAGTGAATATGTTTGCTGTGCTCTGCTGTTGCCCTGAGCTGAATGCTGCTCTCCAGGCCGAGTTCATTTGGATAAGCACAACTTTGGTTGTGCTGCACAGCTCCCCGAAAAATAGAACAAGCCCTGGGATCCAGACCCAGTGGAGGATAGAAATATTATTAGTCTCATAATGTTTCAGGTGGTGATGCTACCTTATTCACATCAACTCCTGAAGCTGTCCATGTGCAGTGAGGATGCTTTCCTAATGGGAGAGTTAGTTTGGGAGAAATAGAGAAAAGACTCAGTCTTTTATCCTCTCTGTCCCACTACTTCCTTGGCTCTGTCTTCACTTGAAACAGCAACAGTGCAATGTTGCCAGCTCCTGTGTGCCTCACCATATTCTTCTGAAGATGCAGCTCTTCAGATTCTGTAACTACTTGAAAATTTAACATTCAATTTAACAGTAAATTTCTGACTTTTAAGGGTAAATAAAAGTTAACATAATAATAATAATAATTAAAAAAAAAAAATAGTTGTCCCAAAGTAGGAGACAAATAGAAAATCCACCAGTCTTGCTCTTTGGAGGCCTGCTTTGTGATTTTGGTTTTAGGAGTGATAGCTTAGGACTGAAAGAAATGATAGCCATTGTAACATGGAGCTTGCCCTGGGATCATGCATGTTCTGTACCTTGTGTTGAATTGTGAGCACCAGGTTGAAGATCAAGCTGAATAATAGGAGGGGCTTTTACAGACCTGCTTTAACAGACCTCTCCATTACTCCATGAAATGAAGATTGAAACAGGGAAGAGTTGGAGATGAAAGAAACAGAATATATTCAATAAGTGGTTGAAGGACATGCAGAAAACATGAAACATGGACAAGCATGCATAAGAAACCTTGATTCATTCCACTCAGTTACGCCAGATTATGTTGTCTTGGTAACACGCAAAAGGGAAGTTCTATTAGTTCTAATACCTCCCAGCTGATGGAAGTTACTCTTTCCTAAAATGTAAATGTTACCTGCCCTTGTGAGCTCACCACAAATTTCATATTGTTAATGGTTTACTTAAAATTTCAGTTCCTGAAATGGTTTTCTATCACCTGCTTTTACTTTGTTACTTATCCACACAAAGCTGTAAGTTGTGAATATTCTAATATTTTTTTTCTGAAGGCTTCAACATTCACTTGATCCCTTGGGAACACATGGCACTCTGCTGGGAGGTGTTCCCTGTTTCCTAAAAGAGCGTGCTCCTGGTGACCAATATTATTTGTAGGTGGTAACTTCTTGTTGAAGGCTATAGTGTGCAATGTAGAAGTTAAACTGAATAACAAATTAATGACAGTGTTAAACACCTACACAAAAAGTCAAGGCATATCACTGAATCCACAAGCAAATGAATCCACAAGCAAATGACTCCTAGGACAGTGATGGTTCAATTAATGTCAGACTACCACAGACTAAGGAAGCTTTATCCTGGTAAATGGAGTACTCCTGGCCTCCATCTGGAACTGATTTACAAAAGTACGACCCCAGGCACACACTTGAAAGTGGTACAAGAAGATAGCTTAATAAATGTTATTTTGTGGTTTTGCCCAGCTCCCCTCCGGCAATCACCACCACCACCAATTGTGGTATTTCTGATATTAATACTTCTACTATTGACATTTCCAATAAGCAAACAAAATCAGCATGGAGGTCGATCCTCAGTTTTTTAATAGATCAAACAAACATTAGACATCAAATGAAAAGTTTAGAATTGACTTTCAGTAAATCAGCCAATTTCACTGAAAAAAAAGAATCAATTTTATTACTACAAAAATGGCATTATTTTAAACTTCTAATTCAATTTTCTTGCTACAATTTTTCTGTTATATATAACAGGAAAAAAGCACAGGCATTGTTAAAGTTATTTCAGTAACAGTCTCCAACTAACCAACCTCCTAGCCTCTTAGAGAAAATACTGTTATCCTGAGATGATGGACTTGAGACTAAGCTATTCATTCAAAGCAATGCTATCTATCAATTTATTGCGGAAGCAATTGCCGTCTGGACATAACTATATGTACATGGGCTTATGCAAACCTACTTGGGCTTCTAATGAGCTTTGACATACATTGCATCCATTTGTTGCAGGTGGCATACCAATCTTTTCTTCAGTTTCCACGTGCAGGGATAGAAGCAGACATAAAAATATCTGGAAGCAAGTTGCTGTATGCCATGGTGATAGTTTGGGTGGAAAAAATCTCAGCTAATTGCTGTGAAAATCTTGCACCATTTCTAACCCTTCTCCAATACATTGGAGAGAAAGATGGTTTAAGAACTCATTTCTCTGGCTTTGTTTTATATGCATGAAGAAGCCGTTGGCAACATGAAGAGAAGCATCTGTGGGATATTACGGCTGAGTGATCCCCCAGCAGCCTGATTTAGCAGCAATTTTGGTGATTTATGTTACAGTTCTTGTTTATCCCATAGGAACATGTCCTCCCCAAGGGTCAGTGCAGCCGGGATCACTTGCATGTGAGGTGACTTCACTGCTGCCACTGAAGGGACTCTCCACTGGATAGACAGAACCCACAGTTGCATCTTTTGCTCTGTTAGTCAGATCATACCTTCATCTTCTTTAAGTTGAACATTTAATTAGAGCCTAAATATGGTCAGATTTCAGATCCTTTATTGCCAGCTTTGTAAGGCAGGGGCTGTTATTTTGTTCGGTGTTTGTGTATTAGTAGCATGTGGCCTTGGGAATCACAGGCAGAACCACATATAAAATAATAGGTTAGATCCTTCATGATGGCTCAGTGTTGCCCAGTGCAAAGCAGGATGTACCCTGCTGCCCTCCTCTCCTAATGCTGTGCTAGTTCTGTAAGTGACTGTTTAACTTACATTATTGCTAGTGACTCCAGCATAGGGATTCAGGTACCTGGAGTCATTTTAAAGGCCCATAGTATCTTGTCTGATTTTCATCTGTGACTCTGGAAGTGCAGGGCTCCTGTAAGCTCTGCATCACGTCTGCCAGCCTCATCTGAATGTTTTGAATACCGCGAGGCATCATAAGCAATACTAGACACCTCTTTCAAGGCACCAGGATTACTCTCTAGGTCATCAAGTGAAAGCCTGGGATAAGCAGGGCCTCTCAGTCACTCCCCTCCTTTGCTGTCAGTATAGGACATGGATTTACCACAGCAGTTCTAATTAAATGTCCTCCTCTGCTGCGGAGATCCTCATAGCTATTCAAGTGTGCTTTTGCTGAAGTTAAATTTATCAGAATGGTACAAAGCTCCTTTAAATGTATTGGATAATTTAACGTAAAATCAGCAAAGTCTTTGTGCTAAATATTTTGCATATAATACTTCATGGTCAATGGCTACCCAAAATATTTCCTTAGTTTGGGCAACTGCTCTAAGGTGATGGATGCTCTTGACTTGAGAGCAAAAATTTTAAAGCACACAGAAATAATTTCAAAAGGACTTATTTAGCACAGAAATCAGTGATATGTGGGTTGTCTTTTTTTTTCCTTCCCCAATAAGGCATTATGACCCTTTCTCTAGAGTAATTTAAATTAGAAAATATTAGATTTACGTAACTCCATAAATAACATTATCTTGTCATTTCCTGTGTCTGGCGCTCTGCCTAGAGGTACAGTTAGTAATATTATCGTAAGTAGTATGTTCCTTCAGGACTGTTCTCATTTCCTTACAATACATCAAAAGCCCTGACTAGGTGTAACAATTAGAACGGTTGTTCTCTCTTCAGTCATGTGTGTTTCTCAGGCTGTATTTAGAAAGCACTCCTATGGAGAAAAGATTAGATAACGTTATAATTATTGCAGTGCTTTCCTTTCACAGTGCTGAAGTCTCTCCCTGGTACTTGGATTGAAGTAAAAGTCTGAAAATGCTATTGTTCAGACCACCCTTGTATGTCATAAATGATATAGCAGTTACTGATACACATTGATGCTTTTTGTTTTCACGTTTTCTAAAACAATTGAAACAACAGGAGTAAGCTATGCTTACTTAAAGTAAATGACTTAGTTCCAGGGCTTTGATTGTCCTTAAGCAGAAGCCAGATAAAATGCCCTGTTTTTGTTCTTGCTCAGCTAGTAGTCATACCACAGAGACTGCTGCCCAAATATCTTCTTAGCCCCAAGTTTGGTCACTGGCCAACCACAGTCACTGTGAGGGGGAATGGCATCCTGCCGCTGACTCATTTATCCTGGGAGGACACCCTGAATTAACTGAGCCTGCTTTCCTGGACCTTTTTTCTGAGGAAGAAGATGGAGTACAAAACTTTCCAAGAGCTTTTGTCAGTGTAACAAACAACTTTGTTCCTGGTTCAGTGCAGATTCGGTGCCTGGTAGATGGGCCCAGAGGTATGGAAGCATGTCACCCTGGGGACAAACAGGCACCAACACTATGCACAGAACTTTACCATGATGAGAAGCACAGTCAAAGCCTCTGCTGGGTGTTTCACTGGGTGAAGTTTTGGGAGCCTGTACCATAAGCAGGTGCACAGTCCTGACCCCTACCACACAGTTGCTAACCATTTTGTGCTGGGACAGTCTGCCTTTTGTAAAGTCATGATCCATGTTTCTGAGGCTATTCTGCCATACCTCTACCTCAGGAGAGTGTACACAGATGTCAACAAGACCCTTTACACTTTGTTCTCTGGCAGCCCCTGAACTTAGGGGGCCCTTGATGGGACCTATGTTACTGTGCAGTGCTTGGTCTAGGGCAGCCATGATTACACAGACCGTGAGGGTTAACACTCAGCTGTCCTGCAGCCCTTGGCAGACCCACCATGCAAAGTGGAGCAGAGTGCGAATCCCCTGCTGCTTTGGTTGACTGCAGGGATAATGGGGAAGGCCTTTGCAGCAGGAGCATCCCATCAGCATTACAACGAGTTTGTTCCATACCATGCCCCTGTATGCCCAGATAAAGGAATGGTCCAGATTTTGTGCAGTAGGGACTGTGCAGAATATTGTGGGCTACTACTTTGAATTCCTCCTAATGTAAAATTCGCCTGCTTCCCTGTCTTGTGTGGTGTTATGACTTCCATGGGATCTGTACTGTTAGAAGAGATACCAGGCAGCAAAGAGGAATGGAGCTCCAGGCATGGGTCTCTAACTGGGCAGCAGGCTTGGTGATGAACTTGCACCCAAGATCTGTTCATGGTCTCCGTAGCGGATTCAAGTGTGCCATGCCACCCCTGAGGTCTGGTTGTTGTGCCAGCTCTTAAAGAAGACAGTCTTTACCTCCTTTGGAGCAACACTGATGTTGTGTCTCCGTTACCTGGCAACAGTCATGAAATTAGCAAAATCGACATAATGCCATTAACTTATTCTGCTGCTGCAGAAGTTTTTGGCTCTCTTAAAACAAGTTTTGATGAGCAGTGTTGTTTGCTTGGGCCCTGTCAAGCATCACCCAGGATGTTCTGGGAGGCTGAAGGAGTTGGCATCACTGTTAGACTGAGTGGCGGTCAGAAATATGGGACAACAGAAATGACAGAGGCTCAGCATCGGAGGGAAGGCAACAGCAGGTGTGACAGGTAAAACAGTGTCATGACATCAAGGCACGCAAAAAGATGGATAAGTAAGAAAGTGGAGCCACTGATGGCTGACAGTTCCTGACAAATGTGAAGGATGCCATTTGTCTCTTAATGCTTCAGGATTTAGTCTGAACTCTAAATGGCTTAAGAGCAGCCTGCTGGTGCTTGCATGCTTGGTACTAGTTGGAAGACTTCACAGTGGTAAGGCTACTCAGTGGCTAGGATTTGCAGGTCCTCCTTTGGGGTTGGCATACTTTAAGTACAAACACAGAGCGGAGCTTATGCATTGGCTTTATTCTGAAATAGCCTGGTTAATACACACCACAACTGCTCTCTGATCTGAACTAATTGCATAGTCGTTGCAGACAACCCAAAATTACCTCTCAGAACCACACTACCACTCTAAGCCAGACCCCTAAATTACATGCACTTAGTTCTGTTTTGAACATGGCCAAGATGTTAACTGTGTTATTCAAAGCTTTAGTTTTGTCAGAATGCGGTTTTAAAAAAATATACTGTTCTACTACCAAATAGGTAAAGCTGTATCTTTCAGTGGCTTGGATTTTAGTGTGGGCAGATTATTATTTTAAAGAAAGGAATATATCAATGATTGTGTCAATGGCTTAAAACACAGTTTGTGAGTATGAGGTACACACTTCCTGTATATACTTCTTTCAGTTGCCCAGCTGATTAAATTTTTCTGTTAGAAAAATCAGACTAGGACTTTGGTTCCCCTCCAAGTAGTATGGGATTTTAAGCCTTTATCTTCATGTAATTATTCTTTCATGCCAGTAAGTAGTGGTTTTCCTGTGAAACGTTAGTGATATGCTTTATACTAGAATCAGTGCCCCTTGTTGATAAGTCGATGGGAGATGTCTGTCACTCTGTGGAATGCTAATTACTCCGTCCTCTCTCCTTGAGCCTAGATACCTGGGGAGTCTAGCAAGTGTGGCTAATGAACAACACATGCAGTGGCTGTGGGACTTCAGTGGGAGGAAGCCCTTTTGGATAGGCAAGTACATCAGCTGCCTGTCCCCTCCAGGTTTTCAAATGTTGCATTGTCCTCAACTTCCAGCTGCCTTTCTTATTTCAGAGCAAGGCATTAAACTGAAAGCCATAATTTAGCTGGTTAATTTTATAAGTCTTTATCAAAAAGAAGAGTTTATCATGTTGCCTATTGCTGGGTTGTTTTTCCCTTGAAACCTTTCCCATTTTAATACTAGCTGGGAAAATGAGTTCTGGCGTTGCTCCTACTCTTCCGTTTATCTTACCTTTCTTTTAACTGTTTATTTATCTCTAATTTGTCTTTTTTCAACTTTACTGCTAATTTATTGATGTCATCTTGTATCAGAAATCTTGTGAATTAATTAGTCATCAGCTAAAGAAGATTTTGTCAAATCATTTTAGATTTAGCTGTCTATTTCTTATTATGCACCTTTCATTTCATGAGTAATGGAAAGACCTCAGATGGGCTTTTTCTGTACCTTCGGATCGCTTTCTGTGAACAACCGCCTTAGCTCATGGACTAGTGCTATTGCTTTCTTCTAACCCATCTTGTTTCTGCTATACTGTCCACAATTTAGATTCTTCTTTCCAATTGTGAACTACAATTTTCAGGTCTTAGTAATTTTCTGAGATGTATTTACTACCTATACTAAATTAACTTTAAAAACTACAGTTAGTTTGGGATCATGTTTAATGGTATCACGATTCTGTTAACCTGAGAGAAATAAACTCCTCTGATAACAATAAACACTACAAGACCATTGTGTCAATTTTCTGATCTTGGTCTCTTCTAGTGAAGAAGACAGTTCATGTCTGAAAATATGCCACCCATGTTGGTCTTAGCAACTCCAAAGCTAAGTGAAAAGACATGTTTTAGTTTGTATTGATTAACACAACCTAATTTTACAACTGTTAATTTCAACAGTGTAAACAAGGTCTCCAAAGATCTGCAGGATTTTATTTTCAGAAGGAATCTGAAGGCATTTGAGGCTCCCCAGACTTGAATACAACATTCTGCTTGGCATCTTAAGTATCAAAAGAGAAACCTGGGATGTGATAGACATGCAATAGATGGAAAGAGAGAAAACATTTTTGATAGGCAATAATGAGGAAAAGTATATTTTCCCTTATTCAGATGGCACTAATTGCCTTATGAAATAATAAATTGTATTTAACTTATATTCTTCCAGATGGGTTTTTTCTCTCAGCTCAATATTGTATGCATTTTTTAACAAAGAGATAGAACAACATGCTTCTGTTGGCATCAGGCTCCAGAGATGATAAACATCACTGATTTGGTCTTACTGGTTTCACACAGGCTTGAATGACCAAGTCAATCCTGGACAATGGGAGTGGAACGGAGGAGAACCTGTAACCTACATAAACTGGAGAAGAGGCTCCTACCAAGTTTCAAAGAGAGGAAGAAATTGTGTTTTGGTGCAGAAGCGAGGAAAATGGCAAGCAACTGACTGCAGGAAGGTCAAACGGAACAGCTATATATGTTCAAGAAAGTTGTAAAGAATGGAGGATCCCCGTGAACATTCATGTTGTTTCAGTTTTATTTATCTGCAGACATGAGAGGGTATGCAGTTAGAAAACTGTCCTAATTATCAGCAAGGTTTATTTTATATGCTGCCAATGGTGCAGATGCATTGGACTCTACACAAGGAATAAAGGTTTGTTGCAAAGATTAAGTCCAGGTTAAGGTTGTGAACTCTCCCCAAAGACTTTGATCTGTCACTTACTCATATGTATTTTTACACCGAAGAGCTAAGCCTGAAGGCTTTCATCACATTTCTGTGTAAAAATACCTATTTTTTTTAAAAAAAAAGAAAGTAGCACATCAGTTGATTTGCTTCGCTCTTAAGGAGGGGTTGTGAATTGAGTCTTTAATTCATTTGCAATAAAGCCTGCAGTTTTACCCTGCAGTCACAAAAAGAGGAAGACTGCTTGGGGCGGAAATGAGGGCAGACTCTGCTGGCTAAAAACAGGTCCTCTTGGGTGACGAGGGGAGGGACCTTATATCAGGAGAATGGGGCTTCTTTGGTGGATGCCCTAGTACAATGTCTTATGAAAATACCAATGGCAGGATTTAGTGACAGAGTACGAACAGCAGCAAAGCCTTGTCTTTCTTTTTGTACCTCCCAAGGCCAGCTTCAGATCCTAGTGGATCTGCTCACACAGAGAGGCATATTGTTTTATATTCCTAACCGAAATTGTTCAATGTTTTTTGGAGTTGCAGGATGGTGATGTAATTCTTAGTGTAATTAAATAATGGGACCTCTGTAAATCTAATGCTATATCAAAGGATGATTTACACACACAAAAATTAATACTGAAGCTTAATCCTAGAATATTATCTTGGGATATTCGGTGATACATGAACATCAATAGGATTTATATATCTGTATAAACCAATGTAATCGTGAGACATATTTTGTACTAAAGCAGCTATGGTTTTTGAAAAGTATTAATCTAAGTCCTTATTAGGGATTTGAGGTTTTTAAAAATAATAATAAAAAATCCAGATTTAGTTCTGAGAAAAGCTTAAAAATCAGCATTTAATAGGAAAAAACAGCTGCCCACAACTTAATTTAAACTTATTTTAAATATATGCAGTTGCAGTGTAACATCATAGTAAATTTATATTTGACCTGTCAAAAATCTTGCTTTAGGACCTTCTTTCCGCCAGCGTGAAAATTAGAAAAATAAAGAAGTCATAAGCTTCTGAAAAAAAAATTAAAGCTCCTCTCAAACCCTCCCTCTGCTCATGATGAGTGAGTGACAGTTGGTGCAGCACTGAGTAGGGTGAATTTGCCCTCTACCTTACGAACTCTCATCCCTCCCATCTGCCTGCCTGCTGCCAGCAGTTGATTCTCCCCTCGTCCCCTATCAGCTTGTCTATTCGGCCAGCCCCTGGATCAATTGCATCTGTACACTATTTGCACCAGAGGTGCAAAACCACCTTCTGGCCTTCCTCACAGCAATTTCTCAGTGCTGTGAGGGACAGATGCAGCAGAATCACCTCTCCTCTCTGGGTTGAGGGATGCTGTTCCAGGGATTATTTATCCCTCCCCCTTGCCTTTGGCATGCGTGGGTTATTCATCCTTGCCTGTGACATGTGAAATGAATATCCATGTGAGTAGCTGGACATTTTTTATATATAGGAGAGAACCTTTCTGAAAGGACTGTTGCAGATAAGCATGAGTGCATTGCAAACTTGGAGGAAAAATACTGTGGACAGAACCTCATCACCCTTATTGTTGGTATCAAGAGATACAGACAAAAGTATCTCCAGGATTTATTTTTTTTTTTGTCATGGTAATCTTTATGCCAAGCTTCTAAATACTTTTGCTAGACACTAACACTTTTTCTTAAGGAGTTTTCTAGATCAACATAGATAGGCTAGTTGTTTCAAGAATTCCCCCAAACAAGTACCTCTGAGTACCCATCTAGACATGTTTTTACTTCTGATAATTTTCACTGCAAAAAAAGTTAGGATCTGAAAAAGCACTCTTGGGATCTCTTGCTGTTGTGTTCTGCAGTTCCAGGGAAAATTGACTAAGAGAGCTTTGTTAGACATAAGCATAAACTTTTATTTCTTTAGGGCTTTCTTTTTATAAAAACTGCTGAGTTTAGTGGTGCTATCTTGATAAAACCTGTCGAGAATATTTAAATACCTCTCCCAATTGTTTAATAAATGAAAGACATCAACAGACAGGGAATTTTGACCAAGGTGCTTGTTACTTGATCAGTAACTGATAAATGACTCACGCCTAGTCTGAGACAACAGTGATCTCGGAGGTTTGCTTTTGTGAGAAGAGGGGAGAATTTCCCTTTTCTGTATTTCATTTGAACAACTTTGAAGTGATTGAAGAGTATGAAGATTTCAGTACACAACAGGTCGTTAGTTGTGGAAAATGTATGTGTTTACTGGTTTCATTAGAGCTAATACAATACACTAATGAAGCTAAAATTCTTATATTGCAGTGCAAGGATATTTCTGCCCTGAAAGGCTGATGAATTGTTTTTCAATACAATGAACTGTTTCAAACTTTCATTCATAAATTTTAATTTGTCTGTCCTTAAAAATGAAGTATTTTTTCACAGATTTTTACAGCTTTTGTTAGAATACTGGACTTCAAAGAATATGACATACTCAAGTCAGGGAAAGCACAAATAAATCACTTTTTCTGTTGCCATAGGAAGTTGCCTCTAAGAGGTTTAGTAAAGAAAGGGCCTAAAATCCTGAGAAGTCATCAGGAACCTTTCCAGTCTTCAATACTTTTGAATTAGACTCTGAATAAACTCAGAGGAAAATCAGTATTCAGAGGATCAGCATCAGCAGGGGCATTTCAAGAGGCTGAAAGTAATAACAAGGAGCATGTAAATTCTGGTGTTCATCTATGGATGCCACACTTTCTGGATAAACAGAGGATTCATTTCACCAGAATTATCCATATGCCTTTTAAAAGGAACAGAACCAAGATGCAGCAGCTCAGTGAAGAGAACGCAGCTGTTAGCCTAGATTTCTATAAAGGGATGGGCAACATCAGCTCTTTGTGTGCCTGTCACTTTTAACCACCTTCTCTCCCTGTCAAGTATCTTTTAAATCTGTTGACTGATTTCGAACAAATTTGACAAAGAAGTAGTTGACTCAAAGACAATGGTTATGAAAAAAATTGATAGGCAACTGGCCACAGGAGCACTTCTTCCAAACCAAAATATTCTAAAACATTTGTGTTGTTGTTAACTTCATGGAGATCAAGTTTTTAATCTGAAAAAAAATCAGAATAGTTTTCCAGATCTCTTTTGTACACACTGAAACTTACTGAATGCCTTCAAGTCTTTATTCACTTATTCTAAAATTATAATGATAGCTTTGAGAGAATTATATATATAATTCAGTGAATACAGTGATTTTACATTATTTACATCACAAGACTGGTGCTATTGTAATTCTTGTATTCAGAACACTATATATATTTTTATGTTTAACTTTGTAATGTATGTTAATACAAAACAGAAACATATTTTGGTGAATACATATTTTTTTCTAGTGATAAAAAACATAGTGCTGGGCATAGTAAAAATGTACCTATAGTTAAGCATAATATACCTACTGTTTACTCTATGCAGTTCCTGAATTCTGTTTCTTCTGCACGAGCCTACTCCTGAATTAATACTATAAGGACATTTGTATCACGAGCAAACAATTTTTAAATGAAATGTTTATTTTTAGAAGTATATTTAATAAAAATTACAGATCTGCAAACAGGTATACAAGAGGAAGAATGAATTCAAGAAAGACTGACAGTCCACAAAATTGAATTTTAATATGATTCTTAGTTTAAAGGAGAATGTGAAAAAAAAGTCATTGTCCCTCAGTAACCTCAGTCATCTTCATGGAAGAGATGCAGATGTCAGTTCTCCTTTGTTATTACCCTTTGAGAAGCTATGCTGCTTGTAATATGGAGAACTCTGCTACTCCAATTCAATTGCTTAACTACTATCTTCTACACCAGTACACAAGCAGTATAAGGTTAGAAGACAAGAACACAATAGGGTTTGTTTGTTTATTTTTATAGTGTTGAGATAATGTATTTTTTTCAGTCAGAAGTAGGCCTAGTGAATAGGAATCTGGTATCTGAAGTACTGGATATAAGTACAGTAAGCAAAGAATATGATTTTATTCATACAGATGAAATTTTCAGATAAGTCTCAACATATTTTTACTTTAATAAAAGAAACATCTGCATCTTTTTCCTTGGATTACACTACAAACATTTTCTTGGTGTTGCTAAACTCTTCAGTGAATCACCACTGCTTTCTCAAATTATTCACAGCAATCTAAGAAAGATGTGTCTTCCTGAAGACTGAAATGTCTTTGCCCAGACTCTTTGTCCCCTGCCTTACTGTCCCACAGCTTTAACAAGCTGAAGCAATCAAGCACATAACCAACATAGCTCCTCAGGCTAGGTTTGGAATTGGGTACACTCTCAATTAGGCAGTACATATGTGCCAGTACCATTCAGCAGATGCTTCAGGAGGTGGACCCCTGTCCAAAATCTACCAGCCTGAGAATTATAATAGTGAGAAAGCCATCCACTGCATCATGTGTACGTACCTACAGCCATGAGAACACGGGCCAATACACATGAAAGGACACTTAGCCTAGCCCTGCTGGACACACACACAAACATTTTCAAGAGTGTTTTGGCATTTTGGCAGCAGTTTGAAACTTAAGACTCCAGTTCTGTTGCTACACCACAGAGCAAAGAAACAGAGAAATGTGAACAGGAAGGTATAAATGAGTGAAGAAAGAAACAAGGCAACAGAGGACTTGAAACTGAATAGCAAAGAGGAGGATTCATGATGTACAGTATCTAAGGCTGAAGGTACAAAACTAAACAGATTTATTGTTTGTTCTTTCATATCATACCTTGTAAAAAGCCTTTTGGTTTCATAATTATAACTTTCCCATGAGGCCTGTATGTGATCTGTTCCCCCGAAACTCAGCAAAACAAAGACCACAGATGGCTTTCTTTGATAAGTATAATAATTGGAGAATAAACTGCATAGTGCTAACTCATTAGTTCTGAGGTCTTTGTATGGGTTCAGTTAAAGATATATCTGGATACAAGTTTGTCTACATAGGGTGTGTTTTGAAAATAATAGGATATTGAATTGGGCTATAATATATAAAATCTATTTTAATGATTTAATCATCAATCATGATGAGACTATTTAGATCAACAGAAGGCAAGTAATTCAAGCACTGACTAAGAATTATTTTTAGGCATCAACTGGCAGTGTAACTAATTACTCAGTTTATGTCCATAATGACTGAATAAACTACAGTTCTGAAACAAATGAATAATACCACTTTGCATTTGCATAGCACTTGTCATCTATAGACTTGACAGTTTTAAAAGGATGGACAAACATTCACGGTGACAATTTCTAGTGAAAACAGAATGTCCCAAATAAATTGCCAGTATAAAGGCAAATCAAAGCGTGCTTGAAAGACACCGCTGCATTTAGCCACAAGATTTAACAACCAAAATACAGTGAAAACACTTTCTATGCTTATATGAAAGGGTAATCAGGCAGGAAAACAAGTTTTTACAAAAGATACAGCATTGCTTTTTGTAGAAATATGAGATTAGCTGTATTTGGAATGATAATGTGCCCAATCCAATCTCTGTTGTCAATTATTAGTCTATGCAGTTGATGTCACCACAAAGAGACTTAAAAATACTTACTATTTTTAATTTCACAATGATTCTCCAAACTTGTTGTCTGAGCTGGGATGCCTTGCCATAATGCAGGCAGGCTCCTGGCTGAGCTGAGAGGCCGAGGATATATCTGCTACCTGTGCACGGCTATACAGGCAGCTGACTCCAAAACAGATTTAGATCATGTGTAAATACAGAAGAAACTATGCCCGGATGTGCTGGGTCCTATTTCTTACCAACTTTGTCTCTTGGAAAGCAGCCACAGCTTACTATCGTAGGTGTGAAGGAACAGTATTAGACTGGCCTGGCAGAACCAGAGCTGGAATGCTGCTTCTGCCTCTCAGCAGATCTTAGGTAAAACTATCCAAGAAAACCCAGGAACTAGAACTGGCTTGACCTAGAGGAGAAGAGAGCTCTGTTTTCTGCCTTTGGGTTGCAGAGTGACTTGCAGAGTGACTTGCTGACACTGCTTTGCTTCAGTCTTCTTTCCTATCCTTCTGCAAATAATATTTTGTGCTTTTACATTTGAAGCCCTCTAAGGCAGGCCTTTTTCCTTGCCTTAGCGTAGGATAGAACGCTACGTACCTGATCTTGAACATGTTTTTCTCAGTGTCATTGCACTGCAAATATAACACTAGCAGCTTAACATCTGTAGATATATGCCAAGACTAAGGTTTTTATACATTCCTTGTTAATATGCACCAATAACCCAAACCAGTTTAGTTTAAATAGAAGTGTCTGCGCAGCCCAGTCATTCCAGTACTACCATTTATTTATCCGTGCATTGACAGAGACATCCTTAAAACATTTGCACCATATTTGCTGCTTGCAACATGATTTATTCTTTGTGAAGAGCTGCAGAAAGAACCCTCTGTAAACAGCAGTAATAAAACGATTTTGCTCATATTCTAGCTACAAAAAGAAAGAACCCTCCAGCAGAAACTAAGATGCTATCTGGACACCAAACCATGCTTTAGCCAGAACAAGTAAGAAGGGCAGAATATACTTTCACACATACACATATGTTTCTTTCTTTCAGGGCAGATTGGGGTAAAATTTAACTGAGACTTAAAAGCCTTTTTTCTTTTACCTTGAAGGTGATGGGATTTTTAAGCAGGCTTTGAAGGGAGGTAAATTGGGCCTTTCAGGCACTTAATTTTCAATTCTGTAAACATACATGTGAGTAATGTAATGCAATTTTGCTTATATGGATAAAGTTAAATACAGACATTACAGGATCAAGACCACAGCTGGAACATTTAAACAGAAAGAGCTGGCATACCACTGGTCTAGACTTAGAGAAAAGGCACTTCCTGGCAAAGGAAGTGAAAAATAGCTGAAACAGACAAAAGCAAACAGAAAGAACACTTCTGTTGTGTCGCTATAATCCAGAAGGAATCATACTGAAATTGTTTAAGTTAGCATTACATTTTTAAATTCTGAAGCAAAAAGCTGCAAAAATATATGTTGCTGTCTGAGTATCAGCCCAGTCTTGTAACTCTGAGCAACTAAAATAAAAGAGGAAAAAAAGAAGGAAAACTCAAAATGTAATGCTCTTACCTTTGCTGAATAATTTTGAAGGACTAGTACCAACATGCACCTGATACAAGGAATTTTAGTTCCAAAGGTCAACTGCTTCAGTTCAACTTGTTAGCCAATAAAGACAGGATGTGAGGATTCAAATTCCATTTCTAGGCTACTTAATTAACTATCTACCACCGAATTAATCCTCTTGACTCATTGTTGCTCCACCCTAATGCTAAACATGCTTGTGTACATATGATGCAAGGACTTTTTGCTGGCACACCTCAGAGCTGATCTTGTTGCAGACGCCAGTATTTTCTATGATTTCACTCCTGATAATTGTGGGAGAATCTGCCCTCCCAGGGCACACCTGACACTTCAGGAAGGCACCAAAGCAGTGGCGAAATTAAATTGCTCTTGGCTGAAATTACAGAGCAATAAAGCTTGTGCTTGATGGCTGTGCTTCCCTTAGTAAGATCATCCCACTGAGGTCAAGGCACAAATACACTCTAATGTTGGTGTGTGAACCCCATTCTTGCTGGAGCTTCATGCACTTCTGTCTCAGGATGGACGTCAAGATCAGAACAAATTTTAACTCACATGAATTACGCAGTAAGGAAAATCACTAGATCTCTATTAACTTTGTGCTAAAGTTATAAGTCAGTGCCTCACAAGGATGTTGCTAGGCAATTAGTTTACTTTGATGATCAGGCAATAAACTGATTCCCCGGAAATGTAAGTCAAATAACTCCATACATCTAATGCAGACCACCTAAGTTTTCAAGACTAATGAACAGATTAGTTACAAACTTAAGAGTCTATTGATAGACTCTTTCTGACAGAAACAGGAGTGTGTAGAGATTAGAGTACCTAAATGGCAAATTATCTGAAGCAGAACTTCCTTTTAGCATTTTCAGATTAGGATCAATGTTTGTGATGTTTATTGAAAATATGTTTTCCTTCTCCCAAAACTTTCCTCTGTATGATGTTCTAGCAGATTTTTTTTTCTTACATGTTGCATAGCATGATAATTTTGCAAAAGACGCCTCTAGTTTAGGGTCTAGTAGTCTTCGGATATTTCTGTTGAGACACTGATGTCTAGAATCATAAAATGTGTCAGTTCTAACATGTTTTGCTTAAATCCTCATTTTGTTTACCAACTTTACAGGATGCTGTAGTGGCTCTGGTGCCTGAACAGGACGTAGCACTGTTAGTTAATCTTTGAGAATCTGGGGTGCTGAGTTTCTTCCCCCTGAGGCCTTTTATTCTGGGCTAGTGATATGTCTGCACTCCAGCAGCTGCAGACCTGCCGTGGAGGAGGCGAAGCAAGGGCTAGTGCTCTCTGCCAGATTCCTCTGGGTGTGTGAGCACCAGTCTGCCAGTTTGCAGTGGTGCTGCTGCAGGCCTTGGGTCATATCCCAAATCTGAAAGACCAAAATTAGACTCAACTTTTGAAAACATGGGCTGATCTGATGTTTCCAGATCCAGCTTCGTGTTTTAGCAAACTTTAATCAGCTTGCCTTTTCCTGTTGTGATGAAATAACACCCCCTGTTTTGACAGTCTCTGGCTTTGTGGAATGGAAAGTCAAAATAAACAATGAAGACCACATTGAACATGCTAATACACAACTTCAAATGTTTCCTTAATTCCTAGGCCTAAACTAGACAGCTTATCCAAACATTTCCTCCTGTTGACTCCTTCTGTCCCCCATGCCATCCTGGGTTACTAGATTTTAGATAGGAACTTCTAATACACATAATCCAGATTGAAAACAGCATTTCATTAGCACAAACTCCCCTATCATAATTGTAATCTACAGTAAATGAATGCAATTAGCCACAGCAGGGTCTCCCCTGAGCCCTCCCCTCCTCTGCACACAGACAGGAGCCATAAGCTGACACCAGGCTCTCATATAAAGGTAGCACACTACGTTCACTGCAACAGCGGCAGGTCTACAGGGTTGCGCTTTACAGGATCATGTCACTGCTTCTCCTTCAGCTTTTAGTGCTCTCATGTCTTGGAGCCACAGAGCCACAGGGAGATTTACTGCAAAGGAAAAGCAGAAAGCCATTTCCGCACCTTTTCTATCTGGACAAAAATCTGCTTAAAAGTCAGAGTTTTCGTGAGCTGGTGGGGGAAAACCCAGTAGGTGTTGAGGAAACCCTAGGAGAACCAAGCTTTTTTGTAGCAATTCCACAGACAGCATCTGAAAGTGAGAAGCAAGAGGAGAAAAAAATGTCCAGATTCATCCTTCCCAATGCAGAACTCCATGCAGACCAAGACCTGAGAACCTGGGCAGCACCCAGAGAGATCTCTCCTGTGGAAAACTTCTCTCCATCCCATTATTCCAGCAAGAGGGAAGCTGAATCTCCCTATAGAAAAGATGCCAAGAAATTTTGGGACCACTTCATGTTAAAGAAAAATTCAGCGTCTGAAGAGGTTGTCCTGCCAATCAAGACCAATGAAATGCACCAAGAAAACTGCAGAACCCTGCCTTTTTCCCAGGTAAGAACAGGTGTCCAAGATCAATAAACATGTCCTTTCTCCTGCCTCTTGTAATCAGCACCTAAAGCCACATGGGTTAGTTCATTTGCTAAGTCACAGGGCCACTTCAGAACGCTCACACACAATAAGCAGCTGAAAAACACCGCTGAAAAAGGTTGAAAAAGCTTTAGTCTGATGAGGCAACTGCTAAATTGCAGCACTGGAAAGACACATGTTCAATTTTCAGAGAGTTAGTTATTCTTTTTATGCAAAGGTGTTCTGACCTGGCCTGAGCAAGCGGGGCAGTGGTGAGTAATTATCTATTCAATGAATATACATCTAAACAGTTTGTACACATGAATTACCTATATATATGTATATGTATATACATATACATATGTGTATATACAAAAAGAGTCCCAGGGCAAGTATTTACAGGAGAAGCTGGTTGTTTTCTTACAGCTAAGCAAGGATTCCTTTCTGCTGTATTAACTCGAAGACTGATGCATACATCTAATTCTGTGCTAAGAGTGCTGGAGAACGGGTAAATTGTCCCATGCACAGATGAAGCCATTCTGTCATATTGTAACATCAAGACAAACAAATAGTATAGATAAAAGTGCTGTGTTCCTCGTAAGGCAACATCTATTCTCAGTGTTTCTATAATCACAGTCCGTCAAGGACCATATTTTTTCACATCCCTCACTAAATTTATTTCACTGGCAGACATATCTAAACATAGATGTGGCCTAGAAACTTGTACCAGTTTACTTTTTGTGCCATGTAATATGGCAAGCTTTCTCCAGGATGGCTGCAGTTATGCCAATATAAAAGCGCTTCAGTCTAGCTTTTTACGGCTTGGGAATTGACATAGGCTCTCCTGATACAAGGACTTGTCATTCTTGCAAACCAAGAGGTTACAGGACTTCCATTGCACTTTTAATATTTTCATTAAAAAAAAACTGCTAAAGAACATTATGCGTATTCCACATGGAGACAAATCTTCAAGTCTAGCTTGTGGCTTATTTATAGGAATGCTGGGCCAAAATAATGTTTTAAGTCCTGCTAATTGGGTAAGACTGCTTAGCCGTGTCAGAAAGGTAGAACTCAAAGAGCAATTAAAAGGTAAATATGACAAACCCACCTATTGGATTTTCCCCAATCAGCTCACAAAGGCTCTGATTGAAGCGGATTCTGCCTTTGTGGTTCAATCTAAGAATTGTCCATAGGAGCACTAAAGTTTGCTTTTAAAAGCTCTTATGTTTTATTGCTTGCTTGACCTAAAAAATAAACGTTTAAAGTAAATGTTCTGAGAAGAAAAAATATAGGGGTTTGTTTTGTTTTTTTTTGCCTTCACGTCTTCTAGCAAAGTCCGTGGGCCATTCATGTACCAGGAACTTCAAACTGCTTTCTGTTTCAGGGTGTTACTCATGAGAGCTGTGAGAAGGTGATGGTACAGAATAATCTGTGTTTTGGAAAATGTAGTTCCTTTCATGTTCCTGGTCCAGAAGATCGTCTTTATACTTTTTGTTCTCACTGCTTACCCAGCAAGTTCTCCATGAAGCGCCTGGATCTCAACTGTACCAGTTCTGTCCCAGTGGTCAAAGAAGTCATGATTGTAGAAGAGTGTAAATGTGAGACTCAGAAAATTAAAGACCCTGCGATTGGATCTCTACAGTCAGACTTGCATGCAAACGTACATGAGCACAATTAACCTGTGCAAAGTACTTCTTAACTCCTTGATCATAAGAATTTGCCGGTGGAAAAAACCCCAAAGAACTAAAGCTTTCATCACACTGGTACACAAAAATATTAAAGATTTAGACTTTCTACTTGAACTGCTTCTCTGCTTCAACAGTAACTTTACCTAAAACGTAACAGATGTTTCCTTGCAGCTGTTAAATGGAGATGAGATGACTGGGTTTATGTGTAGTAGAGTTCTTGCTTTAACAAGGGAAACCTTTAAAAATTTTTCGACCCTTCCTATCACTGCTTATAGGATGCTAGTAAACAACAGCTGAATAACTAGCATGATTTATCTGTGCAAAACCCTAATGTCTTGGCTGGTTTACATTGCCTTTGCCTGCAGGGACTGCCAATATAGCTCTATTGGCAACACAGATGAGGCTTTAGTCTCTTCTTTGCAAAAACAGGTCTACTTTTACATCAAGATAGTGGCTGGAGAGTGCAAAATGTAAATGGACATAAGGCAGATAGAGAGCTGTGACTTGTTAAGGTCATTCTGGTTGCTCCCAGCTGGAGTCCAGTTCCCTATGAAAACTAATATACCTCAGAATTTACACACTTACATAGTGGTTGCAAAGCATATTTTGCCAGAGAAACCACTTACTCTCCTTCTACACACCTGCATTTGCTCTGCCTGTTTTTTTTTATTGCAAGTGTTACATAGTAGAAGACGAAAAAAAAATGGTACACTCCCCACAGAAAACATCATAAATGAATGGATTGTTATTATTATTATTTAAATTCACTGTGGAAAGACAAAGCACGTTTTCCAGTCTGATGAATTTTAACATTGTCAGTGACACCAAGATAAAGTTTAAGTAATATTCTCAACACCTACACTAAAGCAGAAAACGCATTCGTGTGATAGAAAATCTGCAGAAGGATTTTATCAGCATGGCAATACCTGTATAGCTTTATAGTAACAGCCAAGAAAACTCCCTGTTAGGAAAGATCTGAGTTTAGTGCTAGCCAACACAGCACCAGTGGCTGTTAGCCGAACTGCTGGCTTCTCTGCTCTCTCCAGCGGCTCCTCCCTGGATTTGTCTTGCAGACCTGGCACACAGGACAGTGATCAGCTTCCAGCAACTAGACTTCAGCTTATTTCTAACCCAGCTCCTTCAGTCCTCTGGGAATCTGCTCCACTACTATTACCAAACTCTCAGCCCTGGGCCCCAGTTGTTAAACTATCCACAGCTCTTTTTTGGGGTATTGGAAATCAGTATTGATATAGCTGGTCAATTCCAGGGTTGGGTAAAGGATTCCTTGTATTTGAACTGCACTGTGATCGGAAGTGTCTTAATATCCTGTCAAAAAATATGTTCAGCATGGCTTTGGAGTGCAAGGCCCATGTTTAATATTTACTGAAAATTGCATCTGAATGATATTCTGATACTGGACCTGAACTGCTGCGATAGCTGTTTGCTTCTGCATGTCACTTGCAGTGACTGAACTGAAGATTAGTATATAGCTATCTTTCATTATATATAAACCTGAAGAAAGCCTTCTCCCTACCCTTTTAGACTAAGGACTGATGAGCAAACTGTGTATGGCTGTTTGTATGTTATGGCATGATATATAATGACATCCCAAGTACCAAGCTGATTACCATCCCTGTATTGAATGCAATAAAGGAAATACTTATTTTAACTTAGTATTTATTCTAACTTTATAATGCTGATCGATATTCTCAGGATGCCAGTGCAATGAACTAGCACCCAGATTCAGGAATTTACCTTCACATGTTAGGCTGCATTGAGCATGAATGGGCTCAGGTTATGACCAAAGAAAGAAAAGCTTTTCTAACAGGCAAAGTAACACCAGCTAGCAACCGTATAGTTTCAGAGAACAAAGTAATTCTTTACGGGTCATGCTTTTTTCAGTAGAGAATCTTCCTCACTAGGCATGTCCAATTGCACAGTCAGCCCTAACGACTGGTGCTTTGTTAAAGCATGCTGTATGCAAGTGGAAAAGTTAAGAAACAACTCCCTGCCTTACCATAAGGTTCAAACCTCAGCACCTCATCAAACCTTTCTGAGTTATTGTGTGTGATTATTAGTGTTCATTTTTAATCAAGCCTAAGGAAGAAAAGCACACAAAGCATCAATGTTCCCAACTTTTTTCTCTTTATTCCCAACTTTATTTTTTAATCTGCAAAAGCTAAATCTTCTGAGGCTTCTAACCACTGATGTTTTAAAGCTGTGTGAATATATAAGAATGTCTGTCCGCATTTTCTTTTTTTCTGAAATGCAAGTATGTTTTAGGTTTGATATTTGCAGAGAACCACTTGAGGGTAGGACCTACATACACTCCCAGTAAGATCGCAAGTCAATTAAAAAGAAAAATCTTCCAGTCTTGTAATTTTGACATAACTGACTGCTAAACTGTGACTTCTGCACATAAGGATAGCAGAACTGAGGCTATACTGTAAAGTATTCAGCCTAATTTTTAAAGCTCCTTCTGTGTGCTGAAGCATTACTGCAGTCAAAGAAAGCTATTCATGAAAGGAGTTTGCAGGACCACATTCTTAGTGTGAATTTGCACAGCTTAAAAGTAGGTGAAAAAGGTAATGACAGCTGTAGTAATTGCTAATTAGATTAGTGCTGTAGGTTTTTTGGATGAATGTTTAATTAACCCAGCAATGACTGGTTGCATGTAATTAGCACAGTATTCTGCAAAATCAAGAATGTGTTAATTGGATCAGATTTCTCAGGCTTTAAAAATTCCGTATTAGGAATAAGTTGTGCCCAGGGGCTAGCAGGATTTTGCTCTCTCAGCACAATTATGATGACCTCTACTAGTATAATGATGTGGGCCAGAAAGGTGAGGGGTGTGATCCATATCACTATATGCTTCCGGTAGTAATGCCACTACAGCAGTAAACCTGCATGACTTTAGTTATGTCCATTCAGAAGTTGCATGCTTTCTGTAATTAAAGCTTTTCCAAAGTAACTATGCTTACAATAGAATTGCGGTTAATGTGATTTTTTCTCTTTCAGAACCCTCCTTGTGCAAACCTATCTTAGAGAACAAGACTAAGACATAGTTGCAGAGCTCTCTGAAAATTTAGTTCAATCTCAAGTGGAGTTTGTACACGTCTGCCTTTTTATTTGACCTACTGCCTCTTTTCCAAATGGGTGTGCTTTACCTTGAAAATAATTGAAGAGAAGTGCTGGTTATTCTAATTGCTTAAGCAAAATAAATCTTCAGTAGAGGCTATTCTCTTAAATAAGGATTTTATGCAACTGGTTTTAATGCCTGTAATTACATCAAACACTAGAGTTACATCAAACTGTCATCAAATTCTGCACAACCATATATTCCAGGGAAAAGTCTCTGAAGTTGCACTCAGTACTTCATGCTGTGCTTGGTACTTTGTTCACCATTTATAAAATATTCACAGTTAACCTCATGGCTGTCAGCTAACAAGCTCTAGCATGTTTTACTGACAGGTGGTGAAATCTCTTGCGGTACTTTCTCCTAAATGTACTAGCTCCTTGCTGCAATAGCAAGATGACGAGATTCCCTATTCAGAGAGAAACTCCCTGCCAGTCTGTACAGATGCATAATCACATCATGTCTGAGATGCCCCTAGGAGCGTGTGCTGTGCAGGATGGTGCATGTGAAGAGGTGCGGGGTTGAGGCTACCTCAGGTCCTCCGTCAGGCAGCTTGCCCATGGAAACAGGAAACATTGATATTAAATGATAAATATTTTGCATTTGCCATTTTGCTAAACCAAATTCCTTGAATATCTGGTATGCAGCCACTAACTTCAGCTCCCCTGAAACCTCTCTGTGACAGCTGTGCATGCTCCCTCTGCTCATATGAGAAAGAATGGGGAGGAGAAGACTCCGTAGTTGGCTCTCTGCAATATTGATAAAAATGTTAATTGTCCACACTGAGAATAAAATCATCCTGTTTACAGTGCCTTGTGCTCCATGGCACCAGCAAAATGTACTTCAACTTGAAAAACAAAAAATGGACCAAAAGCTAAAATAAGTAATAAGAAAAGTCAGGGCCAGCCTTATGTTTCTCTAAAGCCTTTTCTCAGGCATTTTCGTTTTGCTGGTTTACGGTATTGCTATTACAAGCCATTTAGTCTGATGTTCTGCTGGTGGCTGCAGTCTGCAGTCAGGGTGTTCAAACAGAGCAGGCAGGTACCTAAGCTGCCTTTCTGAACAAGGCTGTATCTCAGCTTAACCCTCTGCTAAAGCTGGTTCAAACTCACCTTGCACTGCAACAGATATGTAAGCATTCAAGCAGTCTGTTGCTCCGCCTGGACTTCAGACAGCAACTCCTGGAAGGAGAGAGACATTAGAAGAGCTCATGCTAGGACACCTGCAGCTGGACATTATCTGAGCAGAGCTCCTCACACCATTGAACTGCTCACACTCACATCCATGCCTTGGATAAAAACAAACTCCCTAAATTAGACTACTGCCTGGTCTAGCTTAGCCCCCAAGTAACCTATCTGGGCTGAGGGATCAGTAGATTTCACCATGCCTACTACTGAGACAGACAGATTGGAAAACATATCTTGCCTTTGATTTTTCTGGTGATTAGGTCAGAGAGAAAATGGAGCCCAAGAGACATTTTCCTTTATTTTAACATGTCTTGCCTCATCCTCAGTATGTGACATTGTGACTGACAAAACTTCTGGGCCAGCACAGGTTTTGTCTCAGCACAGCATGTCATTAACATAGACCTCCATCTTCATGACATGGATCTTTGTGACATGAAGAATTTTGCTCCCATTCTGGAGTTAACAAGTGTCTCCTATGTACATCAGCAAGGTTTACAAGGAAGTGAGCAGTGCAACGGTGCTGCAGAAAAGAAGTGGCGGTAACAAACTGCACAATTTAGAAGGACCCAGGAAGATGAGTATTGTTGAGAAGGCTGATTTCCTAACCCAGGAAATATCCGTGCACAGACAGTGCCCCTTCTGCACATCGATCCAGGGGCACAACTGGGCTCAAGATGAATCCTGGAAAACAGTCTCATGAAGCAAGGGGCTTGTAAGCAGTAAGAATCACGGGAGTCACAGTGCATACCTCTCTCTTGCATGTACTCTCCGTAACAGAGCATCAGCTGTTACTGCAAATGGCTTGATTTTAGCATGCTGATTTAATATTTACAGAGTGCCAATAAAATTTATATGATGACAGCTAGTGGCTCCTGTGGTAATTTACAAACAGCAACAACACAACACAGACATCAGAAACTCCAAGAGGAATTCTATGCTACTGTGAAATATTCATCACTGAAGAATGTGGGTATTTTTCTAATTTTGCACACTTGCAATAATCTTCGTGTAATACAGCCATATTAGACTTTACATAAAGTCCGTATTATGCTAAGTTAGTATTTCCCCAAGGTATTTTTCCTTCAGAATGGAGTTCACCACAAAGACTCATTATCTATCTATCTGGATTTGATACTGTGGGAAAAGTGTCAGGTAATTCCTGTAGTCTGAGCCTTTGCAAGTTCAATTGGGAAGTCCAGCACATGATTGCCTGCTTTTCTTCCTGCACTGTGCTTTCCCAAAAGAAATATTTAACAAATGGAAACTGCCGTGCTGATGACTGAGCCAGAAAAGAATACCGCCCTTGTTCCACAACCTATTTACTCTGCACATCCATGAGTAGAAAAGAGTAAAATACAATCTATCTGACAAGACTACAGATCTAATGACTGGTGTACCAGTCTAATAATCAGTGTACCACTACAGAAACACAAATACCTGGTATTTGACTAGAAGATGACATTATCAACTGATTCTTTTTCATTCTACAAGAAACCTTCATCTATCATACAATCTCTGTTTATCTTTCCATTTTATTTCGCAAGTCCTTGGTTTCTTTTTCCACTCCTTGATTGTGGTTTTTTTCATCTACATTTATCCTTCAAATCAGTGAACAGTTTTCACAGCTTATTATATCTTTTACATACAGGCATAAATTCATATGTGAAATTTGTCATGGAATAGAGGCAGAGGCTGTTTTTTATCACAACCACCTTTCCAGTGATTCTTTTCCTCACATTTTTTAATAGTCTGATTAATACATCTATTATTTCCACTGTTACCGGTTCCTAGGGACATACGTCGGTTGTTCTTGAAGAAGCGCTATCTTCTGGTTTACCTGGAACATACTTCATTCTCTTTGCAGACAGCCTCCAGTTCCTGTTAAGAATATGTATTTTCAGGTCAGAGCAACTTTAGCTTGAAATGTTAACAATTGCCCTGTGTAACAGAACACTGTGGACACTGAAAAATAAATCAGGACAAGGTCCAAAAGTCTCAACAAAAGCTTGAAATCCACCTAAACACTAAACTGGCTTTTTGGGTACTCTCTTTTCAGAATAATCATATTATGATTAAGTTTTAGGAAGAATTTTATCAGTAGTAAAGAAGAGTTTTCTGTATTGGTGGTGATCACCATATTACTCTCTTCATCTATTTCATCCATCATTATGCAGGAAAAATGCTCCAGGGCAAGAGCCCATCAATTTACAGTGGGAACCATGCCACTCAGACAGATGGGGATACCTTTAGGTAGCCAGAAGATCATGTATGTGCATCAGCAATGGGTGCTCAAGGCACGATTCCCAGCTGGGAACACTGAAAATGCTGTCTGTTACAAGCTGTCTGTGGCTTTTAGCCACTGCTAATCCCTCGCAGGTCAGAATTATCTTTTAAAAACAAAGATTGGCTTCTGTGGCCGTGTAAGGGCTCTCTGTGAGCATGGGGCACAGCACAGCAGGGGATCGGAGCTTCACGAAAATTTCGCAACCAGCCGGTGCTGACCAAGGAAAGGCTAGGATGCAAAGTATATTATTACAAGAGTAATTCCTTATTCATGCGCATGAGGTATCCCATTCCAACTGGGGCACACCAAATGTGGTTTTACACGTGCTTCTTACACCTTTCAAGCGTTTAGATGCAACATGATTTGACCACTCACTACTTAACACACACATACTACTATTTTGAAAAACAACTATAATTCTATGGTGCCATCATCCATCTACTTCCTTCTTGATCTAGGTGTCGCTGGAGTTGCTCTTGCTACAGTTACTTATCTATGATGCCAGATAATGGGAGGGTTTCACCGTGGTGTTGGAGGGGCTGGGATGCTGGCGTTACCTTGGTAGTCCAGGGGTATCCTTTCATCTTCGTGGATGGCTTTAAGATTCCGAGAAACAGAAGGTCCTTATCCTCAACGTGGGGTTGTCCTTCTTCTCCTTGCAGTGAGCTGGGGCCCTTCAGTTATGCCGACTTAACCATGATTATGCAGTGTACAAGGCAAAATATATACCTCTTAAGAAAGCTAATACGATTTCATACTATTAAGAAAGTTCATACAATTTCACACCATAAAGACTAATTGGTACAATAGTCAGGGAATGAGATTCTCCTCACAGGAGCCTGGAGACCAAGGCAGAGGCCTTGTCTGCAGCACTTATGTTTTATCAGGAATCGCAAAGAGACACTAGAGATGAAGGAGCAAGGAGGACTCATCCTGACTAACGTCTGCACTCGGGAACGGGCCTACGCCAGCGAGCTCCGACACCGCAGAACAACAGCTGCACGCTCAGAAGCGGATCGGGTTTCCGACAGCCTCCCGCCGGGCAGGGTAGCCCGTCCCTCCAGGGCGGCTGCTCCCGCCTGCGCAGGGAAGGCGGGGTGCAAAAACCTCACGCCCCCCCGGCGCGGGTGACTCAGTACGAGGCAGGACAGCTCGGCTTCGGGCGGAGCCCGCGACCCGGCCGGGCGGGGAATGGCGCCGGGGGAGCGAGCCGAGCCGAGCCCAGCCGAGCCACCCCCGCCCTGCCTGCCCCCCCTCACCGGGCCCGGCCCCGGCCCCGGCCCCGCCCCGCCGCCGGTGTGCTCTCAGGGCGCCTGCGCGGCCCCAACGGCRGAAGCGGAAGGTGGCGCTGCGGTGGCAGGGGTTGGGCGCGTGCTGGCGCGCGTGCTGCGAGCGGCCGGGGTGGCCTCCGCGGTTGCTATGGAGAGCGGGGGAGCGGGGGGCGCGTGACCGCGGCCCCTCCCTGCTTCTCCTGGCCTCGCCCAACGGTTGGTTCCGCCTCGCGCCCCGGGGAGGGGGGCGGGGGCGGGAGGGGCTGCGCGGCTGTCGGGGGCGCCGCCGAGCGGGGGGAAGGGGCTGCGGGGGGTCCTCCCCCCTCAGCGGCTGCCCTGAGGGTGTCCCTGTGGCCGGGCCCCTCCGGGAGTCTGGCGCCCGAGCGCTGCCCTCGGTGGAGAGGCCGCTCTCGCCCTTCCTGCGGCGGTGGGGTGGAGAGCGCCGGCGGCCTCGCGGGGCCCTTTTTGGCGTGGTCCCGGGCAGGCGGGCTGGTGGCAGGCCTTCTCTGGGGTGCGTTGGGGGCCTCCCTATCGCCGCTCTTGGACGTCAGCTTTGCCTGTATTAAATCTGCGTTACCAGTCTTGGACGTCAGCTTTACCTGTATTAGGTTCAGGAATGCTGTTTTCTGGATAGAGTGTTGGGGAAGGGAAGTCCTTAGCAGCCTTCATGAGTATCTCCTTATCTACGAAATAAATACTGTTGTCATTTTCATGAAGCTCCACGATGCTGCTTTTTTTGCTAAATGATGAGGAGGGCATTTGGTGCTTTTGAGGTGGTGATGGAAGAGGTGCGTGGGTGTTGTTACCTATGTGCTCCCACAGCACAAGGAAATACGATGCCCTTTGACCTTTCTTAGTTTCATACTTTAGTTTTCAAGCTCCAGTAGTTAGTAAAATGAAACTGTAGGTCTTCGCGCCCTTCACACTGAGGATCCAAACAGTGATGTGCTTCAGTAACATGTATTATCTGTCTACAAGTGGCTGTTTGGTCTGCAGTTAGTGAAGATAGTTTTCATGCGTTTGTGATCAATGAGGACATAGTGTGTATACGTTAATACCAAGCCACATACCAGTCCAAGCCCGTGTGGCATCTTTCATGAATGCAGTAGATGTTTACAGGTATGCCTTGCAAGATCCTATCTATAAAAAAGAATTGGGTGGGAATGTCTTGCCTACCAACCTGTCAACAGCCAGCTAACCACGGTGCAGTGCCAAGGTCTCTGCTAACAACCATCCATTGTACAAACGTGCAATGCCAGGTACATGGGGTTTTGTCATGGCAAAAATACACCTCTGCTTGTATTAACTACTTGTTCAGATACTAGTTTTCTTAAACAGAAGAGCTGCAAAAGGCATAATGGTAATTCTGACACTTGATAACGTAAGTTACTTCTTTAAAATATGGTTGAAAGTAATTTAATTGTTTGGTTCAAGTCCACTTTTTTTTTTTTTCTGGTGAAGTGTATTTTTAGTTTTATATCAGTAATTTTTGGCAGTAATTCTTAAGATTTCAGGGAAGTCACGGAACTAAAACCACAGCTGGACCCACAAATTGACAAAGGCTGTTGATTGTTATGGCCTTGCCTTGGCTATCACAAATATTATAGCAAATGTATCTCTTGTGTTTCTACTCTCTGTTCCTTTTTCTGTCTGAATTGCTTAGAATACAGCCTTTGTAGAAAGTTGTGTTTTTCTTACTCTACAAGTGTATTTTATAGAGCATAGTATTGTTCAGTTTGTGTGGGGTCTTAAAATTGTGTTTCACAGTGAACAATACTATGAATTAATTGGTCTGTGTCATTCTGGACTTGTTTAAGCGTTTGTGAAAAAAGTTCTGGAAGTCAGATTTCACAAGTCTTACTTTTCTTACTGAAGTCCAAGGCTAAAGTGAGGCAGAATGTATAGTTATGTATCAATGCAACAGCCATAAACGTGCAAGGAGCAGGATGTCACCAGAGCTGGTTGTCATGCTTCTTAGGATGAGAAATTGAGTAGTGCTTGTATTGGGTTTATTTATGAAACAGAATTTTCTACGTATGTTTTGGGACAGTCTGGATGCAAAATTGTATACTTTTTTTTGAAGTTTGCATTCCAGTGAGCCTATTAAAACAATCTTTATTTCATGTTAACATTTCTGGTTAGTGCAAAGCTGTCTCCTTTCTCGGAAGTGGCTTTCTGCCTGCCTGACTCATTCTGTCATCTCATTATTCAGTAGACGTCCCATCAGAAGTCATATTGGAGGTGATCGTAGTGAACAAATACTGAGTTTATGTTACCATTAACTGAATTGGGCAGAAAGAAAAGGGTTAGGGAAAAATGCTGTCCAGACATCCTGTAGTAAAAGTATTTTTTGGAAAGGCAAGAACAATTCTTGATCATGTAGAAAAGACTCAGTCATGTTTTGGTAAATCTGAAGCTTTTCACAGACACAGCTACTGTTTGCTTTCAAATACTTTGTGTTTGAGATGTTTATTTAGAAAAAATGGCTATAAATTAGGGTAAGAGGGAAGAAAACCACAAAACTTCCAACATTAGTGTTGTGTATTTTATCCTAAATGATTTTGTTGGAAGATTTTTAGGCATTGCATGTGTGAATACCGAGTGTATACAGATATAAATCACCTAAGTGTTTCTTTTCAACTGATTTGTTGTGAACCTGCTCATACACTTTCTTCCTCTACATATTGTAGTTATTCTTCTCAGAAATTATGTATCCTAAGTAACAGAATTATTTGAGATCAGTCTTCCTTTCTTTTTGACATTGTATTTGAAAGAGTAAATATTGTTTTTTTAAAAGTATGTTTAAAAAGAGAAGACTATAAATTTGCCTTGTCTGTGAGTTAAATTGGAATCTAGTACTTTCTACCTAATCATCAGGATGTGCATGTGTTAGGTTTTCTTTATTCCCCTCCCATCCTTACATATTTATATATGGTACGTAAACCAAGGGGGAGAGCGGAAAAAAATCACTTTGCTGGAGGAAGTCAATGTATTAACATTGTTTGTGCAGTATTGCTGACGAAAAATATAAAAATTTATCATTATAATAGGCATGGAGGAAGCAAGTGTGTCACAATTTAAAGTAACTGAAATACACTGGCAGCAGTGCAGTTTTACATGGACCTTTCTCTGAACACTCCCATCCTTTTAAATCTGTATTAAAATTGTGAAATGGCCTAGAACTGAAATTCGAGGAACGCTAGTTAGAATCAGCCTGTCAGTTGAGTTGTGAAAGGCAAAGGATCTGGATATCTCTGAATAGCTTGAGAGGAGGCCCTACTGAGTGAGGTGAGGTATGAAGAACAGAATAGAAAATAATCTATTATATGCTGCCTTTCAAACCAGTGATGGTGATTGTTTGAGTATCCCACTCTTTTCTGTCTCCTTCAGAAAAGATATAGAAGGCAATGATGCAAAATCTCCCTTTCTTGAGAATGGGGTCTTTTTTTGCATAGTTCCAACTTAGTTGTGGAACTTGCCATCAAAGGTATGGGTTTGGGGAGCGGGTATTTCTTTTTTGTTTGGTTTGTTTTTTTAATTATAAAAGTGAATAATGTCATGCAGGCAAATGTTAGTCATTGAGTTATAAAAAATTGGGTTGTATTTCCATTATAGGCATTCTTACTGTTTTCTCCAAAATCTCTCTCACTGCTTATTGCTCACACATCATACTTGGTAGGTCACTCGGAAAGAAGTATTTCAGTACTTATATCTCTCTGTTTTGTTTGTGGAGCTGTTATTTCCCCTTCTGAGGAAGCACTGTGAAGTCATGGAATCTCTGCCGCTCTGGTAAGATGGAAAACAGATGGATTCCTCAGCCGTAAGCAGTGTTTCTGGCTGCCTCTGTTTTTTTTTGCCTCTGTGTTTCTGTCAGTCTGTATGATTTCCCCTTTGTAAATACATGCTGACTACTCCCGATCACCTTCTTGTCCTTCATGTGTTTGGAAACAGTTTCCAGGATTGTTTGTTCCACTTTCCCAGGGATCAGGGTGAGGCTAACAGGCCTATAGTTGCCTGGATCCTCCTCCTTGCCCTTGAAAACAGGGTTGATACTTGCTTTCTTGAGTCCTCAGGAATCTTACTCATCAGCTTAAAACTTTCAAACATAATTGAGAGTGGCCTCACAATGACAGGGCCAGCTCTCTCAGCACTCATGGTGGCACCTCATCAGGTCCCACGGAAGTGTTATGTTCAGTTTGTTTAAAGGTTTCTTAATCTGATCCTCCCTCACTCAGTAAGTCTGTCTTGCTCCAGACTTTCCCACTGGTCTCAGGGGYCTGGGATTCCAGAAAGCAGGTCTTACCCGTAAAGAGCAAGGTGAAGAAGGCGCTTTGACCTTTTTGTATCCTTTCACCAGGTACCCCACCTCATTCAGCAGCAGGCCCACATTTCCCCTAGCCTTCCTTACGCTGCTCATGTACCTGTACAAGACTTGCCTTTTGGCCTTCATATCCCTCACCAGATTCAACTCCAGATGGACTTTGGCTTTCCTAACCCCATCCCAGTACACCCAGGTGGTGTTTCTGTATCAGGTGTGTGCACACACTTGATGTGGCCCCACTTCACCTCTGTTTTGTTAGACTCATAGAATAGTTTGGGTTGGAAGGGACCTTTAAAAGTCATGTAGTCAACCCCCCTGCCGTGGGCAAGGACATCTTCAGCTAGATCAGGTTGCTCAGAGCCCCATCCAGCCTGACCTTGAATGTTTCCGGGGATGGGGCATTGTTTCCAGGGGTGGGGTGTTGTTGATTATAAGATTTCTATTGTCCATATCATCCTGCATCCTTTCCTTGCAAACCCTGACCACCACTTCCTCACTCGATCATAGGTCACCACCTCCCTCTCTCATTGTTCTAGTCTAAGCCTTCCCTTAGCAGATTGACCAGCTCTCTGTTGGCAAAGATGCTTTTAGCCCACATAGTGTAGATCCTGCCCTCCCTGCCCTGCAGTTCTTGATCCTCAGAGAAGGTCCTATGGATATAAAAGCTGAGTCCCAGCTTTTGACACAAGATGCACAACTGCTTGTTGGTCCACGGGATCTGTCTACGCCTCCTCAAGTCCTTCCACTTCACGAGCAGGATGAAGGAGATGCCACCTGGTCCCCAAGCCCTGGCCCTCATACTCTAAGCCATGTAGTCATGCCTGATATGCTCCCAGTCTCCCCTGCCCATATCCATAGTGCCCATATGGAAGAGCAGCTGAGGGTAATAGTCGGAGGGCCAGACTACTACCAGCCTCAGTAATAGCCTACCCATGGTATCCAGGACCCAAGCCCCTGGCAAGCAGCAAACCTGCCAGGTGACAGGTTGGGCCGGCAGAGGTGCCTCTGTCCCGGCAGCAGGGAGTTTCCCACCACTGTTCCTTGCCCTGTCCTGCCCACACTGCCACAGGACTTGGGCACAGCCAGCTCGGAGGCTTTGTTGGACAGAGCTCCCTATCTTTGCCTGCTGCCAGGGCTCAGAACCTGCTGTGTAGATCAGAGCTGCAAGTGGAGCAGGAACCATCCTCCTGGTGCCGGACCTCACAAGCTCCCAGGCTTCGCCAGACTCAACATCTCCATGCCCAGCCTGACAAGCTACAGCTCTGCCTGCTTCTTCTCAGTGCAGTGGGGATTTAGGTTCGTGTAGCTGCAGGGTCGGGGGGGATCTGGTCCAGCTCATGCATTCAAAAAGCATGTGGATGTGGTGTTTCAGGACATGGTTTAGTGGTCATAGGTGCTGGGTTGATGGTTGGACTCGATGATCTTAAAGGTCTTTCCCAACCTTAATGATTCTGTGATTCTATGATCTTTTCAGCATCCCTGATGTTGTACAGTCTGCTTATCTCCTCCCACAGCTGGTCTGCTTGATGAGACAGATCCTCCATCAGTGCACGCTTAGAAGGATATAAAATGTTTTTTAGTTCTAAACCTGCTGGTTTTACAACAGAGGCACATTAAGAACTGGCAGATTTAGGGGTATAATACTACATCATTTGTATGTCTAAAGACTGTACATACATGTGTAGTGTATTAATACCAGGTATACGACAGACTATGGTGCATGCATGCTACATATAGCAAAATTAAAAAAGAATAGTACATACAGGCCTAAATAGTTTTTATGGTTATCATGAACTTAAAAACAGTTTTAAGGGAACAGTACCTGTATTCAGTATGCAACATGGGTTTATAAAACAAGTGTTAGCGAATTTGATGCATTTTAAGATAAAAATAAGCACTTAATACTCTGCTATACTTGAATGGGAACACTCGCACTAGAAGACAGCAAACAAAGGGTTATGATAAATAGTGTGTTGGAGAAGTGTGAAAAAATGTCAGATAGCTTATTTGGGTCTGATTTTGATTAGAGATCTAGAAAAAGAAGACATTAATGACCCTTGTGGGTAATATTAAGCAGAGAAATTGTGAATGCAAGTGAGGATAGACAAACATGAAACAAGTAAGCAAAACCCCTGGAAACAGAGATGTCTGACGGATAACAAGATGAAATTTCAATGCAGCAAGTACAAGCTGAAAGGAATGGAAGGAAAACCATCTGAAATGGACAAGTTCCCTGAAGCCCAGAAATCGGGGAAACTAATGGGTAGGAGAGTAGCTTGGGGTTTATGTGTGTATTGCAACATTAAGATATGTATATGAAGGCAGCCTGACAAAAAAAGTAACAGTAGTAATCCTTCCSTTGAAGGTTCTGCTGAATAGTGCTTATGACTTAGTGCTACAGTTTTATCAAGATCAGTTTATGAAGCTCTGAAGTTCATACTGTTGGACTTGGTGGGGCTTCTTCAGTTTAAAACAAAAAAGAACCCAGCACACTAAACTATCAGAATGGAAACCTTGATGTTTTTAGTGTGATTAATAGTGAGAAAACTTACTGTTTTATGATACCTCTTAATGATCTACATGAAAGATGTTAGGATAGTGTGGTTCCTTTTTCTATTGGTTTGCTGTAAATGCCATGGAGGAGGTTTTCTAAGCAGGGAAAAATGACAAATTCCTAGGGAAGCTTGTGACTATTTTAAGTCAAGCTTTTAAAAAATAATCTTGAGATGTAGTTGGGAGACTACAATAGGTAGGTGGAATGAATCCTTGTATAAAATAAATCATTCCCTGCATTTCTTGTTTGTTTTGCAACCTTCTTTTTTTGATGGGAGACTTCTTTTCTTTAATGTTTATATCCTTTGCTGCTGCCAGCTGGCTGACAGTTGCTTGCTTTCCCTATTACTTAATAGTTTTCCCAGGTACTTGTTTTACTTGCATCTTGATGATAAATGTTACTTTTTAGCAAGATATAACTATTAATGAAATCATAAAATATTTCTCTTCCTGGTATTTGAACAGTGTATGTGAAATGTCTGGAAGTTTTCATTTAATTCCTTAATAGCTGGCAGGTTTTTTTTTTTCCTATTTCAGTGTATGTGGAACCCTGTAGGTTGCATGATACTAATAAATTTGCTCTTTTTTTTAATTTATTTATCTCTCTAGGATAATTCTTTCTTCCTGAGTCGTGACAGATTATTACCTGTGTGTGTTCAATGGGACAACGAATTCACTTTGTGGTTGACCCTCAGGGTTGGTGCTGCATGGGCCTGATTATCTTTGTCTGGCTGTACAATACAATCTTCATTCCAAAAGTCATCCTTTTTCCTCACTATGAAGAGGGACATATTTCAGTTGTGGCAATTTTGTGTAAGTCAATTTAACTTAGTCTTTTTTTCTACTAGTAAAAATAGTATCTTTGGGCAGTAGTTAACATCTATGAGAAGGATCAGAAAATAAAGAATAAGGTGAAGGATGAAGGTAAAGGATAAGATAAAGGATAAGAGTACTGGGATGCACCGTACATTTTTGTGTTCTGAGAAGTTGAGACACTTCATTAATTTCAAATGTATTACAGTAAAATTTGTTTGTGTGGAACCTGCGGAAAAGGATTAGTATTGCTTTCAGATCCTGTAGTTAGAACTTGTTGACAGAATTTCAGGCCCACAACTCTTAGTGTTTGTTAGAATTTGGGGTGGTAGTACTGATGGTTGACAAACTGAGTTTTTTTAGTTTTGTTATATATCCCTGGATGGGTCAGCTAATATGAGTTATGCTAATAGGTTTTGTGGGGGAGAAAAGGCTTAAATTATAAATGGAACCAAGTTTAAAGTGAAGATGGGCTATTGGGAATGTCCTTTCACATACAGGCTTTGAGGTGTAGAATGGTTGGTGCTTATTTGATAAGACAGTGGAGGAACTTCTTAAATACAGTAGTAAGGTGATAGTGGCATCCTGCGGGTGCTGTGAAACAGTGTTCACTGCTACCTTTTCCTCTCCCTTTTTAAGACTGGGAAGTACTTAATATTGTAAACTGTATAGGACTAAAAATATATCTGGAATTGAATGAGAAGGCTGAGTAATTTCCAGCTCAGTGCTGGAGCATCTATATTTTTGATGCAGTGTATAGTAGATATTTTGTACACCTGAAAAAGACTAACAAATGCTTATTTTTTTCAGGTTATTACTTCTGCTCATTGTTTTGTATAGCTTCATTACTAAGAGCCTCAGTAGCTGATCCAGGAAAGCTACCTGAAAACCCAAAGATACCAATTACAGGTACATTAAGTTGTTCCTATATAATTTAATAGAAGTTATTTTAATTTTAATGTCCTCTAAATAATTAGGAATCAATTTGATTTTGTAAGATTTGATGAAAACCATGAGCTGTCTCTGCTGAAGCATTGTTAATGAAATTAAAATCAGTATGTCACTGTTTTTAACTTGTAAATTTCTAGCACTTTCTATTGTGTAGACTCAAAACTTCTTTTTCAAAACTTGTATTCTATCAGAAGTTTAGGAACTTCAGCTAGGAAATTTTTCCATGGGCAGATTTTTTTTGCATTGTAGGCTTTCAAACATACTGCATATACTTCTAATTTGATAATATTTAATAAAAAATGTTTAGAGATGGTTAGTCATTACAGTTCTACAGCTTTTTTCTAAGTAAATTTATAAGATGTTGAAAGTGGTGGTGGAAGGTACTCTTACACTGGATTTTACCTGTGCATTTTTTACACGTTTTTTTTTGGTGACATGTTTGTATGGGCTGTTAACCAAACAAATGTGACGCTAATTACATTGCGTTGCTATAGAGTAGCAACTTAAGCTGTGAGAATTCCCTTCTGTCCTTGTGAATTTATCCTACAATTCCTATATGGTATCTGATGCTCCAGAAATTGGAGGAAATTTGAAACCTTAATAATTCCCCACAGAGAAAGCCAATATTTTTATGAACTGTTTGATGCTATTAAGGTGCTTGTCTAATGCATAGAGCTTTTACATAGCAGTTTAGAATGGAGTAGGGCTATTAAACAGCATGAGCTTTGTCACATTAACAGAAATTACTTTTTGAATGTGGAAAATGTATCAAATGCAGTGAGGGATGAATATTTCAGTCTTGTCCTGCAATGTGGTGGGTGCCAGGAGTAACATTTTGCTCTTTCTTTCTGATGTTAGTGAGAATCTAGGATGATGTGTTTGGAAACACGATCTTTTTAGCCTCAGCACTGATGTTACGATGTGCACAAAGTAGGCAGCAGATAGTAGGAAGGAGTGTATCTCCCTGGGATTCAGATGTGAAACATTGATCGCAGAAAATCTCATGTCAGTGTTCTTTCTGCTCCTGGTAACTGAGCCTTTGATCCAGTAAAACGAAAGGTGGCTCAGACTTGGGTTCTGCAGTCAGAGTTCTTGCTGCGGGAAGAAAAACATGGATTCTGCAACCTGAGCTGTAGAATGACGATGGTCAGTACAGTTACAGACAATTACATATATGACTGAATGTTCATTTACCTGAAAAATACCAGTACAAATTCCCTTTGTACACAAATATTTCTTTCTCTTTTAAGGGATCCTTTTGAATAGCTCTCCAACCTCTTCATGCTCCGTTCATTTCATACAGCAATGATACTTTATAGATACTTCTGAAGATGGAACACTTAGGCTTGACTGTGACATTGATATTATGATTTGTTGCATGCTGTATCAGGGGTTTTGTACTTTCTAAAGTAGCACTTCAGTTCTCTGGTATTCTCTAGGTTGACAGGAAGATACATTTTTTCATTGTATAAATGGTATTCAGAAATGAGGTTGGGGTGTTTCTGAACTCTGCTGGTAGCTACTCTATTAGGGAGTGACACCTTTGTGACACTGGATTTATGGGAACAGATTGTAAATCAGTTTCCATCTGGCATTATTACTAGTTTAATGATCTCAGATATTGGGCTGCTTTGCTTGCAGTGTCCAAATGTTATTTTGCAGCAAGAGAGACAAGATTAGACCTGCCTGCAGGGGGCTCAGAAGTGCTAAATTTAACTTTATTTTGTTTACATAGGGACAATACTTTACTGTATAAAATTTCAGAATGCCCTACTGTAAACACTAAGCTTATTTTTTTCCCCCTGGGATTTCAGAAATTTTCTCTGCATCAGAAGAGTTCTATTTAGGTAGAAACAACCAGTCAAAGTATTTAAGATTCTCAGTCATGCACCTATTTTCCGTAAGGACAGAAAATATATGGTTTTGTGAATGGAAGTGTTACAGTGTTGGTGTGATTTGTTTCCCATGTGAAGATGAACTTTCTGAATATATCATTTGAACTCTCATCTTCAAAGGCTTCCTCTAATTTGTGTGGTGCAATTTGAGATAAATAATAGCTAAGCTGAGCAATAGTAGCTCCTGGTAGTTTCAGCTACCTAGTATCTCTGGAGATCAGCTTAAAGAATCTTACATTGGGCATCCAAAAAATAGTGTATTTTTTTAAATACAAGCCTGTCCTCTCTCTGTTCTTTGGTTGCCTTATGTGTAAAATTACATGTTGTGAGATGCATGTCTTAAAATGCTTTGAGATGGAAGATGCTCCTGATGTGTTCATTGTGTATTTTATTTTGGTTAGCTAACTTTGACAAATTCAAGTAGCAATATTTCCTCAGGAGATTTTGGAATGGCAGGGAGATTGTACGGTGGTTCTGTCTAGAAGATATGTTTTTTCACAGTAGATGTGTAAGAAAATAATTGAATTACGGTCTTCCTTGTTTGAGTGACAGCTTTTGTGCTGTAATAATGACTCCCTAGAAATATATAGGAGGAGAGAGGATTTTGGAGAAGAAAACTGGCACAGTGTGGCAGTAGTATCTTCCAGGTTACTTCCTTAATTAAGGTGACAGTGGGAAAAAAGTTTTCTATATGCTGCTTACCCTTCTCAGTTCATAGTAAGAATTTTTTTTGTCTTTGAATCACTAGGATATAGATTTATCATGAGCGTGGTGTACTGAGTTTAAATCTCTCTAAGGTGTCTTTACATTTACATTAACCTAGAACGAGAGTATTGGGAATTATGTAACAAATGCAATATGATGAGACCAAAGCGTTCACACCATTGCAGTCGTTGTGGTCATTGCGTGAGGAGGATGGATCACCACTGTCCGTGGTAAGACCATGGCATTTGTTCTAACAATCTGCTGTTGTTTTAGTGAATCATTTCAAAGTTCATGGTCTTGACTATTGCTCATTTGTCATATTTCATTCCCTTAATCATTTAGGCATTTAGAGTGGGGAAAGAACATCTCTGAGACTTTCTCATGTCTCCAAGTAAAACTGACCGTAAGAAGTGTTGCAGTGTAACATTTTGTCATTGTCAAATTGTTATATGCCATGTAGTTTCAGAAAATTCACATATTTTGTTTAAAGAATTGGAATTTTTACTCCTAAAACTGATCTCAACATAATTAATTTGTACATTGCAGATTTATTTCATTCGTTGCAATTTAGTTTCTGATGCTGGCAAAGTATTTTTTGTAGAAAATTAAACAATATTTATATTTCTTGGATTGAAATAAAAGACTACAATTTCAACATAAGAGGGGATGCTCTTTATAATAATAAAAACAGATCATGGTTTCAGACAGTTTTTGGGTTTCAGTGTACTGAATGGCTGTGCTGAGTAGAAAATGTTACTGACTCATACCATACCCCACTTGTCATAGCCTCTCTGATTTTGTAGTGAAATTGCTTATTTCAGTGTTTTCTAACTAGTTTCAGTCAAAGTGCACTAATCTGGGTAAAATTCTCTATTTAAACTGATAGCTTATAGCTTAAAATGGAAATAAACATTTCTGTTGGTAGTTCTGAGGTATCATTTCCAGCAAGACAGCAATGATGAACTGTAGAGGACAGAATTGACATAAGCATCCTCTTATGTTGATTTAGCCATTTTTCAAACTACCCTTTTTGTCAATCGCTACTTCAGAAAATAGTGCCAATATGGTGGTTTTGTCATTATGGCTTAGCTTGGTACTGATGTCTGTGCCACTGCTTGTATGAAATTGCACCATGACCACATTTTTTGCATCAGTGTAGCTTCTGTGAAGCAGACTAGACCTAGATTTCAAAGGTTTTGAATCTCGTACTTAGTATTTCTAGAATCATTGTGATTCCTTTACTCCTTTATGTTGGAGTATGCAGGAGGAGTTTCTGAATAGAGATGTCTGTTCTGTCTCCTGTGTCTTAGGCTCCTTCCTAAGTCATGCTTATTTGTTATTGGGGTACCCTGTGATCACATTTATTTCAAACCATTCCTTTGCATTTCCAGTTTTTGGACTCTGCGTAGTTCACAACCAGTCAATTGTGTTGAGTAGCAGAAGATAATACGTATTACTGTGAAATTTTGCAGACTTCTAAAAAATATTTTTTTTAACTTGACTATTACTTAAAATTGTAGGAGTATCTTTGCTATATGAAGATACGGAGAAATATGTCTCCTGTTCCAAGCAGTGATCTCAGTAATGGAACCTACACTTTAAGTGGCAGTGTAAGGAAACCACTCTTTACAGTAACTGCCATCTCTAACATAGAGAGACCATCACTTTAATTAAGAATGGAGTGATTAGTCAGTAGTTCTTATGTTTGCTCCATAAATGGTTGAAACTTCTCTTATTCACAATACCATAACTGCAGTGTTAAAGTCTTTATATTTCTGTCTTTATATTTACACTTTGTTTCTCTGCAGGATTAATAATTGTGTTGGTGAAGACAATCATTGGCTGTTTTTACAGCTGTGTTTCTACACTCAGATCCTTAGCTCCTATACACTGATACTTGATTTCTGCCATTACTACTACTTTTTGCCTCTGAAAAAAGAAAGCTGGGTAAGAATCTGTTTTCTCTATGAAGTGAATAAATAGCTAGTACTGCAATGTAATTTATTTTGGTATCTAGTTACTACACATTTCTGCTGGCTCAATTGTTGACAGTGAAGAGAGTTCGTCTAGATGTATGTTATTAAGTGAGCAAACTGATTCATGGTAAGTAACAAAATATTCTAAAAGGGTATATGATTTCTGTGTGTTAAAAATACATTCGTTTTCTTGGAAGTCTAGGAAAGGAGGACAGAACCAGTTAGGTTATGTTAGAAGTGATTAGTGAATATTGGGAAGAAGCAAGGTAACTACTCTAGGTGCATTCAAATTTCTTTTTACTTTCTCCGAAGTAAATTTATGCAGAGTATATATCTATCCTAAATCCCTATTTAAAAATGCTGATGTTGCCAGAAAAATGAGAAAAAGCATACGATCATTCTGAAAGGAGAAAAATGTGCATTGGTTTTAAAGCAATATTTTGTATTGCTTTGAAAAGGTCATGTGGGTTAAGGGAGAATTAAGTTCAGTTTGTGTTACTTGGACTCTATGCCATAATCATATTTCAACATCTTGTCATCAGCAAAACGCAGTTGAACACACAAACAGAGAAAATGGACTTACAGATGGGAATAGAGTAAAAAATTATGGAATTTCTTCCATTATGGAATTGAAGTTGTAAAATCTCTGTGTCTGGTGCTCATTTATGTCTGTTATCTGTAATGTTCAGAATATTCAGGAGGTTTGCTTGAAAGTGGCTGAATGCGAAGCCGATGCTCTTTCTTTTGAAGAAAATGTTATGAGACCTTGCTCATAAAGAAACATAAAAACTTCTACCCAAAATCTGAAATGGACTTTTTATTTGTACTGGACTATAACAAATACAAGCACACTAATGAGAAAAACCTAGAAAACAAGTTTAAAACATACTCAAAGTTAGATAACATTCCATACGTCCTAAGTGAAGAGACTGAGACCATCCCAGAAAATGGTAGTGTAGTCTAAATTTTGTTGAGATTTTTTCCAAGTACTGAAGTGCTGCAGATTTTTTTATTCCATGTTGGTGTGACACCCCAGCATACTCTCTGCTGGTGACGTCACACCCATCTTTCAAGGCTGCTGGAAGCTGGCCTTTGGTTACGGGTAAGGCAAGTCCTATTTTCCATTTTGTTGAACAGCTTAAGTTTGTTATATTATTTTGTATCCTAAATGGTATTAAATAAGAGTATTAAACTTTCTGAAAAGTTATACTTCTGCAAAAGAATGGGGCATAGCCTTCCAAGCTTCTTATTTGCTCCCATATCAGTCTGCAGTGGATGTGATGTTCCCAAGAAGGTGTATGTGAAGATGATGTGTCAAAGGAGAGCTGAAAATGTAGGAAGACTGTACTCCTTGGATCAACCAGAACTGATAAAAGTGTTATACTGAAGTTGATAGATACCAACTTTTTATTATATGGAATGTCCCAAAGTTGAGGATTTTTGCAAATCTCTCTTAAAATAACTTCTATTCTAAAGGTATTTAATTTTTAATTTTTTTCATCTATATGAATATTTCCACTTAAATGGTTTAAGGGACTCTAGAAATATGGAAAAGAGAAGAATTTGCTTTCTGCTTGGAGCATTTTTCCATAGACACTGCCCTGTAAACTGAGACAGACCTGTAAACTGTGTCTCTTAAAATGGAGTACTCACATTTTTCACTTTGCTTCCAGTTTGTTGCAGATGGGCTTTTCATATTCACCTTGTTTTACAGGCATTGTGAGATGTAAGGGAGCTATTTTGACTTGTTGTAGCTGCATTCAAGTTAAAAGGGATGTGAAATTGCAGTCTTTCTGTATTAGTGAAGAAATCTGTCATCCAAGTAAAATTTCTTATGGATATGTTATGATTTAGGTTTTTGGAAAGTTAATGGTTTTGAAAGGTAACTAAATACAAGTACCTTTGCTTCTACTTTCAGTAGCTTTGTAAACTTCTTTTTAATTTATAAACTAAGTTAACCTGCTACATTTCTGGACAGAGTAATCTTATACTTTCTGTATTCTGAAGGCTTACCGTGCAGAGGGTTTGCAGGTTTCAAGCGCTAAAGTTTTCTCAATGATACCGATCTCAATACTGGATTGGGTACTGCAGTGCTTCTAGAAGGACTGTTATTTTCCAAAGATAAAATCTTTGTATGAAATTGGCAGTGCTTCTCCAATAGTGTAATTTCGTGGTAGAATATTTCCTTTTTATTGTGTGAGTCCCCTGAATGCTCTAACTTACTTTAAGTAATTACACTGTGTTTAGATAACAAACCCAAGTTCTGTTTGTTAGCCTTGCTTTTTAAAAGGAGGATGAAAGGGAACCAAATTATTTGCTTTGGAGATGGTCTGTGCAAGAGAGGAAAAGGGAAATCGTGTTTACTTCAGAGAGTTTACAACCTCTAAAGAGGTAATAATAAATAGTTATTAATAATAACAGTTCAAAAACTTTGTTCTTGATGGTTTAACTGGGTTAATTTCAAGTCTTTTGGAGAGAGGCCTACTTTTAATAACTACCCTTTAGAAGATGTGACAAGTTAGGAGGCAGAATACATACGCAATAATTATTTTAATCCAGTTTAATGTAGTTGCCTGAAGAGTGGATCAGGTTCCCATGTTTGGCTAAATTTACAGAGTCATGGAAAAAAGGGAGTACTTTGTTCTGTTTAGTTTGTTTTGTTTTAGCAGTGGGTTTTTTGGCTTTATCAATTTGCATATGTGGACACTTCAAATGACACTCTTCCTTTTGAAAAACTGGATCTGTGTTACAGGATGTAACATTCTGTGGCCCAGAGAGATAAATATGTTTACACCATATAGAAAAACTTAGTAGACACAGCAGCTCTGCTCTTTTCAGACATTTGTTAAGTCTAGTATTACACTGAACAGTATTTAGCTTTCTCAGTTTTTCAGCTGCAGGACTGGGGGACACACACTGAAGTACAGAAAATTAAGAATAATTTGTTTGGGTGACTAGTCAATATATCTGCCTGGAAGATGACATTAGAGCCCCCTTAAGCTGCTCTTTTGAAGTGTTGCTAAGGATATGATGCTGTATAACTTTGTGCCACAGAATAATTTGTCAGAATTATGTAATTTTGACATCAAATGAACAGGACCAGTGAGAAGATTTGCTTACTATTAGTTAGGTTTTTAGGTAAGCGTCCTGCAAGATTCTTCTAGTCTTTGTATATCAATTAAAGCTGAAGTACCACACCATTCCAGAGACTGCAGCACCTTCTACCTTTCATGGAAGCGCTATTCTTCGTTGAAATTTCGGCTGTAACCAAGAGTTTACATTTTCTGAATTGACAGAGGCTAGTGTTTAGCACAGATTCAAAAAACTGGATAATTTTTTCTAAACAGCCATCTGGAATTAGCTTCCTTCCTGTTCATTAAAAATACTTGTGAATTTTTTGGCGATGTGCCTTCATCTTAATTTTTATTCTTTGGATATAAAGTAGTGCGTAACACAGAAGCTGTAGAATTAAAATTGCTTTTAATGCTGTTGTGAAATAATAATTTTGTCACAGTACTGATTAATGCATTATGAAAACATGATCACTGTATGCATGTTAGTATTTCCTTCTGAATGAAAACTTGTGTTTTTATTTTTAAAGGGTTAAGTAAGAAAAACCCGAACATTTTTAATTAAATACACTAAGGTAGGATGGTAGCTTTAAAGGGAACAGAGGAAGCCATTTCAATAGAGATACAATCTTTCAGCTTCAGGTCTTATATCAGAAAATTGCTTCATAGTATTGTTGACTTTTGTAATTGATACACTGTCAGAAAGAGGGATTGTGGTTATTGCACCTCTTTGTCCAGCAGGAGGAGTACAATTACTGCTAGAAATGAAGGAAACTGTAATTAAACTGTCTATGTGAGATCCTAGCAGAAGAAAAACATATAATTCGAATAAACCAGCATATGAGTTCCTCTGCTAGCTTTGGTGATTTTCAGAGGCTAAGGCTGGAACGTTCTTAATTTTGCATCTTCATTAAAAACGTCAAGGTCAGGAAGTCTGTATCATTTAGGAAGTGTTCAATCTTGAGGATAGTGAGATGAGAAAAATAAATACTAGTCTTCTCATTACTACATAGTTGCTCTCTACATGGCTGTGCTGGCACAGGTTCTAGACACAGCTGGTGAAGTAGAAGCAAAAATAAATGCTTTGGCAGTATATTTTACCTCATTCGTAGAAGGCTTTTAATCTTTTCAGCAAAAGAAGTTTTGCTGATACATTGTTTGCTAGAATTATTGTCATAGCAAAAAACAATAATTTTTTGCTATGTATATATATTTTTTGCTATATATATTTTTTTTGTATAAAAACCTAAACCCCTTTGCTCTGGTTTAGTTTTCTTTTGTTCCCAGCTCTGCAGTTATCCATTGTATATTATGAAAGTATTGTTACTTAACTAATTTTTAAAGTGTTCTGAGCATTAATGGTAGAGGCAGGAGGAAACATCATGCAGGAAGCATTGTGGCAGTATCAGCCTGCTCTGTCTGGGACTCAGCTTTCCCAATTCCATTAAAAAGGTGTTGGGAAATATTCATTAGACTTTGTGAGAAGATGATTTACAGTAATATTTATTTCAAGATTACATATTAACTAATATTAATTAAAATCTGGAAATATGTATCATCCAAAGTCCATTTATATTCTCTTAGGGTCATGAAATGACCTACAGGATGTGAGAGTTTTTAAAAAAATGAAAATACATCAAAATTTTCCTTCTCAGTGTTCTGCAAAACCAATCTAACCCTGCTCTCCTCCTGTATAATTATAAGGACAGTATATGAATATTAAATTAAGTTTTGAAAGTAAATACATGGTCTCTAGAGACAAGATAGGAACGACTGAGAGGATAACGTTTTGTTAAAACTTAATATATTGGTAATGTCATTTTTATGCAAAGATTGTGTGGCCTTTTCTTAATATCTGTTCTAGTCTGAAATTATTTCAGAATTATCGCTTTGGATTGAACTCTGTGTAGACAATCATTTTTGGAATCAGAGTGCTATTCCCATTTTCACTTTAAACTAAATCAGTCATGAATCAGACTGGAAAATTACTCACTCAGTAGACCTGAAATAGTCCTGAATACAAAAGTGCTTTACATAACCATCAGTTGTTATTAATAATAAATATCTCCAGAATAGAGATATTAGAATGCAGCTCCTGTTCAGTGAATCAGTTTTCTTTTTCTTAACATAAGTGAATTTTCTCCCTTGTACTTCTCCTTCCTCTTTCTTCCTGCAAAACCTGCAGTCTGTATTTTTTGTTTTACTTTTTTGAATCCGATAGCCTGGCTTCGTTCTGTATTCAACACTGTTTTTATGATAGTTGATAGACTGACCTCATCACCAGACTGGGACAGACATCCCAGGCATTTGCAGCTGAGAACAGTCAAGCAGATTAGCATGTGTTACATGAGGTATCCCTTCCCCAAGAGAAAGATCAAGTATCTTAATATATTTTATTAGTATATTAATTTCTGTGTATATCATATTTCAGTAAAGAATCAAGATTGAATAAATGAATCTTGCATTGTAAATGAAAATTCATGAAGGTTGTTTTTCACTTTGTCTCTTCTGAAAGCTCTGTCCTCTGTACAGACTGTGCTGTTTTTAAAGGAATACTGTAAACCCTTGGAAATAATAACCCAATACTGCAAATGGCAGGGACTTGTTAAATGTTTTCATGCCTTTTTTTTTGTTAGAAGGGTAAAAAGAAAGTTTAATCCGGAAGCAGTGGTCATATCATTGTCTTCAGGGGGACCCATCATTGTTTTTGTCCTTCCTCCTGTATGATAGCATAAAGCTATAATAGCTGTTTTTCTAGTCAATGGTAGCATTCATCTTGCAGATCATCCATAACAGTTGATGCTCACAAATGAAGACGTGGCACGTGTTCTGCCGCGGGGTTGAGGAAGTCTCGTGTGAATCTGTCGTGGAGACTGGCTTTCTGTGGAATGTTCTGGTATTGCCTGTTAAGATGAAGATGCCAGATCTCATGGTTTGTAAGCCGTTCTTCAACATAATCCTACAGACCTACACTTTGTTTCTTATTTTGTGACAAGTTTCTATTGTACACATTTCTATCCGTTTTTATAAGTGGCCAATAATCCTTGCAGTTTGACTAGATGGATAGAAGTAGCGGCTGAAGAGAACTGAAAAACCTTTAGAACAGGCAACAGCCTGGGGGGAGGGCACATCTGAGCTGTGTAGGAAATGCTAAGTAGAAAGACAACAGCAGCACCCCTTGTGTACTGAAGTTTTGACAGAGCAGTTAGGCTGTGATGTTGACAAAAAGGAGAGGAGAAAGGGGACTACCTGAAGGGCAGCTGTCACATTGTTAAAACTGTGCATTTAACGTCTGTGCCAAGGCAACATATGTCAGCCTGGCCCAACGTGGAAAAAAGCTGCTATGGGGCAAAACCCTATTGTGCCATGAGAGAGAGTTCATGCATTGGTGATGTTAGCTTACGTGTGCTTATGCTGTGTGGATCAGTCTGTGTAGTTCTTTCTCTAAGCACGGAGAGTGTGATTTTAGAGGTTGGGGGGGCAGGCTGTCTCMGTACTCACACTGCACTGGTGAGTCCTAAATGGTGTTTGAACAAGGGGATCTGTTCAAAATATATTGAAAGAGGGATTGATTAATTATTGACTAGTTTTGGGGGTTGATTTATTATAGTTTTGATGTTTTCTTAGCTGGGAAAAATGTTTTTGTCAGTTATGAGAAGGAATAATAAAAACAAATTGGCTTGAGCTTTTATGTAAAGCAGCAACATCCTAAATGTGTAATAATAATGATTATTATTACTGTGATTTAAATGGATTTTTTTAAATGGCCTTTTTTTCTATTTTCATGGAGTCACATGTTTCTATTTCAATGCAGAATTGTGAAAGTAGTTCTGTTACTAAGGTCTGATTACCAGAAGACTCTATTCCTGCATATACTTTTCTATAGAAAAATGCTGTTCTGTCTGTACATGTTGCTAGGTGAGTGCCCAGTATTGATTTCCAGGTCATCATTGCCTCAAAGACTTTGATTGCCCTAGGGTTATGTAATGGCTGGAAAAAACGTTGGTGATGTCACCTGTTCTCACTGGTAATTCAGCAACCCCCAGTCTTTTGTGGTAGATGCTTTCATCTTTTAGGGAGGGAGGAAGGAAGGAAGGAAGGAAAGACAGAGTAGTATTCCTTGGTCTTCACTTCAGTATGAAAGGTCTTTCCTTTTCTGTACCTCTAGTTTTAATGGGTTAGAAGGGCCAAATGCAAAATGCAACTTGCCTTTTTTATGCTAGGATTTTCTGTTGTCATGTGTTGGGTGATGTCTCTTTTTCCTGCTGGAGGAGATGCTCAAGAGATGGAACTCTTCAACCTGGAGTGTTGGGAGGATGCTAAGAGCTGTGTTATAAACTTTCTTCTAATGGGGGAGTGTGATGCTGGATCCAGAATGTGACTTCACTGTTGGCACTCTTCTCTTACATTTCACTGTGTTCTGTCAAGTCGAGTTTGAATACATTAAAACATTTCAGATATAATAAAACATATCAGATATAATATCTATGAAGATATGAAGAGAAAGTATTTTACAGCTAGTAGAGCTTGTGTCTTACCTTGCTTTTCTGTAAGGCTTTGGTTGGCTGCTGGAAAGGGGAATAAAGATTAGTATGAATGCTTTTATTTTGAGTTGCTTTAACTTGGAATTAAATTTTTAACTGAGTAAGAGGAATTTTTTAAAAAAAAAAAAAAAAGAAAGGAAATGAAGCATATATTTTCTACAGCAGCAGTAAAGGCCAATACTAACAAGAGCTGGCTTACCAGTTCAGAAAAGACTGGTGGGGTTTGCTTTTTCTTTTAGCTAGTTAACTAGTGATTTCTACTTGTTCATTAAATATTGACTTTCTTCACAGCTTTAGTAGCCAGTATAAAGTTTTTTCCGGGGTGTATATTTTGAACCTTCATGGAAATTATTAAAATCTAAAATCAGATTTTTTTGCTAAATATAATTTGCTTTAACTATTCTCTGTTTAAGTAAAACACAGTATTCCTGAATCTAAGAATTCCTCTTCCTTAAGTCCTACTGGTTAAACATAAAGAAGGAAAGTTCAAAAGCGGTGGGTTTGTTTTTTTTTCATTCAGTTCACTTTTATGTTCTGGGTTGTAATTTAAAGTTTACTTGAAAGGTTTTAATAGTTTCCTGCTGCAATCCGGCTTTTCTAAGTTGAAAAACAGATGTGTACATTCAAAAGACAGCCTTGAGAACATAATCATAACTTTATAAGAGAATGGGTGCATTAGCCCATTATCAAAGGGTAAGATAGGGTGTGAACTTGCAGTACGTCTACAGTAACTGCCATGTACAAATGTTTTCCTGTGCTAAAAATAAGGTGGTTTATCCTTTGAAAAAGATCTATAAAACTCTCTTCTTACACTTTTCATATTTTCTGCTGGGTGAGAGCAGGCTTTCCAGAGCAGCTGATACAGTAAATTGATATTCTCCTGTACCCTGAGGCAACTTGGTTGTGCACCCATATCCAAGGTTATAATAATCCACTTAAGGCCAAAATTTAAAAGATAAGTTTATACTGGATAATAGACAGCATTACAGTGAGACCAATCCAATATAGATACTTGGATTTTGTAGGTACCATCTTCAAGAGTCAAGCTAGGAATGTTGTTATTTTTATTACAAAAGAGGTGATGTTAAAATGAAATTTGCTGTGGCTGGGAGCCTAGATATWGGAGTCTTATAAATCAGACTCTTTAACAGAATGGTTTTCTTATGTTTTGGAGCTTGTGTGTAGCAGTCTGGCACAGTTTGACCTGGGAGATTCAGGACTAACCCATTTGAGTTTGATCTATTCCCAAACCTTAAATACCCGAATTAGGTTTTTTAACAGTGTGGCAAAAAAACCCCAACTGTTTACATGTATAAATAAAAGATTATTGGTTTATAATTTTAGCACATAAATGTATCAATGATTTGCAGTGTAGCTCAAAAATTCAGTATTTGCCTAAGCTGTAAGGAAACAGCTCTTATCTAGTATTTCCACTCGGTTCAAAGACTTAAATTAATTTGTAAGTGCTAACGTCTCTCTCTTCTTTCTGTCTTGTTCTAGGATGTTTTTGTATTTAGACATGAACTTGCTCTCCTAAGAATATCTGCCTTCATGGGTCTAATAATATTAGGTGGAATTAGTGGACTCTTTTACACTCAGCTAATGGGTATTTTCACTGTAAGTATCAATTTTAGAAGTATATATTAGTTTTATTTTTAATAAAATTAATAAAAGCAGAAAAGCAGATTGCATTTAAGGGAAGAGTAGAGAAACACTTGCACTATGAGGTACCTATTTGGTATGTGGTCAGTCAAGACTCTTGTCTCCAAGGAAATCTTAAGAAGCCTTCTAACAAACAAGTGTCTAATAATTCACCTATCAAGGAAATTTCCTGATTTGTATTAGTAAAATAAAACCATACATTGTCCTGGAATTCTGCAGTGTACAAGGTACGTATTTGTGGGGGTTGATTTTTGTTTTTATTGTAAACTCTTATGTGCCCTGGTATGATTTATTAGTGGGGCCCACTAATAAATCATACATTCTGAGAACACAGACTTTTTGTTAAGTATTTTAATAAATATGCTTACGTTCATATCTCTTCAGTTACTAAACTGTGGAATGGAATCATGTACAGTTTACAGTCCAAATGCATATTCTGTATTTAAAGGTACAGAAAAAAAATCCTCTGCATGGAAAAATTTTCCAGTTAAATGAATTCGGTAATGTAATAAATATCTACAAGAAACAAGCTTGTAACATCCTACTTTGTCCATTAGAAGTTAATCACTGCCAGTGAATTCTTGCAGGTTATCTTGGGAATCCATAGAATTGTTTGAAGTACTGCAGTGTTGAACAGAGAGAGTACATTAGTTGCATCTGTACATGTCTGAAACGGTGTATGATCTGGCCTGCAAAACTTTTTTTCAAAGACAATAATGTACAGGATGACAGCATCTTTGTGATTACAATTAATTGAGATCTGCCTGAGATTTCATTTTGGCACTATGAGGGTTTATACAGTATTAGGTGTAGGTGCATAATGAAAAACCTCCTAACTGTATTATGTAATTCCTTTGCATGGAATAAAGGACAAATATTACTGTATAGTTTTTCCTTCTGTTAGAGAAAACAATAATATTGCTTATTGTTTATTGTTTTTATTGTGTTACCTTTACATAAGTTTACTGCCTTCTACTCTTTGTAGCTATGCTGTGTATTATTTTTGCCATCCTCCAGCTGCTCTACCAGACTGCTTTCTGCACTTTCTGTCAACGCCCAGGTCTACAGATTTACCTTTGTGCCTGATTTCTGTTCCAGGGTCTTGCTGACAGGTTCTCACCTCCCTGTTTAAATGCTGTCACACAGCCTTAGCATCTGCATCTTCTAGAGTTGGGATTTTTTTTTTCTAATCTGATAGTATGCCTTGCTGGGTATCTAGCTGAAGTGGTGCAGACATGTAAATTCTGCTCACCCTCACTCCCAGTAGCAGGAGAGACAGAAACGCAGGGAGCCTTAGAGTTCGATGCTGAAATATGGATGTCTTTTAAGTCTCTGTTGAATGGATATGTGAGAAGGAACAAAAAGCCGTGTGATCGCTACTACACTAAAACACAGAAATGACACAGAAGAAAACAAAGAACAAAACCTGAGTCTACCATTCTATTCTCTGTGCTGCCAGAAACCGAACTAAATTTTGGCAGTGGCCATCAGCATCCATTCAGATACTATTAGTAGAAATGAAATAAAAACTCTCAGACTTAACCTGATTCTGTCAGATACACCTGAAACTTGTGACATTTCTGTTCTGACACAGGGTACCAACTGTGCTGCCTCTGCAACAGGCATGAATTTCCAGTTTGTTCTTTCACCGTTCTGAGCCTTMAAACTGTCAGGCTGCTACCACCACTGCAAACTTATAAAGTGCTGTAAAGCCCCTTTATTCTATGTCAGTTGTATAATATAGTGTGAAGTACATTTCATTGCACTTACTGAGCTGGCCACTACCCTGCAACAGATGTGGGCTAATAGCATTTTCAAGTCCAATCTCCTTTTGTGTGCTCAAGTCATAATTCTGTGGATTGCTGAGCTGCAGTATGCCTGGATACTCTCTTTTGTCCTCTTTGCCAAACTTCGTGAAACAAACACACCACAGTAATTGTGGATATGGATGGACTATGAGAGGCAGATGCTGGAAAGTACAGATCTTCTGCATTAGGGCCTCTCACTGCACCCTGCCTGTAGCAGAGGGTCTATTGTGCTTGCCTCATACGGACAAGTTTTTAGGTTTGGGGTTGTTGGGTTGGGATTGCTGGGGAAGTAGAAATCCATTACTGGGATCTCCAAACGCTAATTCATTCACGCCATGTGGATGCTGTTGCATTGACTCATTGAAGAACATAGGTCATCTAGTCCATCCCCTGCTCAAAGCATTTCCATATCAGCAGCACAATCGTCTTCTTCCTTTTCATTCTTTTCTTCACAAGTATAGAATTGTCAAGAATAAACAATACAGTCATTTTGAGGAAATCTGCTAGTCAGACTTTAAACGAACAAAGCCAGATCTTTTTGGTGAGGTTGTGCTTAGTCTACAAGTTGTGTCAGAAGATCTTTCTGTACAAATGGTTTTTGATTGTCAGCATTGTAGTGTGGGGGTTTGCTTCCTCCATAAGCACTTACTAACAGCTTTGGCTAGCCAATGGAAAAGGCAGAGGAGAGGGCAGCAGGTGAGTGAGTAGTTTCTCTGCAGGCTCCCCAAAGACACACTATGATGCATGGAATAGGGAAACAAAGAAACTGGGTATACCCACTTAACAGTGCTGAGCGCACAGCATGGAAGACATTCAAGTCCTGTAGAAGCAATGACGTGATCACTGAGAGACAGCGATGTTCCTACTGTGTACTGTGCTGGAGTTACTGTTCAGCATCTAACCTTCCTGTACAAACTAAGCAAACTGTATCTGAAATGAGCTCTATTTAAAGTAATGAATTAATGATTAAATTAAGCTTAATTGAGTATAAGATACAGATCAAAATTTATTTAACAGCAGAACACAATCACTGAAGTGTAATAGCGCAGACTTGAGGTTAATTTAAAAAAACCTCAAACTCTTGAAGGCATAGGTATGCACAGTTAAAGCATTCATGTTATATTAATTGCTCCATAGCTATTCTTGAGAGTATTAATTTCAGTGATTGCTGAAGCCGCCCAGAGATGTGTGCAAGAGAGGTGGACAAGAGCATGGGCGTTTTGAAAAAGGTGAAGCAGAGCAGCTCTTACTTGTGCTTGTACAGGAAAACACATAATGAACATTTTCCTAGTTCATGCTCCATGCCTGTGTTTGCACTTTAACATAAAGCCAAGATTAGTTCCACAGCTCCTGGATAAAAGTTATCAACATTGCAGCTCTGTGATTTAAACTTTGACTGATACATACTGTTGCTAAATGAGTCTAGCAAGTTCAGGTTTGTTGGGGTTTAACATTATTTACCTGTATTTCAAATGCTGCCAAAATTGTATTTTTGGAAAGAAAAATAAACTCAAGATTTATCAAACTTTGACCCTTTTATAGCAAAACTTCCTGATTCTCCGTAAGGTAAACTTGCTTGACCATCATTATATAATTTTCCAGAAACCAAGCCAATAGTTTCTGTTTCATCTAAGTAATGTAAGGCTAACTTTTTCCAGGAATATTAGACAATTAAAAAAAATTAGACATTAAAAAAAATCCCCAATTCTCAGTCTTTCAGTATCTTCTACATACACAGAATGTGCTCTGCTTGCTGTCGATCTCACAGAAGCAACTTGGGATAATGAAACCGCAGAGTTGTTCATCCTCCTTTAGCACCATCAGTAATAAGGAACTAGGACCTCAAATGGCAACTTCATGCTTCATTGTTTACGGTTGATTTCCACAGTTTGATGGCTCTGCTCAAATGTAGATGATTGGAATGTAGCATGCATTATGAAGCATGGTTATGTACCCTAGGTCAGAGAACTTGGGCTGATTCTTTGTATTTACAGAAGTTTATCCTTTTGCCACTGCAGCAAGGTAGATAAAGTTGAATGTATGGAATTAATTTGCATTAAGTGATCTCTGTATACAGCATTTTTATAAGCAGAGTTGCTCTTTACTAGAATTGAGCTAAGTGATAGCTTGACAAGCCATAAGAATGAGCAGAAGTTTTTCATAGGATTTTAAGGGGAAATACCGGCATTTTCTCTTTGATAAATTTTTTCAGAAGTCAAAAAATGTTGTCCAACTGAACATGTAATGGAAAGGGTATAGCTGATATACTCCAGCATGTTTTTCTGGAACAGGGCAGTAACTAAAACAGAAAAGCAAAGAAGCACGTTATGAAGTGCGGGTGAAATACTCCGGTGTGTGTGCTGGCACATTCCAAAATTCAGTGGTGTTGTGCAGTTGACTGACCTGTGCCTGTTATTGCATAACTCTCATTGGTTGTAACAGTAGATACATTATGTAAAAGTTAAGAAAAAAATGCATGTAAACTGCTATTATCCTGTTTCATGTGTGTTCAACAAATAGTAAGATGTGCTCTCTGGTAAAAATGAAAACTTTGTAACTTGTGTGCTCAAATTTGGCTCTTACACAGAGAATGTTCTTAAGGCTGTACTGCTTGAGAAGGTGATCAATAGACCAAGTTACCTAACATGCAGTGATTTCTCTGAGTAGGTTTACCACCTCTTATTGTGGTATCACTGTTAGGGTATCATTAGCACAAGGCTATTCATATCTCATCTGGAGGTCCAGGAAGCCAAAGAGCAAGGGAGATGACTTCCTACAATGAGAGGAGAACAGCTGGTTGGCAAAAACTGTCCTTAGAGGAACTTTTGACATGAATTGTTCTGATGAAGAGAGGAGCAGCTGAGGTGGCCTCTCTATACGGGATTAGTGCTTTCTCCCTAGAAACTAGCATGTGTGAAACACACTTCTGGCAGAAGGGGCACATGGCTCTCTTCATCCTCCTCCAGTTGCTTTCCCCAAGCTCTGTTTGCCTTTTCTCTCATCATCATCCTGAATTTTAACACTTCTTCCAGCATGTACCTGAGATAGCTCTTGGGGAACTTTTCTTTGGATACTTTGGAAATAGAGGTATCTAAGTTCTCTCTAATAACTTTTCTCTAATTCAGAAGTCTTTGAAATAGGGAGAAATTTAAGATCCTAATTTAGGAACTCTAAGATTCTAAGAAGATACTTTTCTTAAAATCTCAGCACAACAATTAGTCTTCTTACTTATAATTTTCATGTTTCTAGAGAACTGGGTGGAAGAAATTAGTTTCACCCGTGAAGAAAGCACTGTCTGATGTAATTTCCAAAATGATCATGTATTTATATTGAAGACCTGCTTATTGTCCATGCTTGGTGCTTGCTTTGCCAGCCCGCTATTCCCTGTAGTACAAATTTGCTTGTAGTGCAAATTTGAATTTTATATTCCTTAACTGGAAATGAGCCTGTATTATTACATTCCCAGGCAGCATGGTGTTTTTTAATGACTTTGCTTGAGAAGTAAAAGCAAGCTTAGCATAAAACAATAAGTAAAAAAAAAAACCCAACAAAAAAATATTTTTGTCATCTGCATCCTAGAAAAACTAAATGTTCTTCTACCGAGAATAACAGATTTTTATATATATATATATTATTGGTACCCCTTACTTCAGACTACTTCTAGCTGCTTCTACTCCCGCAAGCAATTATTCCTCTTTTGCCTCAACCACTACAGGATTAGAAGGTAGCTCTAGTATAGACACTTTCAAACTCAATGAAGGTAGAGAGGTGGTTTTTTTATTTGGTGGTTTGTCATAAATGGTAAAAATACTATTTATAGATAAATTATCATTTTGCCTGACATAGTTCCATTTCAGAAAGTTTTTAAATTTTCCACAAAAAACATCCAAAACCTACACTGTATTGTGCAACTACTGCCTATACCTGTTAATGACATTGAATTCTAATGGCAAATGCAAAGAATATTTTGCACTTAACCTAGAAGAAAATCTTGAGGAGCACTTACCTGTGTTAATCAATTTTATTTCCAGTTACTTTTTTTCTGTACTTAATCCTCATATCAAATAATAAAATTTAACTGGAAGCTAAATCAAGTGGTATCCAGAAACTTGCTTGCTTTCTCAAGACTTATTTTCCTGACATGTTTTTTTAGAAGTCCTCTCTCATTTGATATTTTTATATGTAACAGACGCTTGTTTTCCTAAAAAATGCATAACTAGCCTATTTATTCATTTACTCATAGGAAAAGGCATAAATTCACCTAGAAAAAAAAAAGTATTTTATCAACTACAGATTGCTTCTGATTTATGATTGTAGGAGGTAAAGAGCTGCAATTCAGGGTCTTTTAAAAAGGTGGAACTGTCAGGATGCTTGTGTGTATATTAGTACGAGACCAGCCCTAGCATTTGCATTTCTCTTCCTCATGTTGCATTTTTGCTTTAAGAAAGTAGTTCTGTATGTCTTTCATGTCACTTCAACAGTTAAATGATGTTAAAAAACAGTTTTTCTATTTATGTTTGATCTACAAGGCATTAATGTCAAACAAGTAATAAATAATATGGCATGCTTTTTTAAACCATGGCTTGTCTGATTATTTTGATATTTGTTCATAACTAGTGAGGTTTTAAATTGCACCAGACACTACTAAGAAGTATTCAATTTGCTGGCCTTTTTTAAGGCTGGTACCTTTTGCATATGTGAGGTTTTCTTCCTCTCAAGATCTGTGTTGTTCTTTATTTTGTTGGCTGCCACCTGTCTGAAGCAATCAGCCGCTTCTTTCTTTTCCTCTGTACAAAAGGAAAATCCTGTCTTCCCATGGATGGTGGAAGGTAACAGGATAATCACTTCAGCAGTGATCCTCTGATGTCATTGTGGGAGCCCTGTAAAAGCGGATTATCTGTGACCCAGATAAAATAATTAGAAATTACTTGGACACTTAGAAATAACTGATCTACTAATCTCATTTCCAAAGTTAAAAAAGGCCTGTCTCTCAACATAACACTACCAGATGTTTCAGTTAAACAGCATCCTTTGCAGAGACTAATCTGAACCCTAATTTTAAAGGATTACCTTTGATTGTTTTTTATTTCAAACACTAAACAGTTTGTTTTCATTTTTCCATATGTTCAAACAAAGTATTTATATAGAATTAAAGAAATTGTCTTCATTTTTCCACTACAGTCCATCAAGTATGATTTTATGTGATTTTTGTGTATTAGTATTGCAGAGAAAAACTTTTCATTAAAATTATTTAGTAATTAACTTGTTTCTCTGGGGCAGAACTGTGTAGTGGATGGGCTTTTATAAATTTAGTAGATACCATGTGGTCTCTGTGCAAGGTAGTGGATGTATTATCATAAACTAAGTGGACAGTGACTTTATTAATTTAATTAATGCTACCGGGGGTTCCTGTTAATTAACTGTTTGAATGGTGTACAGTGATATGCCAATATCCTGGTGCATCAGTACTGTGTGGATGTGGTAGAGAGAGATTTCCCTTTATTTGCTTTGGGGAGGATGGGAGGGAAAATAGTTTAACAGCTGGTGTCCAACAGTCTATCTGGTGCACAATATGATGCCTACCACATAATTTTTTCCCCTTAGAAGCATTTTAAAATGTTCGTATTTGTTAAGTGCTATGTTTTATTATTGTTGCAGTGTTTCTCCTTTTCACCTTCAAGTAGCAAACGTATTTCACTGGCAATTTTTTGTTGTTCCTGTAAACAGATCCATCTCCACATGAACTTACTAATTCATATATTTAAACTATTTAGTTTAGTGTGACTGATGCTTACAGTGAGCATGTAGTAAGGAACATTATGCATTTTGCTCAGGGCTTCTTTTCTTCTCAAAAGGACAAAAACTTCCTTTTAGGAAATCAGAAAAAGATGGAAATTGTACAAATTAATTTTCTGATCTATTTATCCCAAAGCAATATTTTCAAGCAGTTAATTTTCTCTAGGACTATAATTTCATTTAATAGTATAATGCAAAAATGAAATGCAAACAATAAAAATGCCAGTGAAAAGTTTAAAATTCTTTGTGTAATCAGTAAGTCAGAAAAAAATTTACAAAGGTTGAAATGCAAAATAATGAAAATATAACTGCAGTTGTTCTATTAATAAAACCAAAGGCTTTTTAATTCTTTGCATATTTTGTAGTGTTGTTCCATTGCTGTTTTAATGTACAGAGTACACAAGTGATCTAGTGGTGCTAAAATGCTTTTTGTCTTTAAAAATAAGTATCTTATAATTAAAAATATTTTGAATCATATCTTTAATCAGATAATCTATTAAATACTGTTTTGATTAGTGAAATACTAAGGGCTTTTCCTGTTTTTTTCAAACATGGCAGAAATGTAATCAAGGAACTGTTAATCCTCATAATTAAATTTAGCACAGAAGAAATTAGGATTGGAAGGGGAAATTAGGATTCCCAGGCAAACGTATTCTTTACCTGGTTATAATAAAGTGTAAGATATAAAGTAATTGTAGAGGGAGAGCAAAAGGCGTATAAAGTATAAACCCAAATAGTAATTTGAAATTAGAGATGTAACAGAAAATAAATTCATGTTAACGTTGTCTGTCTGTATGTTCCCGATTATTCTTACACTTTCCCCTTTTCCTGTCTCTACCTTTAATCCACCTGTAGGTAAATGTCCTACTAGAAGACTGCATAAAGTCCTGTAAGTTAAATTGTCAGGAATTAGTGATGTCTTAGTCTTTGAATGTTTGTTTGGTTTTTTTAACTGTGTAAAGTCTTTTGTATCTTTACCTTATTTTTCTCAAATTGGCAATTGGTTTAACATTTTTAATGAATGTATCTTGACAGTCTTAGACACCTATTTACCATCAAAATAAAAGTTTATTTAAAAAAACCTCTTTCATGAGCTATTTAAAATGTGAGAATAAATTCAAGTATAAGACACACTAAGTGGCAAAAGATCTCACCTGTTTTATTTAGATCACTGCATGATTTTAGGTGAAGTGGGAGTACTTTTCTTGAAATTAATTAATTACAATATTATTAAGGAAAAGGGTAATTTAGAAAATTCAGTCAAAGAGATTTTATACTGTGCAGAGAGTCAAAAATACCATGCCAAAAATACTGCCTGTTAATCACTCAAGGAAGAGGTTCTATTTTTCTAAATAGTAAAGGAAGTACCTTTAACCAATTGAAAATAAGAACTCTAATAATGATATTTGAGTGTTCTGGGGGCTGAGTACATTTTTTTAAATGTTGCTTGTCAAATTTAGACATCAGACCATTAAAATGGCTTCTGTGTGAGGAAGGTCAACAGCTAGCCTTCCTGAGCATTTTTTTCTTAATATTTTTCTTAAGGAGGTATTGGTACGTATCAAGAAAAATAATACTTTTTGTCACGTGTCTTGGTGTCATGCAGCTATCTGCACCTAACACACCATGGATTTTGGCTGAAGAGAAGAGATCTGTTTGTATCGTCTTCTTTGTAGATGTGTTCCCAATTTGTTATCAGATGTTTTCTTTTCATTGAATCATTTTCTAGTATCTGACAAATACATTGGAAATCTGTTTAACTAAACTAATCAGAGCATAGAGCAGTGTAGGAGTATTCCCTAGATATAACACAGTGTAGCCTCATTTTCCATTTTGCATACAATTACCTGATTTAGGGATTTAAAGTTAAAACTGAACTAGTAATTTTCAGGCTGAACCTAATTGTAATTGCTAAAATGAATCTTATTGTCTTATGTGAGAAGTCTAGATTGAGAAAACAATGCTAAAAAGTGGCCAAATGTAAACCCAAAATGTAACTAATGCCAAAAAGGAAAATTTCTGAAATATGAAGTATTCTTTCTATGAGATGTTAAGTATTTTATATTCTTCAGTTGCTCACCTGTCATTTACATACACGCAATGAAAGGATGTTAGGTAGAAAGAATGAAAAAATGTATTGTTGAGATAGAGGATATGTTGTCTTGCACTTCCGGAAAACAGCAATGGCTGCAAATCCAGGAAGGCTGACAGGTTTTGTTTGGTTTTTTCTCTTTCTGCTTTATCATATTTTCCTGATGATTCTTATATATTGAGTATTTGAAAATACTATATTAAGAAAGCGTGGCATAATTCTTACATTCTTCTATTGCAATTATTAAATAGAGCTAGTATTAAATAGAGCTGTATTGATTACACGTCACTTTAAGGAAACACAGAAGAAAAACTGAACCAGAGATTCTGGCTTTGGAGTTAGTTCTGTGAGTTACAAATCACAACATCTCCTTTGGAAAACATAAATCAGTAAGAGGAAAATACTCTTTCCGTGTGCTTCTTCCATGATAAATTAGTTCATGATGAGTCCAGTCCTATAGCACAATTTGTTAAACAGTGCACGTGGTCTTTTTAAAAAAACTGTTTTTTCAGGCAGTAAGATAGATGTGAAAGATACATTCCTCTTAATAGCTAATTCAGGTGCATTCATTTGCAAATGAATCTTAAGCTCGTCTGCAGAATTCAGTTGGTGCTCCTACATATGTCTCTCCATTCCTCTTGTAACGATCTCAGCTGTGGCAGTAGCTTACTTCACTTAGAGTAGACAAGCTGCTCTTGCATAAGTCCTGAAAGCAAAAAAACATTCCTCATCCCCTCAGCAGAACCTGAACCCTTTGCCCTTTTCCTCTTGTTTTAAAGTGGTATGTTGTGAATGATTGCTGTGTTTATTTCCTGTAATTTCTTTTGCCTTTCTCACTAAGGTATGATTTTTTTTCCCCCCCAGTTGTTTTAAGATGCTTATCAGTGGGTATGTGTCTCTGAATAACCAGGTGCAGGAACAATAGTTGTTTCCGATCTGGATGATGACTTTGAGGGTCCAGATGACCCTCAAAGATGATGTGAAATTAATCAGTTGTGGGTTAGTCAATTTCGTCCTGTATGCAACTGTAAATTTTATGGGATTTTTGGAGATGGAGATTACTAGGACTCAATAGATATGCCATGTTTGCTCATACCAAGTTATTTTCAACTTTTGAATGAGTGCCAGTTCTCCAAAAGATTTTAACATCAGCATTAGCTGTGAGTCTGGGGAAACAAAAAAGTCTTAGCAGAGTTCTATTTGTATTAATAGTAAACCAAGCTGACAGTAGATGCAGACAGCCAAAGCCTCTTAGGCTGAACGCAGTAGAATCATAGAATCATTAATCATAGAATCATTAAGGTTGGAAAAGATCTTTAAGATCATCGAGTCCAACCGTCAATAGTAGTACTATGTTGTAGCAAAACCTTGGTATGCATCAAATGCATAATTAAGACAGATGATATTCTGGTTGAAAGMCATTTGTGAGATGTGTTAATGAACAGAACACCTTGTCATTCAGAAGAATAGTGGTTATTCTGGTCCTCCTGTCTCCAAAAGAAGAAAAATTCACCTGTCTGATAAGAAAGCCTTAAATAATAGGCCAAAACTCAACTGTGGCCCTCTCCCTCTCCTGTCTCCGGAGGTGCTACCGAGTTTCCTAGGGTGCTGTGAAGTCTCACTTTCATGTGAAAAGGTGAATTAGTTCACTCTCAAATTAAAGTACATTTCAAATGAGCCCAGCTGTTTGGCAGCAGTGTTTGGGGAGGGAAGCTGTGAGGGGAATTTGGTTTCTCAAGTTCAGTCATCAGCACTTACTAAGCAGCTAAACTTCAGAGAGAGATGTTTCCTCCCATTCCCTCCAGCCCTAGTTCACAGCTTTTAACATGTAGCTATAAAGTTTTTTTAATTCTGAAAAAGTATCCCAGAAGCACAGGATTCACTGCTCGGTCCCAATTCCTTTACTGTAAAGCAAAAGTATTCTAAAGTAGATGTTGGCATTTTAATGGAAGAAGAAGGAAGGGAGGAGGGGAGGATTTCCTTTGACTTCCTATTCAACTAAAATCCTTAGTATGTTTTAAAGGTGTGGAAGCTTGACAGTCTTTCCTTACAGTCATTTTCTGCAGTTTCTGTTTTGGTGCTTTCACTTAGTTCATTAATTTAGTGGGTTACATTTTTGAGAGAAGCAGACCCTGATGAGCATCTTTCAGGTCTTCATAACATGCCRTGATAACAATTAAAAAGAAGTACAACCCCCAGTTCCCAACCTGGGAATTCCTCCAAAAATCTCTAATACAGTATTTTAGTGAGCAGTACAAATGTATTAATGAATAAACAATGTGGAGAAATATAGCAAAAATCCATATTTAAGGTATTATTTTGTTATCTTACTTCTGCACCCAAAGCTGTTTTAAGGCTCCTTTTGTGAAATGATAGCATAAATCTTTGATCGCTAAAAATCAATTATAGTCTGGACTAGCACACTACTGTTGTACAAAAAATCATTAGCAATCATTGCTTTCAAACTTACAAATATTATTTTGTACTATCAGGTAGACAGCTTTGAGTTGCCCAGAGGGTAATTCCTAGAGCTGAGATATTTTTGCAGTTACGGAAGGAGCTACAGCATCTCATGAAAATGCTGTTACAACCTCACTGAAATGTCATGGAAGTACTGTCTGTGTTTATTTAGTCCTTTTTATTCAGAAAGCTGTGTGTGATTTTCCGTGGTCAGAAAAGGTGGCGTTTGTTCAGACGAGTTGGACAAAAAGCCAGCCCAAGGAAGCAGAGTCTCCCTTGCTGTGCAGTCGGGTCCTGCCCTAACAAGGAGAATGGCTTGTGTCTTGTAGTGCTTCCTGCCACCTGTGGCAGGTGAGGGGCAATACGCTAGACAGGCCCATAAGCTGGAGAGGAGACGCCGTTTATCCATGGGAATCGAAACAACAGACAGTATTTACAGTCTGCTGCCCCCAGTCCTGTCCTCTCTCACTACTGAGCGGTTGTTCAAGTCCCCCTGATGATGGGGCCAGAATGGTTTATGCAGTCTGCTGTGGGCGTGCCTTCTCTGCACAAACAGGGAAGAACTTGTGCATCCTGGTGGGTTGGCGTGAGAAGAGGGGACTTCTGTCCTCTGCCATAGTGCGTCTGGAATTCAGCTGGGTAGGTCGTGGGCAGAATTAAGATTTTTGCTGTTCAGCATGTGGTAAGGGATCCTGTTCCAAAACTCATCAGACCTGGGAAGTGGATTTAGAAGGATAAAATTTGGCAAGGGGAGTTGAGGCCACCCAAGTCTGGTGAAGCAGGRAAGTAGCTTCCTGTACATTATTCCCCACTCACATTTCACCCTTCCCCTTCAAAGCTTTATGAAAGATGGTGGCAGAATCCCAGCAGTGCCTGCAACGAATTGGAGTACTGATGGCAGGAACAATCAAAGAACACAGTATGGTTTTATTGCTAGGTAGTGTTTCCAGATGACAATGAAGTCGCAGCCTAATTAAACCACAGCCCTTGTGTCTCGTCTCTATGGCTGGGACAATAGAGACTAGCTCTCGGTTTCATTCAAACACTAGTGTAATCTGACAGGTGCATTATGTGCATGCCTAAATCAATGAACAGTAAATGGAAATAGTAAGCTGCCATGAAAAGGAGATGGAACATGTTGGAGAAATGGAGGTGGAGATGGAGAAATATTTCAATTGTTGTATTTTGGACCTCATGAGTGATTTTGGGACACAGTGAACTATTAATGTGCACTGAAAACACTAATACGGCTGTTAAAATTGAAGTGATACTACTTACAAAGCAAGATTTTTGTTATATATAGTGCAAAAGTGACAAAAAGTACTATTGTTGGTAATTTTAAGTTTTATTTGGGGATGATCTAAGCTTAAATTGATTTGTTAATTATAAAACTTTGTGACTCATTAAATCATGTTCAGAAAAGTAAAGTATAAATTTAATTTAGTTAGCTGCAGGGGTGAAACTGATGCTATATTCCTAGTGACTACATCTGTTAATGGTTGCATTTTACTAAATTTTCCTGTGGTTATCTCATTGGACTACTCCAAGTCTGGAATGGGTGCTTGTGAAAAGTATGACAAGAGTGTACCTTACACACATTACTTCTAAATGTCCCATGAATTAATTGTAATATCTGAATTAATTTTAGCTGTAATAGTGCTGTAAGTTTATGTTGACATTCTGTGGTATCTGCTATCATAGTAAAACTACACGTATAGTTTCACATCATGTTTGTAAAAATCATTTAACAGACTGAGTAAATTTGCACGTATAATCTCACAGCTGTTTAAAACTAATATGGCATATGAGTAATATGTAGCCTACTGGACTAATGCCAAAGCAGTGTATGCTAAGAATTCATTCCCTGCTTTATTTAGTTGCTTTCATAATGACATTTTAACACTTAGGAATGTAAATAAATACTTTTTCATTGTGTGTTCTTTTCTTCAACAGGACACTACAAGTATAGAAAAAATGTCAAACTGTTGTGAAGACATGTAAGTGCTGTAAAATTTCTACATTTATTTGCTGAAAAGCTGAAGGAGTAGCTGCTTTTCTTAACTGTGTGAGAGAGAAAAGGAACTCAAGGCACTGTTAGGATTATTTTGCATGGTACTGTGCCTTGTACTTCCTATCTCCAGCAGCAGCTCAGTAATCTTTTAATACTGGTTGTACACAAAGTAGCCTCACATTATTCCCATTCCTTCCAAAGCCAGTGGAAGTATATTTTCTTTCAAAAGTGTAGATCAAAAGACACTTTCTGCTGTGTCTTGACGTACATTTCATTGATTCTGAAGTTATCTTCTGCTTCAAAAGTTGCCTTCAGTTGATTGACGACACAGATAGTTTCTGTTCTCCGAAGTTAAGTCTCAGCTGCATGCCATAATGAAAGAAAAGCTGTATTTGTGATGCTGGGGGACAATTCATCAGAGTCCAGAAATGGATCCCCAGCCAACCTGCATTGTTCTAGCTGCCTGAAGTGCACCATGGGCATGCTGTCTTTCACTAATAATGCTGTCTTCTGTAGATCGAGGCCCCGAAAGCCATGGCAGCAGACCTTCTCAGAAGTTTTTGGCACTCGCTGGAAGATCCTGTGGTTTATTCCTTTCAGGCAGAGGCAGCCACTGCGAGTTCCCTACCACTTTGCCAATCATATCTGAACAGATGGATGGTGGGCACAGATGGGTCCTCGATGCTGGAAGTGCATTACAGGTTTTATGATAATAGGACTATGACAGCCTTCAAGTCAATTAAAATCTACCCACCAATCATAGGCATCACAATGTGCCCCAGGCTTTATTTTAGTAGTGGTCTTGATTCTGTTCTGAGATTGATACAAGTTGTACGTTTAACTTTAGGCATATTTACTTTCAAATTAGCTTTCCAAAGGCATTTCTTTCGTCTTTGAGGTTAATACCAAAACCAAATGACTGGAATGCAGTCTTACTCTACTTGTTTGATACTGGCTTTTTTGGTTTTGTGGTTTGTTGTTGTTTTTTTTTTTTTTTTTGGTAGGAAACACTGAAGTTTACATTGATTGTTAGCTTTCCCACTAAATGTCTTATTCTGCCTTGAATTTTTTTTAGTGTTTTTATCAGTAGGTCTGTCTAGGTAATATTCATGTCTTTTTTCTGCTACATGTGTTTAAAATTCCCTGATACTGCCATTTGTTTATGATATGCAATAGTAATCTTGCAGCACCGCACTATAAAAGGCAACATTTGAAACTGAGGCAGACTTCTTCCTAAACCTTTCTCAGAGAGGTTTTTTATAAATACACATAAATGTATGGGTTTATATAGAGAGATCTTACGTCTTACAGTTATCTTTCTGCATAGATATGATCTTAGTAAAAAATATTCATGTCTTTATGTCAACAAAAGCGATAAAATGTTCTAGGGTAAAATATGCAGATAGAAAGCATGTTTCCCCTATATCCCAAGGATTTCTTTGCAATAATTCAACAAAGAAGTTGTATGGTGCAAATACTAGAATGATTACCTTTTAAAAATACAGATTTGATTAGTTAGCATAATGTACGATAAAGAAGAGTATATTGTCAATAAAGTTATAAATTTTATATTTACTTTTGTTTTTTCATGATTAGCTGGAATTGGTCTGTTTGTATATGGGAAATATATGTAAAAATATTTTAAAATATTTATACATAAATACAGATATTTGCTATTAACATGTATAGTAAAGTATATTAACTGATTTAATAGGGTACTATGTTGATGTACGATAGCTTGTTGTGGGCCCTTTAAGTATGGAATATATGTAGGTTGTGTTTGGAGAGAGTAATTGTGAACAGGTCATTCTGAAAGAAGGGCTAGATTTGTCATGAGTGGTATTCATAATGATTTTTTACATCAGCTCTTTAGTGGTATTCATAATAGATTTTTAGATTAGGTATTTTAAAATCTTAACATGGTCACTGTCAATATTAGGCGTCCCTTCATTGAATTAACAGATTTTGATGATCCATTGAAAGTTCCAAAAGGTGCATCTTAAAAATCGTTGAATTTTAAACTTTTGTAAACTTCTAACATTTGAACCAACTTTACTTTCCCTCTCCTTTTAAAAATAGATCCAATATTTTCTTCATTTAAATTTCAAGCCTAATGTTGAACCATTTTTTTCACGGCATTTTTAGACATGAGTTTTGACTTTCTTTAAGATGGTATTGGCAGCAATATTTAAACAAAAGAAAGCTTGAGGAAGGTGGATGGAAAGTGTGGAGCAGTGCTTGAAATTAAAAAGAATGTGCATATACATATATGGCTGTATTCTCTCTTTTTTTAAGGAACTCCACTATTATAGTCTCTGTGAAACACATAGGGGAATAATAGCAGTTTTGTTTTACGTGCCAATATTTAAATGTTTCATAAGCAAAATGTAATTTTTTAAAGTTTTTCATGCTAATCAATTACCATAGTTAGCAGATCATAGAGTTCTGAAGCTTATTAAGAAAGAGGATCGAGAATTTAACTATTCTTGGTACATTCACTGTGAGGGCTGTCCCGGTTTCAGCTGGGATACTTTTCTTCCTAGTGGCTGATATAGTGCTGTGGGGTTTTTTTCTAATATCGTTTCAGTTAATTTAACCGTGCACGGGGAACCAGATCTGTAATGCAGAACCTGCTCGACAGTAGGAGCCTTACTCATAAACAGTGTATTTAATTTTTGTAGGTGATATACAGTGAAGTAATGGGACCGTTAAGTTTTGCCTGCTTTGTGGGGATAAAAATCCACAAGCAGCCCAAATGTCACCTTGCGTGCTGTACGCCGGCACGCCCAAGCCCCAGGACGTACCAAACACACGAAACCACCGCCGGCCCGGCACCGCCCGGGATTAAGCCCGCCCCGGGCGTACTGCACGCACCCCGCGCTGGGGGGGTCCCGGCGCGGGTGCACGCACCCCGCGCTGGGGGGGGGCGGGCGGCAGCGCGCCCTCCCTCGCGCTCCAAGCGCCCTCTGTCGGCCGCCTTGCGCAAGCGGAGCGGGGGCGGGCCCGGCTGCCGACGTTGTTATGACGCAGTGGGTACCGGGAGCGAGGGTGGCGTGGGGCGGGCGCGCGCCCCTGCCGGCCGGGGGGCAGGCGTCTCGGGGGTGGGGGGCGCGTAGGGGAGCGGGCCCTGCTTGGGGCCCGCCGCAGGTGGAGGTGCAGCAGGCCAGGCTTATTTAGAAAATCCTCGGAGCCGTCCGACTTTCCTTTCAAACAATTAATTCTAAATTAAAAGTCTGTAAGTTCTGAGGCGCTTACTTAAATGACCCAAAGAAGAACCTTGAGGCGAAGTATCAGGTATACATTTAAGTAAATGATGTACGTGAAAATCTTGCCTGATTCTCAAATGAAAATGGTAATTGCTCAGATTCACCATTTCTCAAATGTTTTCGTATTGTTGGATTTTTTTGGTAAGTATATTTTTTCTCAATCTCACACTCAACATCAGGAATCAATACGTAATACGATTAAGGCAGGTACTTTATCCCATTTCTGAGTATGTGGAGGAGAGAAGGGAGAATTTGGAGAAGCTTCGTTTTTAAGAGCTTTGAGCTTTATTCTTTGAGTGACAGGCCTCTGAAAGTGTAAAAATAAAATATTTTCTTAAATTTTAGCCAATCACCGTATCATGTTACTAGTTTATTAGAATAATGTCTCTGAAACTGATTCTCAGAGTTGTTCCAGCAGAAGATCAAGTAGACTTTTATGATCCAATTTGAAATCCTTTAAACCTTGAAATCCTTTGAACCTTTACTTTGAAATTCCACTTCTTTCCCTCAGCTCTCCTTCATGATTTTTTACTTTAGTAGAAACTGCATTCTTAAGACTAACTAGGGCTTGTCGTTGTTATTCATTTAAAAAATTTTATAGACAGTATTGATGAATTTCATCCTAATACAACATCAGAACTACGCATGCATTATTGAGCACAGTGGATACTAGCTGTGAACTTAACAATGTTTGATTTCCTGAGGGATGCAAAGAGAAGTCAAAGCGCTAATGAAAAGCAACCTGAAAACATTTGAAAGTAACTGGTTTATTTGCAGAATGGGGTAGCTCTTGGGAGGTCTGAACAATGCTACCTTGCTATCTTCTCATAATATCAGAGATTTGAGATTTCATTTGAAAGATCTCGATGTCTAAAATAAAAGATTCTGTGTTAAATAATGTTTACCAGCTTATCCTCTGATCTGTTGGTTTGAAGGACGTGTTCCACTGAACAGCTGGTAAAGGAGTTGATACACGCAATCATTTTCAGTCTTGAGGAGGATTCATGAGTAAGAAATTACCTAAGAACCGAGTGGTAGGATAGATTTTGAACTAGGCAGCTTCCTCTTTGTTTTGAATCTAAAGTGGGCTAATGTGAAGGGAAGATTCATAAAAACACAGAGAAGATGGAGATGGGGCCAAAAGAATTGTTTTGACTTGTTACCAAAGTTTACCAAATGAAGCGAGATAGCAAAAAGCGGGAGTTACGCAGTTAAATACACATGCCATCATATGATGTCTTTCAGTGTTCATCTTACAGTTGTCCAGTTTTATTCAGTAAATGATACTTTTCAGAAATTATGAAATGAGAATGTTTTCAAGAAGCATTTCCTTGACCTAGGAAGAAATTCTGCTTGCAAGCAATTACCATTGTGATTTCTGTAAGAGATCAGACCTTTCTTGGCTGTACTTCAGTCTCATTTACCCAGACAAAATCAGCTCTGTTGTCATGAATTCTCTACCGTAGCAGAGTTACTACCTTGAGTGAGTTCTGTTCATTCCTCTGCTCACTTTCAACTTTGATGGCTCTTTTCCTGTCTTCTCAATGAGCACACAGCAGCATAGAGTAGTCCTACCTGCTGTCATGTTCATATCATCTTGGCCAGAATAGACACTGTGGTAGAGTAGCCTGGGAAGGTGTGGAGATACGGAGTATCAGTTCGATTAAAAAAAAAATATTATACTTTTTGATCCGCAAATTCTCTGGTTCCATTTGGGTTTGGGTTGAGAGCAAGCAGTCAATTGCTTGAAAGGTTTGAAATCTATTATGGAGTCTGTACACTGCCGCACTTCTCTATGGGTTTTGAACAAGCGCTGCCTTTTTTTTTTTCTTTCTGTAATAAAACACAGATGGAGCTTTTTTTAACCTTAAGCATCGTTTTGTATATAATTCAAGTTGTTTTTACACTGTTGTTGCCTGAGTCAGTATCTCCTGACCTAAACCAGTACATGGAATGTTCTGGTGCTGCCACAGGTATATTTAGCAGCTGGAGATCCATGGCTCTTGTGTCAAAAAATAACTTTTAAACATTGGTCCAGTTGTGAGACTTGAATTCTCACATACTTGGAGTTTTAAGAATAAATCTAATCTCCTATGGATCAGTCTTTATTAACAGACGTAACTGTTTTAAAATGTATGTTCTGAGCTGTTCTTCAGATATTCCTGATAATTTATTTTTACTCATTACTTTATTAACACATGGTTAATAAAGCATCAACTGGGATGTCATGAAAAATCACATTGTCATTCACATTCAGGATAATTCAGGATAATTCAGGATTCACATTCACATTATCATGTTCAGTATAAAACAACTAATGACATTGATATGGCAATCGAGATATAGATGCAGTATTTTGCTTTACAGTCATTAGGAAATGATATATGTAAAATACGATACCAGAAATATTTATACAAATTATTAAAAATCTTTGATTAAATGAATGTACTTATTTGAAAATGCACAGGCATTACAAAGGATGATTTCAGTGCTGTTTAAAGTTATTTAAAACAGATGAAGTGTGACAAATTCCTGCTTGGTATGCTGTTTATATCAAAATGTAATTACCATTGTTACTACCACACAGAGTGTCAGCTACCTCATTTTCATGTTGACTGTTTCATGTTGACTGTTTTTAAGAGTGCAGAAAATATACTGGGAGTTCTCTCTTGCGTTAGCAAAAATAAATGTAATCATTTCTCTCACACTAATAAGCTGAATCTAATTCTGAATTAGTCAAAATATCAGGACTTCAAAACTGACTGATGGCAAGTGATACTAGGGATTGCTTTTGAGAGGAATCGGTACTTCTAAGTACAGTGTCTGTACTTTTCCAACATATTGCGTGACTGAATACTTCAGAAAGCGTTCTTCAAAAGATTTGTGTGCTACTTTTGTCAGTGGCTGAGCATTTGAACTTCAAGATTCATTGAAGTACTTGTATCTGTGAGCTGCGCTAGGCCTAGGACTTCAATTCTGCTGAAATAGCTCAATAGTATCTTGTGTCTTGCCAAACTATGGCGGAATGATTAAAGTCAGCTGTTGCAACAAGGGCCATCTAAGTATCGCCTGTATAACTGTAAGAGTAATTCAGATTTACAGTAGAACACGTGCTTTTCGAGTTAGAAAATATGAAAAATTGTTATTTATGTGCATTTCTGTGTGAATAGGTATTTCTGTGCACGTTCCCAAGACTGATCACAGTGTAGATCACAGTGTAGTTTATAGATAGAAAATTACCACTCTGTCTCCTTAACAGCTTCCATCTAAGCACCAGGTAGCAAAATAATACTGATTTTTTGTAAACTAGCGTTCTGAATTTTGTAGTTCATACATGGGCATGTGATTGAGTTTTACTAATCTGTTCTTTGTTTGATCTTGACTGTTTTCAAACAATGCTGGATAATGTTTATACTGGACTTGTTGAAAATTACGAGGTCTAACACCGGTTATGCCTGGATGGGTAATGTATGAGGTGAATGGCTGAATAATGTCAAAACAGGGAAACTTGCTATGGTATTCTTCTAATCAAATCTAAAAGTGCAAGAGTATGTCTAGCTGGGAAACGGTATATTGTCTTTTATTTCTCTTTCTTGATTTTATTCATGTAATATTTCTGTTTTTTCTTTTTAGATTGATTTAAGTTACATTTTTTCATTCCTATTGAGATTTCTTATATACTGTATTTTTTAGAAGTCTTATTTTTAAATAAAAAAAMCCCAAAGTTTCTTTTTCTCCTCTGGATTTCATTTAGATTGGTTTAAAGTTGTGTAAATACTTTGCTAATATTTACCAAATCTGTTTTTAGATTTTCCTAATTCTTTTATAAATTACTCTCATTACTTTTTATTGTGACAAGATTAAGCTATAATCCCAAATGATCGTTTTGGAAAACTGAACTGTGAAAAATCACTAAATAGTTAGTGAGGTACTTATTATCTGAGCTTTGTTGTTTGTTTTTAAGAGAACAAGTGAGTGTTGATGGAAGCATTGAAAACTTTCTCTTTTAGGAGTATCTATTGGTATAAAAACACTAGTGACAGTATTGGTTAAATTTCTTGCCTAAATAATTAAATTATATGTATGCAGCTATACTGACACATTAACTCTCCTTCCCTCCCCACCCCACCCCACCCCCTTTTTCTTTTTTCTTTTCTTTCTGCTCTTGTTATCTAAGGTAAAAACAATCAAATCTCTAAACTATGCTCATCAGGGGGTACAAGCACAGGAAACCCAGGCATCTTCTGGCGTATTTATGCCAAGGCAGAGTTCACAGTTCTCTGTAACCCCTACCAGAGTTGAAGCCTCTGATGTAGGTATAAACTAAAAGTTATGTAAATCGCCATTTTTCAAATTGCAAAAATAATAGAGATTTTTTTTTTAAATCTTTGGCTAGTATGTTTTTATACAATGTATTAGATCATTCATAGTCATTCTTGGAACACTTTTTGAGAGAGTTAAATGGATCTGAATCAGTAACTAACTCCTCTGTTTTGTGTACATGTGAATTCGTGTCAGATTTTGATGCAGAGAGGTTTCACACATTTTGGTCTCTTTCAAATGAGGTGCTGGATTTAGACATGTAAGAAGAAGTGCAGAAGTATTAGTGGCCACAGAAAAATGTAGCAGAGAAGAATAAAATGTCAGTTGCTGGGTATGGTGTGAGCAGTAGTCTCAGCTTTAGAAGAAGTAAAGGGAAGATTTTAGACACCTGGGAAGATGCACTGCAAGAACAGTAAGCCAAAGAAAAAAGCCAGTGGTTATGCCTGCAAGGAAATGATTAAAACAGCTGAATTGTGGCACTTCATGAATAAGGGAGCACAAACTACATGATGACGGTTTGTGGCACAGGACTTGCGTATTTTGTTTCAACCCAAGAACCGGATTCTGCTAATAACAGTAATAAAAATCACTTCCATACTGATCCTTCCAGAACAGCGTAAAACTGACCTGTAGAATTCTGTGTTCTCTGTGTATTCCAGAAAAAGCTGTCCTTGCCTGCTGCCAACAGTTTCAGTTTCTCTTGTCTGACATTTCAATGGGCCTCTTTTCCCTACATAATAATCTCAAATCTGGTTGATCTCTGCTATGAAATTTATTTAGTTTAGTATTTACAAATTAGATATAACTGACTTTTGTGAGCGTGTGCCTTCTTTTTGATGTGTGGAAACAGAGATCTATTCCCACTTGCCCATAAAAATAATTTTAATGTGTACACTGCAGTATTTTTAATGCCTAAAGCTCCTGGAAGTATTTCCTGATGTGTTTTGTCCTTTTATAAACTGAATGAAACAAAGTGTTCAACAGTACTTTTGAGTCTATAAATTCATTTTAAGAGGCTGCCAGGTAGTGCAGATGAACAAATGCATGCAAACACTGCTGTAGGCTGACCAATTACCCATATGAGCCGCAATTATATTAGCGTGCAAGGGCAGTTGGAGGGAAAATTGGACCCTGTGGACATCCAGCTGAGTAAACAGGCTTGAGGAAGGATGGAGGATGTGTTAGTCTGAATAAAATACAGCTAAGCTAATTTGAAAAAAACAGGCCAGAATTTGTATCAGTCACAGCACATTCTTTGTATGTCCTCTAGTTTCACAATATTTTTCTCATTAGACTTCCCCTCTCAAAAACGTTCCCTTTGCTGAAGGATTAGTTTAAGATCAGACACATGCAGCAGTAGGCTTTGTATGCAGTGAGCCAAAAAGCTGTATTTCAGTTGCACAGAGCTGAACATAAAACGAACTGGACAGGTGCTGCTGAGGAATAATGACTCTTTCAAGCCTAAGTAATAATTTATCCCCAAATATAACATTGCTGTTTAGGATATGCTTCACAACCTCACTTTTTTATTCCATGAAGCTAGGAGTTTCCTGCAGCTGCAGCCAAAGTCCCTGCTTCCACAGTCTGATGGCTGCCATTTGGGTGATAGACTCCTCTTTTTTTCCAGGTGGTGTAAGTGCAGACAATGCAGTAATTCGAGCCCTACAAGGGTGAAACTGGATAATTTGTTTTGTTAGCTAATGGATGCTAACCCACTGGTTAGGCTGCAGGTCTGGGACTCAGAAGATCTGCCTTCCGTTCTCTGGGTGACCCCTGGTTTTCTTGGGTGGAGCTGCAGTGCCGAAGGTGAAAGCTGCGATCCCTGCGCGAGCGCTGCCGTGAGTGCCGCCGCATCCTGGGACGCAGAAGCCAAGACCATGATCCCATATTGGATTTCCAAAGCTCGCAGGATGACCAGAGCACTGCGTCCCCACTGCCCTGGGCTGCCTCTGCCTGAGGAGCTGCTCGCTCGCTTCCCTCCTGCAGGGCACTGGGGGTCCTTCCCTGAAGACTTCAAGTGATGCAGCCCAAACACGGCTGGGGTGCCTGGGCAGGATTTGCCAACTACAGCAGCAGCCATCGCTACATTATGGCTATAGCAAGTGACTCTGCATCTCTTTGAGCAGAGAATTGCAGTTAGAGCAGTTCACCGGGGCATTCGGTGCTCCTGCCAGCTCTGAGTAATTCCAGCACATCTTGGGTGCTCGCGATTGCCATTCACAAAGTCCTGACTCCCACGGTGTCTTCACTGGAGGTTGAAACTCCAGTATTCACTGCTGTAACATCCTTTTCTAGGGACCAGGTAGCAGGTTTTTACTGCATCCAGTCTCCATTTCTTTTTGCCTCTATGACTGATGCTTAGTAGGACTACAAGTGCTTTCTGCCTCAGAGTTATGCTAAGGCGAACGTTGTTAAAGGTGATAAAAGGTTTGGTGCTGTCACTTTCTTATTTCCACAAAGTATTCTGACAAATGAGATGCAAAGTTTTTTGAATGATGCTGAAAATCACAATTTTTGAAGATAACTTTGTCTGTCATGTAAGGTTGCAAACTTGATACTTGCTAGCATTTGCAATATTGTGACAAATATGAAAGAAATTTAAGGTCTGCAGTGGCATCATTACAGTTGGAGGAGAAATATGTAGCTGTGTAATAAAGGTCTTCCAGCTTTAGAGTGAATGAAACAATGTGATGAGAAAAGAAAAAGAAAAAGAAATTTATTGTCCCATATGTTTATGCCTGATGAGGCTTTGTCATGTAATAATGCTTCTGCAGTGAGGCTGGAGAGGGAGAAGCAGAGAATTCAAAAAGTTGATCTGTTTAATTGACTTTCTTTTTCTAACATTATTTTCAGTTAAGACAGGTCACCAAATGTCTGCTAATGATAAAATTTTACTTTCTATCCTCGTACTGCCAAAAGGAAGTTAGAAAGATCAGAAAATAAATTTCCTCTTTTTTCCCACTTCATTAAAAAAGTAGTAATTTGTCTTGTGAAGAGGAAGTGGGTTTCAGTGTATTTTAACAAGACAATGAGTAATACACTTCTCAGAAAATTTTACACTGCAGCTCTCTGGTAGCAGTGTCTGAATTAAATGAACAAGGGAGAACTAGTCAAAAAAAAGTATGCCTCAGTGACACTCGGGGGCTTTAAGTAAAAATACAAATATAATGCTTTTTGCCTTGAGTTAAATGCAAGTAGTATCTGCAAGTCCTATTGCACGTACGTTAGCTTTCTACATACTGTGGATAAGTAAATTCAACTTACTATGCTGATGTTGATCACATCTCTAAATCAGACTGTTTTGCTACAAGATTCAGGGTTCAGGAGTCTGACTAGGGAGTCTAACACTCATTTTGGCTGGGCTTCCTAAAGACCAAGATTTCTCCAGGCTCCGAGTAGGTACTTAATAATCTGATGGATGTGTAAATATCAGAGAATAATTTTCCACAATATCTGTGAAAATAAGTATCTTCTACAATTTTAGAAGTATCATAACTGAAGGACAGATAGTAACTCAAGTGTACCTTACTTATTTCTGGTAAGGTGCAAGAAAAGCCACATGTGAGAGATTTCATCAACTCAGCTAGTCCCAGAAATATTTCTGTCTTGTGGCTTTTTGCTTTTTAAAAAAAATATGTTTTACCTAGTTTGGGGCCATAAAATTTATGCCATCTATACAGAAGCATAAAATTGCAAAATTATATTCTGGGAAGATGGAATCCCATTTTTTTAAGTCGCTTTGGAAGTGCTGTTAGTAAACAAAAATAACCCTATTCCAAAGAAAAAGATCTCCCGTATTTTTTAAATGGCTTTATCTTCTGAGATGCACTTCTTGAGGTGTGACTATAGAAAGGGAAGTGTTGGTGAAGACAGGTACATATTTATTTTTTTTAAATTCCTGAAAGTTTATTTTAATGTGCAAGTAACAGTTGTCAACCAAAAAAACATTCGAGTAGCATATAAGTGTGCTGTTTCACACACACGAGAGTGGAACACTGCGATTTCAGAAGACAAAAAGAAGAGTTTAATTAATGTACCATGATAGGTATTTGTTGCTGAGAAGTAGTCTTTCTCCAAATTTTTAGTTTGTACTCCTTTACTGACAGAAATGTATCGTCTCCCTCCCATGCTGGTTAATTGCATCACAGATCTGTAAGGAGTTGCCATTCTTTGGAGATACGGGGAGAGAAGATAAAATGTGGAAATCAGTCAAGGTACAGAGAATTGGTTTTCCGAGATAACTGTAAAATTTCTACTCTCTCTTTCCAGTTGTTTTTCCTTTCAAGAGCTCAGGCTGGTGGACCAGTAACCTAGAGTGCATCTGTTCAGACATCAAAGCCACATTTGCAGTGTCTTGCAGGGCTTCTTTCTGGAAATAACTTTTCATAGTCTTTGCTCACCTGTCACAACAGATGCATAAATATGTTGTAAATTCAAGATCTTAACCAGGCTTATGAAAAACAGACAATTTCATCCAGCTCCTCCGCAGTCTCCTAGAAAAGTATTCTTGAAGGTGTCAAGAAACTGGAAATCCATCACTTACCTTGGGAGACTGATCCTTCAGTTAGTTTATCAGTTTTTTCCATTCCCAGTTTTTCACTGTTCTCTTTTCCAACTTGAAATGTTAAGCTTTTCCTTTGAATGTATTGGACTTGTGCTGTTCTTTCTAACTGGAAGAATCCTTGAGCAGTCAGCATTTTCTTTACCTAAACTTACTTGTAAAATAAAATGAAGTTGCCTTTCAGCCATATATTTATTTGATAAACTCAGTGAATGTGCACTTACAGTCTTGCTAAAGGGCATTACTGAATAAGCAGTTTTATTGCTGTGTGATGGCATTTGAAAGAAAATTACAAATGCGGACATGATATTTCATGAAGAGCTTTATTGTGATCAGTGCCACCCACAGAAGTAAAATCCTCTTCGTACTTAAGCTTGATCTCCCAATTATTCACTCAACGATCATATTAGTCTTTTTTTGCTGCAACATCATTCTGGGATTTTGCCCACCACATTTCTAAATTCAACGTATGGTTCCACAGACTTAGCTGCATTCTTTGTTCCCATGTGTAACTTTGCATTTAGCTCTAACAAGGCAAATTCCTTTGAATGAGGTCCAGCTTATTAACTGTATCAGCCATTCTTTTATCACTGTGCTCAGCAAATTTTACCAGCATATTATTTTTTCTTAGAGTGCATTGGTTCATGTATTTGATGGTATGAATCCTAATACTGCTTCYTATGAGGTCACATTAGCACTATCCCCATTCAGTTTTGATTCCTTACAGACAGCTACTTTTTGTGATCTGTTAGCCTGGCTTTAAACTAGTACTGATGAGAAACTGAGAAGCTGGGAAACTATTAGGAGAAGGCAGTGCAGAGTATCTCCCAAAATATAAACAGATTGGAACTGTGACATAATCTTTTTTATAAATTTTTATTCTCATCTGAGAATTAAATTAGGTCTGTAAATATTTGTATTTATATTCCCATTTAGATTAGAACAAGTGCTATAGTGAATCCTTTTATTCGTGATTGATTGAATCACCTTTTCCTCTTATTTTTCTTGCTGCTCATCAGGCAACTTTTTAGACTTTTGCTTGAAAATTATTTAGCGTGGCAGCATTCAAACTGTGGTTAGGTATTAGTATTTGTCTTAATCACTGATAAACCCTCTGCTCTTTGTCCCAGTGGTCAGCCCTTGAGGTCAGTCCCAAGGGACAGCAGATTTTAGAGGCCTGGCACCACATCGCCTAGAAGCAGGGAAAAGTGAAGAGTGATGCAGGTGCGTTTTGCTAGTACAAATGCCTTCGAGTGGCCGGGGCAACGGCATGGGGCCAGCAAGTTCAATGCAGCATTTATGGGATACTAATCCTCTTCTGGGTCAGCAGGTGGAAGTCAGGCAGGGTAGTGAGAGCACGTAAAATGACACAAGTTGAGATACCGGCATCACTCCTCTACACTCCCATTCCTCCTCTGGCTGAGGCCAACACCCATGTTGGCTGTGCAGTCCCAGCTTGTCTCAGAAATGGAGGCAAACTCTGTCATCAAGGCCCCTGACAGACAACGTGCAGTACTTGCATTAAGCACTCTTTATTGTTAATCTTACTATCTGAGTTACTGCATGCTGAATGCTTGTCAAATGCTGTCCCTTCCCAGGTCACAGAAGCCTGGATAATCCACTTCAGAAGAAACASCCATATCCCACAGGTCAGATAAGGAATTTGGGCTGCCTAACATCCAGGAGTGCATAGGCGACTAGAATTTGAAGTATATGTATTTTTCAGCTCGTGCTGATGAACTTTGTGGATACACCAATGACGCACATCTGGATTAAGAAGAAAGATCATAGAAGAAACTGTGTTTAGTTTTCTGCCTTTGAATTTGGATTAAAATAAAGAAGAGAATAACAGATGAGTATGCCTTAGGTGATCATGTTGAGATTTAAATTTATGTTGTTTTCAAGTATTGGAGTTTCATGTATATACCTTTAATATAGAAACTGCTTATAGGGAAATTGAAAATACCTTTCTGCATCCAAGCTAGCTACTCTAAACAGTTGCCTGTTCAGGGCATATTTCTACAAAAAAGCAGACATGCAGCATGTGTATGGGTGGGGAAGAATTCTGCTTATTCATCACTAACAGCGAGGACTGGAAATTTTAACCATACGTGTCTTCACTGACTGGTAGTACAACATCTTCAGCAAACAGAGGGGGTAAGAATTATTCTGAGCAAGCCTTTAAGGATCAGCTCTTCAGCTTTACTTCAAGGTATTAAATCCTGGCACTGAAAAATCAGGTTATGGTTTCCCTGTCCTCCTACCTAATACTCCCAGAACACAACGGCCGACAATTTATTTGTTCTTAGACTAGTCAAAGGATCTCTCACCCCGATAACTCTGAAAAAATAGTCTTACGGGGCAAATACAACAGGTGGTATCTTTATATCTTTGGGTAGAGAGAAGCCACTGCAACACATATGGACTGGGAAAGGAGATGCAATGCATTTTCCACCAGTCCAAGTGTTGTTTTGCATCTTGAAGAGTCAGGAACCTCGTTTGAGGGATGAAGCATGTTTTTTTATCCCAGTGTTGTTTTCAGGTAGAGGAAGTCAGGCAGCACTGTCAGCCGCAGAACACCGGGCAGGAATGGGGCTGTGGAGGAGTCTGTGAGTGGCAGTGTGGCTCTGCGACCCTTCTTGCTCGCTCTCTCGTACAGAGAGATCTGGCACATTCCTCTGTACCTCAGAGCAGCATCTCCTTGTAGCTGGGAGAGGGCCTTGTAAAGTCAGGGAGATAAAATTTATCACCGCCACAGTAATGACAGAGGAAGCAGTTGAACCATGAAGCGTGGGTAGAGCTGGCTCCCATGCCGATAACCATGCTGGGAAGGGAGAAAGTGGCTCTGTATGCTTCCACTTCTAGTGGAAGTAGCGCAGGTGGGAATTGTTTTCCCTGTAGGAAGCTTGGGCACTGGTCTGCTTCCCCTGGTGAGATACCTGAGCAGGAGTTTCTCATTTCTCTGACAGACTCTGTAAACTCCTCTCAGGCCAAAGGACTCCTAAGTTTTGCCACTTGAAACAAATGCTTGATGTCAGATGAAACTCAAGCGCTCTGCTTTCTGTCATCTTCCAATTAGGCAGCAGATTATGAGCTTGGCAAATATCAAAAGACAAGCAAGATTTGATAACTGAAGGATTGTAAAATATCTTCTAAAAGAGCTACTTCTCTGAAAGATTCACATAAAATCTAAACTATGAAATCCTAATACATTTTTGCTGATGTTCTACTGAGCACCTAGATGGAGAAGTCCTACAGGGTCAATTCAACAACCTCTATAGCTTCTTAGAAAAATATTAAAGAGAAGTAATGTGACCGTGTGAGCATCATACACCTTTTTAATGAGAACTTAGAACTAATGTAGCATCTCAGCAGCATAGCGTCTCTCTGAGTATCTGCYGCACAAACACAGATTTACTTGCAGCTCTCCAAGGTAAAGATATGTCTGAAGCTCAGGAAGTGAATATGAGGAGATGCACACACTGAATTAAATAATGAATTTTTCAGGACCTGATTTATGACTGTTCAATGGAATCATAATGCTATTGAACATCTAATTTTGTGCTGATTAGCTCTAAATGGAAAGTATGAACAATAGGCTTTTTCATTAGAAGATGACAGCTTAAATTTGACTTTTTTTACAAGAAGTTGTTTGGTTTTGAAGAATTTTTCAACACAGTGTTTTTCACATTTTTTAATCAATGCCATTTCACTTTGTTTTCTCATTCAAAGTGACTTTTTGCTCCGTATTTTTTGAAATCTCAAGTTAGGCACACAGCTCTGCTCTTGGCAAAGCGGTTCTGAAATGACATTTTTGCAGCCCACAGACCTCAAGTTGCCAAAATAAATTATTTTCAACAATACTGCAACCATGCATGTGTTATTTCAGAAAGCCTTTATCTTCACTATCACTAATGCTCCCTGCCTGTTTATTAGTTTGTCTCTAGTGGTATTGCATGGGGCATGAAAGTCAATAACTAGTGCTACGGGATAGGTTTGTCATGTTAACAGCAGACCACAATGAAATATATTAGAACTATTTATATGTAAAAACTATTTATAAGTAAAAACAGTGATCTTTTTGTCACTAAGTACATCTTCATTTTCAAGTACTAGCATTTTTGGTGAAAAGAACTCATTCACTCAGTTGTTTGTAAGGAGGAAAGCTATTGAAAATAATGCATCAGTATCCACTGACCTTTGAAATGATCCATTAATTTATGAAAGGAGTAATATTTTCTCTCTAATCAGTCAAATGTAAAATACTATTCAAGTAAGAAATTTATTTGTATGAGGAGATCAGTTTAAAATGAAGAATAACCATAGTGGYGAGATGTCCAAAACTGGCAGGAATGTCATTACTTCGCACAAGGGCCAGATCAGGATCACAGACCACTACTGCAGTCAGGAAGCAAGTAGCTAATGTTTAATCTGTTGTAACAGGATTCCTTGAAATTACCTGCCTAAACCCTAAGAATTGGCAGAGAGAGATTTCAAAAAGTGAAGTGTCTTGTCCATCTCATTTTGATTTTGGCACTTGAAATAAGAATTCTGACTATACATTTCAACTGGGGGCAAATATATTATCAAAAACTTTCTATCAGTGATGTTGAGTCTTATACTGTTCCCTGTAATATGTAAGAAAAAAGAAAGAGTATAATTTCAGAAAAAGTTTTGATAAATGCTTCCCAAAACATGACAGAAAGGTGTGCAGGCTAGCCGTATATTCATAGCAAATGTAAATATGGACAGGCATTTAGAAACATGAGGGGCTGAAGACTCACATCTGATTTGGTTTAATTTTCCTGAATGAGACATAAAGAGCTGTTCCTCCAAAGCGTGACTCGGAATTCTTTCTAATGTCAAAATGCTTCTGGTTGGAAGTGGTAATGAGAGATGCAAGAAGCAGTGCTATCGTTAGCAAGCCTGTGTGTGAAGATTAGTCTCTTTGTCCTTTCTGCTACCGTCAGTTCAGATGCTTTTGTTCTGTTGATCATGACTCCTTGGAGCTACCCTGTGGAATTGCTGAGTTATGAACAGGTGCATCATGCTGGGACACACAGTCCACTCTTCCCAAGTCTTCCTGCAAATTCAGGAGAGAGCTGACTTTTCAAAAATTAGACATTTCAAGTCTGACAACACTACGGATACTTAAAAGAAGCAATGTGCCCAGGTGGCCAAGAAGGCCAACGGCATCCTGGCCTGTATCAGGAATAGTGTGGCCAGTAGGGAGAGGGAGGTGATTGTGCCCCTGCACTCGGCACTGGTGAGGCCGCACCTCGAATCCTGTGTTCAGTTTTGGGCCCCTCACTACAAGAAGGACATTGAGGTGCTGGAGCGTGTCCAGAGAAGGGCAACGAGGCTGGTGAAGGGTCTGGAGAACAGGTCTTATGAGGAGCAGCTGAGGGAGCTGGGGTTATTTAGCCTGGAGAAAAGGAGGCTGAGGGGAGACCTTATCGCTCTCTACAGCTACCTGAAAGGAGGCTGTAGAGAGATGGGTGTCGGTCTCTTCTCCCAAGTAACAAGCAATAGGACAAGAGGAAATGGCCTCAAGTTGCGCCAGGGGAGGTTTAGATTGGATATTAGGAAAAATTTCTTCACTGAAAGGGTAGTCAGACATTGGAACAGGCTGCCCAGGGAAGTGGTGGAGTCACCATCACTGGAGGTGTTCAAAAAACCGTGTGGATGTGGCTCTTCAGGACATGGTTTAGTGGGCATGGGTACTGGGTTGATGGTTGGACTTGATGATCTTAGAGGTCTTTTCCAACCTTACTGATTCTATGATTCTAAGAAGATGTAGCATTGATGGAATTGTTGAACTTCAGCCACAGTCATGTCCGATTGATCAGATTTCCCACATGTGTGCCTTTTTCAAAACAGCAAGATGATTCTTTGTCTGAATGTATGTTGTAGTTTAACCCCAGCCAGCAACTAAACACCACRCAGCCACTCACTCACACTCCTCCTCCAGTAGGATGGGGGAGAGAATCAGGAGGGCACAAGTAGGAAAACTCGCGGGTTGAGATAGAAACAGTTTAATAGTGGAAATGAAACAAAATATAACAGTAATAACAACAATGATAACAACAACAGTAACGGAACATACAAAGCAGATGATGCACTATGCAACTGCTCACCCACCGTGTGTTGCAAAAAACCGCGCGTCCTAAACGAACCCATGTGTCCTGAATGAACCCGCGTGTCCCAGATGAACTCGTGTGTCCTGAATGAACTCGCGTGTCCCAAACGAACTTGTGTGTCCTGAACACGAGAGCTGCCCCCAGTTTTATACTGAGCATGATGTCGCATGGTATAGAATACCCCATTGGCCAGCTGGGTCAACCGCCTCGGCTGTGCTCCCCCCCAGCTCCCCCTCACCTGGCAGAGCATGGGAGGCTGAAAAGTCCTGGTGCAAGCACCACCCAGCAACAACCAAAGCATCAATGGGCCATCAACATTCCTTTCATTGCCAAACCCGAAACACAGCACCCCCTCCAGCTCCTGGGAAGAGAGTTAAGTCTGTCCCAGCCGGAACCAGGACAACGTAGTAGCAAGCCAAATTGATATCTGTAGACTTCAGAGAGTCTTCCTATTAAACTGTAGCTGCTGTCTTCTGAAAAATGAACTCAAAGACAATTGAAAAGCCAGAGGCTAATGTTACATCTAAGATGTGTCACTCTCTAGATATCCTATTTTAAATGCTTAGAAAAAGAATTAGAAAAAGTTATCTGTCACAATTGAAATTAGCGTGCATGTATGGATGCATATGAACACTTTCACAGTTTTGGAGAAGTCTGAGCAAAACCACTACTCTTCCAAGTAGATACTGACTTAGGCTGAAAGGCAGATGATACAGAGTAGTATTTAGTCAAAACACGTATCTCAAGAATTGCATCTCTTTTGTTTAAGAAAGTCAACAATGGCAAATTTTCTTACAGTAATTTGTGGCTGATTCTGAGTAAAGGAAGAAACGATTGGCTTTTTACCATATTGTTTCAGTTCATCAAATTTTAGGAGAAAAATTATGGGTGTGGGTGGAAGAGAAATTTGCTTTCTCATAAAAGATATGTGGTAAACAATGTTAATGTATGGCTTAAAAGGGGGCAGAGGGGAAGGTAGTATGACTGCATCTAGGAGAATACTGATAAAGCTGTTCTCTTACTCCACATGTCCACTTGTCAATGTTAGGTCTAGTAAGGATTTTGGTAAACGTATCTTAAATGGACTTTCAGTTATTCTAGAAGTTTTTGAATGTGAAGGTCTATATTGTATTACAGTGATAGTTGAATAGAAAACCAGTACTGTGTAATCTGAGCTCTGTTTATTTAGCATACAAAATAAATGGCAAAAAAGTGCTGGAAAATTAGTTTGTGAAGAGGACAGCAACTGCAGGTCTACTAGTTTAGTGAGCTCTTTGCAGGATATTCTATCGCTGTCCGTACATTTTGTGTAGTTATTTCACAAAGGCCAATGGGCATTTGAAGGTAAGAATCTGTATCATTAACTAAATAGCTTGTTTTGATTATTATCACCCAGAGGGGCTGGCTAGGTGGTTGAAATTATTCATCCAATTTGTCCAATATGTCCTTAGAATTATAAGTTGCGTAGATGAATTGAGCTACCTTATTATATGAAAGCCTTTCAGAAAAAAGCTTTAAAAAATAGTCTCTGCTGAGACCTTAGAGCCATTTTTAGACAGATAATAATTTTCTCAGGTGGGAACAGAGTAAAATTTTACACTTCTTTCCATTTATGCAAAGCTTGCTGTTCTCTGTCATAGTTTGCTGTTCTGTGCTCCATTGGGGCATGGAAAGATGATGAACTGAAAGAAATGAGGCTAGCATCTCCTAATGCTGGGTTGCTGAGCTCCCTGTGAACTTCTAATTCACCATGTTTGCTGCTTCCTGCAGGTTTGGGGTATCTATCTAATGTGGCAGCAGAGGATTTGTCAGTTTGTTGGATTATTTCATGCTCTACCCACAATGTGCTAACCTTTATCTGGTAAAACTGGACAAAAGGAAGACACAGAAACACATGAACAGGAAAAAAMCCAAGCAGGCCAAAACTTGTATCACATCACAATAGTATAGTACCAGGCATTGCTAACATTCAGCACATATGGATGGGTACCTAAATCACATGCCTATAGTCACGGGGATACTGAAAACTACTCAGTCCAGCTAGTGCTTGCATTGGGAAAGCTCAACCCTCCCCTCTGGCATGAGACAGATAACTGTTTGAGGTCCAATGATCCTGCAGTTAGTCCTGCACCAAAACTCCAGGCAAAATTTGTCTGCATTGACCCTTACCCACGTGGCTTGTCTACCACAGACTCCAACCTGAGGAATAGCGGTCTAAAATCAGCACGTCTGTTAGGACGTTAGCCCACCTACCAGCTGCTGACCAGCACTGAGCAGGAAGGAATGTGTTGGTGCCCACCCCATTGAAGAGAGTGCAAACCTTCTAACAACTGGACAGACAGTCTGGCACAAAAAGACCTGCTAAGACATCGTGAGCAAAATTCATATACAGAGATTGCTCCTATACCTCCTGCACGGGACTAATAGTGGTGATCTACTGGAGGACCAAAGAGGGATCATCCTTATGCTGAGGAAGGCGTATGCTCAGTTCCTGAATATCAAAACCTCTGTGACCATCTGCAGCAGTAAAGACTCACAGTGCTGAGAATAATGCTGAGCACTTTTTAGAAGCCGCCTGTGCTTCCTGCCTTCCTGCAGCTAGGAAGTTATCCCGGTAGTGCGTTAGCATCCATCCCAGGGTGGTGCTGGGCCTGGCTCAGCATGGTGCTGAGTGAAGTCAGAAGTCTTGCCTAGTGTCTGGAGGGAATTATGATTACTATCAACACGAGATAAGGGGGATCCTTTTTGCTGGAAGATGCTGTCAAGAACATTAATCAGTCCAGGGGAGTTAACAGGAAATGGAGCTCCTAGATCTTTCACATACGAGATTTTCTTCCAGACCTGGTCTAGTCACCCCTTTTTCTCACCTCTCTTATGTAATCTAACTGGGTGAGATCAATTGCAGCCATGCAACAATGCCAAATACTACCTACAGCTTAACCCCTGCCTCTGTAGTTTTCTCTTTACAAGCAAAACAGGCTTTTGGACTGTGAACTGCAGGCGGATATGAAAGAGCATGAAGACGCTCATCATGGGGAAGTCATTAACCAATACCACCCGAGCAGCCAGGGGAAATGAAGATAATCGTAAGTCTTACTCAGAGGTAAGACAGTAGCTACACTGATATACCTAGGTTATTCTCAGCAACACAGTTACATGATGCCCCCATTACGAAGGAGAGTCTATTATCTGTGCCTCATGTCTAAGTAATAACAAACCCATTTCATGTCATTTCAGCAAAAACATTGGAGTGAAATACAGAAACTAAATAAAAATATTCTTGGAAGAAACCGGCTGGAGCAGTGTCTTCCCTTTTCTCTGCCTTTTGTTTGCTGAGTTTTGTTTCATCAAGTAAAACTGGTGGAGACCATATTCCCTGCTCCAGCTGTGCTCTCTCTAGTCCCTGCCCAGCACTCAAACCAAGGCACCTGCCATATCCAGTCCTTCTGCCCTGGGAGTGTCGAGCATTTGCTGTCAGGGCCTGGAGCTGGTGCTCAGCCACATGGGAATATCCCTGTCCTTCAGGCACTTGCCCATCATGTTCTTCCCATCCCAGTTATGGTCTGCCATATGAAGAGGTTACCTGGACAATCCCTAGCTAAGGAGCAATGATTGCTAGCCCTGAATCAACCCCCACATCTCCTTACCCAAGAGTAAGTAGTCCTCAGCACCTAACCAGCTGATGGAAGCAGTCTACTCAACATATGTGGTGACTATGGATTCAGGGTGAGACCTACTTGCATTAGGGAGGGTGGCCCCTGAAGCCCACACACAGAATTGCAAAATCAGTAGCAAAGGTCTTAAGTCTATCAAACTGGGAGCAAAAGGTTGCCACCTCTGACTGATTACAACCAAAGGGAACACCTGAGTTAAAAGGGAAGAAAAGGCAGCAAAGGTCTTAGAGTTAGCCTCCCCTCATGTCAAACCACCACTTATGCTAAATGTAAAAAGATGTCTCGGGAACAATTAAGGCTGTGAAAGTGAATGCAAAATGGAACTAAAATGCAATAAGGATGTGTCAAAGCAAGAAGAAAATCTCTCAACCTACTTTTTTTCTAAGATAATTGATTTTCAAGGCATATGAAACAAAGGAAAACCATCTAGGCTTTGCTAAGCATTTAATATGTCCAGTAATAAACTGCATTACGCTGGACAGGTCAAGAACTGATTAAAAATCATGAGATGTGCAAGAAATGGGATAGAGTTAGTTGAGAGAACAGCGGCAGTTATGCTGACTGGGAACTGATATATGCATGGCATATATGATTTCTGAATAGGACAAGTGGCATGCTTGCCCCAGAGGCAGGTGCTGGCTTTGAGGGGCAACAGCATTCCCATCACCGCTGCCCACCTCGGGTGCACTCAACGTGGCACCACTGTCTTTGGGGACACTTGCGCAAAAGGGACAGCTGTGCAGCGAAATGGCAAGGAGTTGCTGCTGAGGGCTGCATTTGGCTGTCAAATCTTTATTGCTTATGGTGTCCTAGGAAAGGGAAGCAATCAGCTTTGCTCTTTTTTTTTGCTTTTGGCCAGATTTGCAGTGAAGTCTGGGGGAAGGGCACTGATTTCCCTAGAGCCCTCTCCATTGTACTGTTGTTCATGCCAGCACACAGTGAGCACCAAGTAGGGGTTTTGGTCCTGGTGGATAAAGTTGTTTCAGCAGGCCCTGAACTGGAGATGTGCTGTAAGCAAAGTGCTTGCTCCACATCCAGTTACACAAGTGCAGTGTATTTGATGAAGCCTATTAGTATGCCCCTCTCTTCAAAGAGAAGGTGAAAAGAATACATCCCTTCTTCTAAGGAGATTGTGAACAAGCAGCATAATGACTTCCATTTATTACTGGGCTTCTTAGCACTGAATCTCAGATTTCTATGATTCTTGCGTGGCTCATGGGGATTAAATCCAATCCACAAATGAGATAGATGGAGTATTATCCTGTACTGAACACTTAACGGCCACCCCCCTCATGAAACAGGACACTTAGTGAATAAAGAACGCTTTTGTGAGGCACGCAATTCTTAAATATCAAACAATTTTTTTCTTGAAAATGGCAAGTGTAACTCCACCTCCATCTTTGAATAATGGTTTTACTTTGGGGAAATTTTTTGGAAATGAAAAAAAGTCACATACTGCATTTCATAAACTTTTTTTTAAAATAAATTTAACAGAATGCTAGATTTTTAGCATTTTCATTTATGGTACATTGGTTCCATTATTGTGCATGAATTATTTCAATGGAAATAATGCAAATGAAGCATTTTCTGGGGCTGGTTTAGAATGTACAATTGAACCCTCCAGTTTTGGGCATGTCTCCACCACTGGCTGTCTCCTGTCCAGGTTGCAAGTTATGATAGCACACAAGTGTATACACAAGCTGCAGTAGTTCTGTGGACATATTGAAATTATATCATTAGTTTTTCAAGTTAAACCATCGTCATATTTGCCTCTGAGTTTGACTGTTGTGTACTTTTAAAAGCAGTAGTTTTCACTTAACTGTTTTGCCATATCTGCTTTGCTAGTCGGCACTCAGCATTTATGACTTCAAAAAGTTACTTGCAAACTTTTACTAGTTTAGCATTACTTTCTTTCCTGAGTGTCATCAGCCTGGGAACTGGATCTCCAGCCTTTTGGAAACCAGCTTGTCCACCCCCAGGTGGCACCTGCCACCCTCTGTTTTCTGCCTGTCCCAAGAAGTGCTGTGCTCGGCCTGGAAGACTACCAGGCACTAGTAATGGGAGCAAAAGGAGGGATATTGGAAAGACACTACCAGTCAGCCTCCATGTCAGCCTTCTTTGTTATTTTCAATCAAGCCACCACTGCTGCTTGCGGCTCCTCTTAGCCAGGACTGTTTCTGACTTAACTATCGAGCTCTCCGCATTCCTGGAGGTACCCTGCCACTTCTTGGGCGGGCATTCTAGAGCTCCAGAAGAGAGGAAGTATGTCTATCCACAAGAAAGAAAGCGCTAAGGTGGAAGTGTCTGGTTATAAAATGCCTGGTAAAGGACTTTGTGAGAATTCTGGTTTTCATCACTCTAGCAGTCAGTAAAGGTGTTTCTTGGGCAAATGTTGCCATGGTCTGATTATTTTAAATTTTTTTTTAAAAAGCCTTATTTGTCTCTTTACTAATGTCAAATGGGAAAAATAGAAAGGCTAAGCAAAGTTAATAGCAATTATTTACCACCACCACCACCACCACTGCCACATTATGAAGGAATCATCAAATTTATATTTTCCAAGGGACATCGTTCAGTTGAAAACAGTGGATTGTCAGGCTTCCGTAGCCATGTACTGCTTCCTTAATAGAAATGAAAAATCCTGGTGCCATAAAGGACCTCTCTGTGTAAGTCTATGTGAATGGGTTCTGTAGATGCCAATGACTATGGACAGAAAATATTTAGCAGAAAAAAGCAGAGGAAAGAGGAAAAGTGCACGCTGAGGGGCAGCGTGTGAAGGTCTCCCAAGAGCTGTTAGACTCTGGAGACCAGCAGTCCTTTTGGGTTCCCATCAAGGCTTGAGGCAGGGCTGTATGTGCACCTGGTGAAAGAAGGGAGCACTGGAGGGGATTTCCAAACCTACCTAAAAGCCTCTGGTGTGTCAGTGCAACGTCCCACATCTGAGTGAACAGCTGGGGCTGGTCTCCCGGCTTCAGACCGGCAGCGATGAGTGTCTGCAAGTGTGCACGGGTGCGTGTATGAGAACTGCGGGAGGCAGTACGTGATCTGTAGTTAGCTATCTGCTATTAATATCAATGGTTTGGCTCCACTAATGGCTGGCTTAATAAAAAGTTTCCTAGGAAATATGAGCTGTGATCTGTGTCTGCCCACAGGCCTATTGACTATTGTGGAAAGGGAATTGCCAACACTGGAAGGGTCTCTACACACCGTGGGTAGCCTCAGGACACTAGGCTGTCTTTATCCACTAGTGAAAAAAATGCTGCTCTAGACTTACAATAATAAGAGGAGTTTTTCAGAATCACTAGGGTTTTCTTTTTCCTTCCAAAGACAATCAAGGAGTTTTCTAGTAGCGGATTAAGAAAAAAAAAAAAAAAAAAGATTTCAAGATCATCCCAAAATCTGAACTTTGATCTTGTTCTCTGTAATTACTTAAATCTACATTACTAGTTTGGGTCTCTCTCTACCAGCACTGCATATCCTCCAGAGCAGCGTACTGTGAGTTCTTTGTTTGAGCCTCTCTGTTACTAGGTGTTGGGACCTTATGGAAACAAACTAATTGATTCCTGAGGGCTCATTATGAGTGGTGGTCTTCATTAGCTCCCTCCTGGATATGAAATGGGAATGTCCCCTTGAGCAGAGTCAAAAGCTGAGCCAGCCTGGAGAACACAAACCTTACAAAAACCAAAACCCTTGGGGAAAACTCAGGGTGGCAATCATTTTCTTAATGTGTTAGGAAGGCAGGTATCTAGAAATGGATGAACTTGCTTGCATCTTATTTCACTTAAATAAAAACCAGATTTTTGTTCTACCAAATTTTATATTTTAAGATCTTCTTTTGTTCCCTCGAAAATGTGGAAAAAGATGCTTAGCCAAAAAAAATTGGGGTCAGTCAGAGCAAATGTTTCATTCAAATTCACTTGAAAAATTTACTTGAAGAATCCAAATTACTTGAAAAATTTAAGTTATTCCAGTTAAAAAAACGCCACCCTTCTACCAAAATGGAAGTTTGAATAACCTTGAAATATATTACTATTACGTAACAAGCAATAGCATATGCTTTCCTCATAAATTTGTCTTCTCCTGAAAGGAAAAAAAGATAATCTGAAAAATGTTGTCCAATTACATATTTCTCCCTGTGTTGTGTATGACTGTATCTTCAAGCAGCATAGGAAATGAGATCTCTTCCTACATATTACAGCATTTTAAAAATCCCATCTGCAAAACAGACATGGCTTGGAGAAAGGCAGACCTCCCAGCAGGCAGGAGAAGGCATGGGAGCCGCACATGTGTGCGAAGCATACGCTGACCAGCGCTGCAGGGATTGTTTCTCTGGGTGCCAGAAATCCCCATTCTGCCCTCAGCTAATGCAAGGCGGCAACACGCAGCCATAGAAGGGAGGCTCATTGTTAACTCTGTCTTTCCTGGCTGCATAAAAAGTGAGTATCTATGTGGTCTTTGTGCCTACACGACATACATAGTCTTTCCTGAAGCTTCAGGAGCTGTGTTCCTCTGGGACAGAGCAGCTGCAGTGGTCGCAGGGGGCTTGGAAGAAGAGCATGCTGCAAGATTGGATCTGCTGTGGGCTGGGCATCTAAAAGCAGCCTGGGATCTCTCAGATAGCTATAGCGCGATAAAACTTTTATCCTCTTTTATCCAGCACAACAGCTGGCTCATGACTACCTAAAGTGTGGGCTCCCACTCCTACCTGTCACAGTCCTGCTGGGGATTTGTGAGTTGCCCTAGTAAGGCAGATTAGTGGCTGAAGCAGTTGGTCTCTTGACCTGTGATCAGACTTCAGTGGGTGAGAAACTGCAGAAAATCCACTTCTTCACATTAGTCCCAGTTCCCTTGCACTGGGAAGTATGTTTGTTAGATGGGGCTAGGTGTTATTTGTGAAAGTGAGGAGTAGCATCCTTCTTCTTGTCTGAGGTTTATCTCACACCCGCAGTTGACTGCTGTGTGCAGTCCCACCATGGTGATGAGCCTGTTACTGAAAGCCATGGGAGAGACTCAGGCTGGGACCATTTAGGACATCTGACTGTACACTGCTTACAGACAACTGGATAAAACTCTGCTGCTGGTGCTCTCCAGACCTTATAATGTTTATCACAAAGCCAGGCTGTTTGACCAGGGTGTAAAGACTGAGCCACCTCCCGTCCACTGTAAGTGTGCTGAGGCATCCCACAGCACCTGACCATAGGCAGAACTTCCAATAATCCAAAATTTTCTCAGCTTCCTATTTATCATTGTGACCTCTGAAATGAAAAAGAAGGAAACATCCTCATCTGTTGTATAGAGATCTTCAAGAAAAGGGGTTATATAAATTTAGGGGACTGGGATGTCCAGAGTCTCCATTAATTCTGTGTCTGGCTTTTTTGATGCTGGCCTCATCAGTGTATTTAAAACAAGAAACTGAGGCAGCAAGCTGACCTCAACAGCACACATGGAGAAGGGAAAACAGTTTTAATCTTTTGATGCATCTGGTGTTGCTACAGAGCTGTTCTGTTGCCAGAGCTCTGGACTTGCTCAGAGAGTCATTTCTTTAGGTGCTGTCACTGTTTCGGGACCTAATTAAATGAGCCATGGATGCCAGCTCTGACAGTTAACTGAAGGTGGTAGGTGAATGCCAGACTAAACTACTGCCCATCCCACAGCAATGGGGTGCATGCATGGGTACCCCCATCCGTCAGTGGGAGCATTGCACCACAGTGGCAGTAGCCAACGTGGGCTCTCAGCTGCGCGAGTGATTAACTCGAGGTGGTCTTCATGGAAGGGAAAAAGACTGGAGACAGTGGAAAAAGAGGCAAACGCAAGCATGGGAAAGAAGAGATGCAGCAATGAGGAGTCTTGGTGGGGACTCTGTGTGCTGTAGTACACATATGGTACCTCCATATGCCCCTAGTCCTGAATTCTTACTTATGGCTCATGGCAAATAGGTGTAAGGAGCCTGTCAATTGCAAAGACTTTTTGAGTGTAAAATACAGAGCAAAATGTAGAAGATAGTAAACTGAAAACACAATCAGTAGAGAGATTCTAAGCGTGTGAAATACTTGCTTGTTTATTATTTTAATGTGGTAATTTTAAAAAGACAATTTCTGAAATGTGGGGGGTTTTTTGCTAAAGGACATATAGAATCTGCAATGCAGCGGTAAAACGAATGTTGATCGCTTCAGCCAGGACTAGCAAATCTTGTTCTTTCTGTATATCCCCTTTAATGTGAGCCAGGGTTTATTGATTTCCTCTACGTGCTTATATACATACTTTTCCTTTTCCGCAGCTTAAAATGAAGTCAGAATTATCTGTTCTTCTAAGCCAGCCCTTCCTTCAGGGAACTGCAAATTTTCCATTAGGGAAAAACCCTTGCATGGAAAACCTTGCAGGAAGAATGCCTTCTCTCCCTGCYGGTGGTAGGTACAACAGGCAGACGACCCGAAGCTGTGGAGCAGGAGGGAGCCGTGACTGAGATAGTTGCCCGCCCCCTCACCTCCCCCTTCCCAGCTAGATCATCCAGAGCAGAGGAGATCATGAGCATCCATGGGAAGGGAGGGGGGAAAAGTCTGTGGCACTGAAACCTAACCGCACCCCCTCCTCGCTCCTCCTGCTGATTTACCAGCCTTCCCATTGCTTGTTAAGGGCTGATTGCAAAGAGTTAAAACTGTTTCCATATGTCCAGTGCAAGAACAGGGTTTGTAGCCTTTGGCAACCCCTGCTGCATCCAGCTGCAGCTGCTACCTGTGTGTTCCCCGGGCGCCCGCCCGTGCATGCGTGTGCGCGCGTCCGCGAGTGTGTCGGTGCGCGTGCACACCACGCACGGGCGTTCGTGATATCTGAACCATGCCCCCACCGTGTCGGTGAAACTGGTCTGTCCTTGGGGGGGAGACACTAATTCAGAGCAGTTTCCCCTCCTTTCGTACGCTCAGAGCTGACCACGAACCATGTCAAACAATATACAACTGAGAAGAATGCAAATAAACTTAAGTCTGCATAGCCCAGCAATGCAGCTAGCCGCCCACTTGCAAGATACTAAACTGGTGTACACATGATACACAAAGAATGCTGGCTAGTTTCTCCAATCCCTTCAGACAAAAAGAAAAAAAAAAGGAAAAAACCCTGATCCTTGTCTTTACATTAGTGAGGTTGGAGTTCTTGCTAATAAAGGAGCTTTTCCCATGATGCAGTGTGATAAGGATTGGCCTACATGTAGCCCAGCAAGCCACTGCTGATGTTTTCTTGATTAGGTGTCTTATCTTCCATTGAGCTGCATCTGATGAAGGTTGCTGACAGCGTAATGGCAGGGAAAGCATCGGACAGCTCCATAAAATGGCAGCTATGCTATGACATGTCAGCCAGGACCTGGTGGATGGTAAGTTGGTGTGATAACTTTTTTCCTCCCTCCCTAGAAGCTTTTTTTCCTTTCTGAACTCCTCCTTCATTGTTGCAATGCACATGCTGCAAAGTTCAGAGTGTGCAAAGTTTCCAGCTCCAGCTCAGTGACTCTGCAGAGCTCCTAAACATCACAGTCAGCTAGATGGGGTTTCTCTGTTGTTGTAGTGGCACAGGCCTTCTTTTTAAAACAGCAGCAAGGACAGTGTGGATTTTTCTTTCTCCTTTTTCTTCTTCTTCCTCTCTCTCTCTCTTCTTCTTTTTTTTTTTTTTTTGGTTGGGTTTTTTTTTCATGAAATGCAAATTTTGCAGTGCTTGCCAAACTAGTTGGTGTGAGAATGTGGAAGTGGAAGCAGTCATGGGAAAAAGAAAGCAGCCTTGTCATCATGCTCTTGGCTAATTGTTCTTGAGTTGGTCTTAAAAATAGAGCAATCTGCCTCTTTATTCTGTTTCCTCCGAATAATTATTTAGAAAGTGTATTGTATCATGTTGTGAGCAGCCTCCTAATCAGTATGCGATTGTCCCCCACGCTTCCCCTTAATTTGGAATCCTCCTCCCTTCCAGTGAATGCAGTAACTGGAGCAACTACTGATTAATATGCCACTTGTCATAATTAAATTTAGTTAATGAGGATATGCATATTCAGTCCATTTTTTCTTTGTTTGGACGAGCATGGCTTTTTTGTTCATATTTATACAGCTGGAAATGAAAGCGGGGAGGTGGAAGAAAAAAAACACCTTACAGAGCTCAGGGAAGGGTGGACCTTGAGAGACAACCTTTGTAATGTTGCTGGGCAAAGGAGCCCAAACTTTATTTAATCAAAACAGTGGGGCCAGGAGCAAGTGTTTTGGGAACGAAAAGCTTTTCTCCTCAGCAGAGGTACATGAAATTTTCCCCATATACCGATTTTGTTGCGTGTGGACAATGGTCTCTTGTATGCAACAGCCATGCCATGAAAGGGACCTTCTGCTGACTAGCATTCCATTATGAATATTAATTTCATTCTTGGGTTGCTTTGTCTGGTCATGTATTTTTACCCTTTTCATTCTTTCATTGATTGCCTTTGCTTGTTTGTCTGGATGATTATTATGCTTACTGCATGGGCTGCTTTTTCACAATTGGTACAGTGCTGAGACAATAGGCACTTTATTCTTGGGCGGTGGGTCTGGGGAGCACCAGTGGATAGCACGTCCCAGTGCCTGGACAGAAGGCAGCTTTCTGATTATAACTGCCTTCCTACTCTGCCTTGCAAGGACTTCATTATCTTTCCAAAGGTGGATGTTGATACGTGCCTTCAGTGAGAGTATCATACCTGAAGGGAGTATTTAATTTAAATTATGTTTGCTACTTGTGATTGTTTCTGTCTGTTTTGAATACAGGGAAGGAGACTTTTTCTGTCTTTGCTACTTGTTGAACTACTGTGGTATGAACATTCATGTTACTTTAAAAAGAACAGAGGAGGAAAGTAAATGATAAAAAGCTGTTTTGTGAACCTACTTTTTCGCTGGGAGTTATACTGTATAGTGTTATGTTTAGATTCATGTTTAGATCTTTAATCAGACTTTTTTATTGTAAGTGTGTACATTATTGAAAAGAGATGTTAAAGTGGCTGACAGATGTTTAGACATAGGCACTATGAAATGTTTGCGTAGCAGATTTGCTTAATATTGCATGTACAAAGGCTTGGTTTTTTTAAGGAGCATGTCTTAAGTTTAATAAAAGTTTCTCTAAGGATAGCTTTCAGTAAGCTGGCATTGCTTCCAAAGGGAAAAGAAAATCAATACTTTCACTGCATGCAGTATTTTATCCTGAACATTAATCTGTAAAATACAGGTAATGTAAATGTTCACTGTCACAAGTGTGTATTTCATGCACACTTTAGAAAGGGAGTTTCAAAATGCTTGACTGTTGAATATGGGTGAAAATCAAATCATGTTTTAGCTGTGGATTCTGTTTTGCATCACATTTCTGATTTATAAAGTTGCAGTCATAGAATCTGAGGTAAACCCGTGTACAATGTGAATTGTTTTCCCTCAAAGAAGGAGAAGTACCTTATGCTTCAATGCCATAGTGTACAACATATTACCACAGAGTTTAATGTATAATTATTTATAGTAAACTCCTATCAGGAATATGCAGTATAAGTGAAACCTTAAGACTTCTGAGTGAAAAAAAACAAGAAAGGCAGACTTCTTTCGTTTTCTGCTTCTGCTTTTCCTGAATGATTGTAAACATTGAATTGCAAATGCCTTGTGGGGAACAGGAAAAGGGATATTAAGATGCTTACTCATAGTTATAAAACAGTTCATTAACAAATGCTATTATGACAGGCATCATTACAAAACTTGGTGTTTTTTCATAATACATAAGCTATCTACTTCATAATTATTTTGCAGCACCAATGTTCAACATCAAATCTAGTTTGAATATTCCTAAAATAATGGCTTTTTAATTTTTTTTTTTAAAGTAATTACATTGAAACTATTCTCTGCAAAACAACATTCTGTCTTTCTCTTTAAATTAAGTGGAATGAGTGTTTAGTAAGTAAGGTCTGTGTTATCCACCTATGGTATTGTAGTACTACTCTATTGTTTCCTATCTTACTGTTTATTTCATTCAGATTATTTCATTTAGCTACAATAATAACAAATTCATTTGATAGGGAAAAACCAAACAAACAGAAATAACACATTCTCTCCATCTGTGTTCTCTTGAATACAGACGTATTTACTAAAACACAAGAGGGTAAATGTTTTACTGAGAATGCAATAAACAACCAAGTGCAAAAAAAAAGGAAACTGTTAATATATTAAGTAACAGGAAATATATGGGGGATTGTTAACTGATTATCTCAGTCTTTTAGGTGGTTGTAATGTGACCATCTTAGTTGTGTATCATCTTATTATTTGTGCATTTAACTTTGTGGTGGGGGGAAGAACATATTCAGTGAAGAGACAGAAGTATGCATCAAGTACTGTTCAGTACAGATGGCAAACACTCTAGAATTTTTTTATAGAAATATCTCCATTTAAAAAATGAGACGGAATGATGATGAGGGTGATTGAGAGGATGATACCCATAGAAACAATAGATATTTTTTACTGTCTCTTCATTAATGGCAAAGGGCTAGTTTGGGATTACATTCATATGGTATTTTGTGACTGACTTTACAGATCTAAAAATTCATCACTTTACAGATTTAAAAATTCAAATCTAAGTAGCTATTTACAAAACTTAGTGGCATTGTCATTAGGCTGCTGCGTTTTTCTTGTGGGAAAGGTTTCCAAATATTTGTGTCTCAGGCACCTATTAAAAGCTATTTTGTTAAATCTGTGCCAAAGTCTGAATGTATGTTTGTTTGTCAGATCATTTGCATGCAAATCTATAGACTGTAAATATCTATTCTAAAAAATCTCTTCTTACTAATCTCAAAACCCTATTTTTGTACACATATACACATGCATGTGCAGTAGAGATAGAGAATGAAAAATAGTCTGTCTGTTCAAAACTGTTGGAAAAAAGTATTGAAATCACAGGTTTGTGCTAAGAACAATCCAGAGACAACTAGGAAGTTCTGATTTGTTGCAAATACTGCGTATTTCCTTTTGCTTAATGGCATGATCTTATGATCAGTAACATCACAGCAAAATCTTGGAATAAAAAGTTTATCAATACAAAGTTTATCACTTTCCTATTCTATTCTATATTTCCTCTTTCAGAAATAAATATTTTTTAAAAGAGAGATTTCACRTAGTATTAAGGCTGTATTAATAGGGCAAATAATCCCAAATGGAGCTAAAAATAGTAACAATTTAGATGCTATATTTCAGCATTAAAAGAATTATTCTGATCCTAAATTTATTAGTAAAGCCAGGTTTTAATGTACTTTTTGGTTTAACACAAATGTTAATCACATTCCAAGGGAGTTGCAGTATGTCAATATTTTGCAGCAGCACATCTGTGCAGTTTTCTAATTTGGATTAAAATGATATTCATAACACAACAACTCCAATCGGTTGTTCAGATGTACAGCTTGTTAATGAATCCTTTGTTCTTAATAATGACTTTAAATTAAATGATTTGGAAACAAATGTCAGTATAACTGTGGACATATTGAACGTGCTGTACTTATTCATGGACCTAGAACACAATATCTTAATTCTTTAAATTTCATGGAGAGGAGTGGGTAAAAGGAGGGGTTCGCTCAAGGTTATATTCGTAAGATGTTGTTCAGTTTTCCTTACTTACACAAAAATGCAATCAGTGTACATAAGTTACTACAAGATCCTTTATTAACTATGTAATGGTTAATTACATAGTTAGCCAAAAGATGTCTTTTTTAAGACATGCTGTATATGTTTATGAGACACTATAAGTATTTCGGTTTTAGTTTTTGTTCAGAACAGTTACATTTATAATAAATGTATTAATATATATATGATATATATGATATATATAATATATATATAATAAATATCTCACGTACTATGTATACTTAGTATGTGTCAGAATTGGATTGTTTAAAATCAGAAAGATCTGTCTGGAGAACTGTAAAACTTGAATGCACCTTCGTTTCTAATGTTTAATGGTTTTTAYTATGGAACAGGGGAACAATCTTCCTTCATCAAGGAAAAAACTAGAAGTAGCAGGGAATTTAAATGCTAACAGTATTCACTAGTGTAGAATGAAGGTGCTGTTGTTCATGTTTAATACTTCTTTGTAGCCGACTTTTAAAAAGTGTGTCTTTTTCACCAAGAAAAAGATACTTGTGCTTATTCACAAGCACATATTTTTCTAATTCCTCTGTGTCTTTTCCCTTTCAGTCCCTTGCATGTTAGCTATGTATTTCCAGTTAGATTTGCTACTGTGAGGTGTTTAGCAGTTGCAGCATCTTCTGAGTGAAACAACTTTTTCTACTTGTGCTTCATACTTGTATCCGGCAAGAGCTCCACACTGGGAGTCTGACAGTGCCTCCTTTTGTCTGCTTATTCTGGCAATGTTAACAGTTTTCTTATGAAGAAAGCCGTGCATCAACAATATCATACACATATGTTTGTGTGCCTGTGTGCATGTGACTGCATGTCTAAATATGTGTGCACTGCGTTGGCTTAAGGCATGAGCCAAAGTTCACTGAAGTAAGGAGAAAGTGACTATTTAATTCTAAAGCATGCTTCTACAGCATGTAAAATGCAGTTGTACTTTACATAGCGTGTCTGTAATGTATACAACTATGTATTCAAGATGTAATAACGTTGATGTTTCATGTACCTGTTCAATAACAGTTTTCCTTTGTAACTTATCTGAACGTGTATTATGGTTGAGGAAATGCATGTACCAAGCAAGCTATGGCACCTTGGTGTAGCTGAATCTTCTGTAGGACCTACAGAAGTCTTATGCGACTCAGAATAAAGTTGTTTCTTCTGTTCTGAAGTTATCAGTCTGTTCTTCCACTTTCCTGTTTTTTCCAGATACCTGTTTTCTTTGCTGCAAATATTTTTTTGCTAAAAAGGTAGTTTTCTAGCTGCAATTTGTGCTAATTGGTCTCTGATGTTATTTGATGATTGTTGAGTCAAAATTCTGAAGAAATAAAGCTGGGTTTTCTACACTCTGATACTGATAGATTGAAAATTCTATCAAAACTGGAAACATATTTTCTTTTTAATATATATTTTCAGGCTCCTAGTGTAAGGCATTAGATTTACAATCTTGAATAAAGCAACTTCAGTAAAGAAAATAAAGACCTAAAATAAAGGCAGATAGATGAAGGTTTCTGCAAGGTCTTTTTGCAACTGAAATTAGAAATAGAAGTTTTTAGTGAAAAAAAGGTGAGAAAGTCACTCCATTAGTACTTGCTAGAAATAAGAGATGGCTAGACATAGTGTGTCTCAGATTATAGCACCGTGACAAAGACAGTTTAAAGAAGTAAAAACTGCGTTGAGAACAAATAAGATCAGCTCTTTCAAACCTGTAAACCCAATATAATTAGGAAGTAACTTCTGTCTTCTTTTTCAACTGCTACTAACAACATTACCACACTGTGCAGTTATAAAGTGATACCATTGACTGTCTTAAAAATTTTACGAGAGCTATTCATAATTCTAAACAAACCACACAATCAAATATTTTAACAGATCTTGTACCTTGCAATGTCATGTAAACATTTAAGTTCTTCTGTCCTTGCACTAACATGCATGTGCGATGACAGAGCTATTTTGTTAAGCAGAGGTTCAATGTCAAATCTCAAATCTCAAATTTGTCACTGTCAATTGTCAATTTCTCAAGGATATTAAATACTGATGGGAGAGATTTTCTGTGTAGCATCCTTTTAAATGATGACTCACTTCTCAGGGATTCTCAAAGAATATACCTTCCAATGGAAGTGAAATGCATTCTTTGTAAGTCAAGACCGTGCACAGAGAGGTTAGGCTGGATGTAAATTTTCCCAGTGCTCATGAAAATGTGACATAAGGGTTTTGATTTCTTCCATATAATAAAGACTTTTGATTTCTTCCATGTAATAAGTTTGATCCAATAAAGTTATGTGGTCTTCCATTTAAGGCAAGCAATCTGTAAAAGAAAGCTGTTGCGAAAACCTATTGTCTTGGGAACTGTGGGTACAGTATAGCAGATATGTTCCCCTTAAAAATTAATAGAGGATCAAACAGAATCCTTTCATTCTGGGCTTTTAAACTAAACCAGTTTAGCATTTGAAATGCTTCATCTTCATATTGTGGCACTGCCAAGTTGTCCTATTTAACCAGTCATATTCCACTTGCTCTGGTAGACTCGTGTTTGTTTGTTCTAACTACCTTTTCCAGGTTTTGGGGAGCTCTGCTTTTGTAACACCTTTAAAATTACCTGCTGGTTAACCACAAAATGATATTCTACAAGAGTCTTTCACTGGAGACAGCTAACTATGCTGATTCCATATATGAATGCATCACTGTGCTACCTCAAAGTAAAAGTTAACATGGTTTTAGAAACCACCATGGAAGGCTGATGAGGTTTTTATCTGTCAGAACATCTCTGCAGACATGCTGATGTTTCTGAAGCAGAGCTTACTGCCTCAGCTTCCCAGCCACCATATTGTTCCTGTACGTGTGTTTGCAAATCAAGGATTTCTCAGTTCCATCTTTGAGGATACTGGGCGGATGGTGGTGGTGTTTGTTTGTGTGTTTGTTTGTTTGTTTTTCTGCTGCTCACAATACAGCTATGGTTTCTTATTTCATCAGCCACTCTTTTCACAGAGCAGTCTTCTCCCTGGCTTTAACATCAGTCTAGGGCCCTGTCACACTAAGAAAGGAGAATACAGTCTACATAAGTCTGCATAAACATATTGTGAGGCTATTTGCCCCACCAGTCAAATATATTTTTGAGTGCATTTTCATGGGCCCAACATTAGAAGAAGGTATTATTAAATGGATCTGATCTGAAGGCTGACATCTATCCACCCAGCACCCATGGCAGATGCAGCAGCAGCAGCAGCACTGGCTTCCATTTTACACCTGGGCTTGAACTCCCAGCTCTACAGGGGTAGAGCACCGTCCTAAAGCCCTTGAATTTTCTGTCCTTGGTACTGATAATTAGCAAGTTCGAGTGGCAGGTGAGGACTCATGAGGCAGAATCTGGACTCAGTTAGCCATTTGCTTCATTTGAATTAAAGTCTTCAGTAGCCGTCTCAGTTGATTCCCACCAGCAGCACCATGGCACCAATGTGCTCTTCACTTTAATCCTATCCGTGATGCATCTGACTCCAATTTCATGTTGTGACTTGTCATACAAATCTGTTCTTTTCAGCCAAACTAGTTATGAATGTGGAAATGATTCCAGAAGGTAAAACATTACGAGTTTCGTCTAAGGCTGAGACCACCTTAGACAAGGAGTAGTTGTTAGCGAGAGATGGGAGAAGAAGTCCTTTTATTCTTGCTCAGGTAAATTACATTATGGTTAACACTGCTGCCCAAATAATTCGTGCAAAAACTTACATTAGAACAAAGTGAATGTGTTAATAGCAATTACATGTCAGTTTTGAATTACTAAAAACTCTTACCCAAAGTTAATGTAGTACAGTGATCTTCAGACCACTTCATCCAGACGTGTTTTTCTATTGTGCTACTAGAATTATCTTAAGGTATCTCACTGACAAATGCTAGAGCAGAATATAATTAATTGTTAGTGTTCTTTCACAAATCAATAAGCAAACTGATGCATCGTTATCTGACAGAATGTCTACACTGAGCAGCATATAACCATTCAGATCTTCAGTTCATCTAATTGCCTTATCATGTCTCTTACCACAGCAGAAATTGTAGGGGTTTTTAAACTCTGAAACATCTTATTTATTCTCGGAGTGAATAATTTCATTTACATGGTATAATGCCTGGTATTTGTAAATCTCTGTATCTGAAATGAAACTGATGTGTAATTAGAAGTTTCCTGGCATCTAACGTGAAGATTGTCCCCTCCTTGACTAATTTTAATGACTACTTTCATTTTTTGTGTGTATTATCAACAGTAAAATAATGTTCATACAGAAGTACCAAATCTGACAACCATGGAGGGGGAAACACTCATTTATATTAGCTCTTAGGCACCTTTCCAAGTAGCAGGCCTGATTTCACCTTGCTCCAATTTAAACTGCTGCATTTAAGAAGACCCAGTGAAGATAGAACAGCAGCTCACCTGTTTCAGACAAAGGTATCCTAATAAATAATTTTTCTAAAGCATTTTGGAAGTCACTCAGACTTTTCCTTAAACTCAAGTGAGTTTTATAACATGATAGCCTTAGTAACATTTGTTGTAGACTTCATATGCAGATATTTTTAGATTTGTTTCATTTAGTCAGCATATAAAATCTTACATAGAGTGGTCTTTTTCTGCAGTAGTTTGCAATAAGAAACTTGAAAGAGTACAGAAGAAAATCTGAGTTGTGCATTATTGACTATAAATAGAAAATATATCTGTCAGTTTAAATTTTTCTTTTTTTTTACTTCATATGTTTTTGCTTATTTAAAATGGCCATTTGAAGGAAGTGAAAGGGAGGTTGTGTTCTGGAGGATATTCAGGTAGGGTTTCTTAATAAATTCCACAAAGTGGTGGCAGTGCCCTTTGGTGCCTGTTTGCATTCATCTGGTGCTCTGGATAGAGGGAGTTGTAATATTAGCACAGGGTTTGACACAAGGAAATAAATTGTCCAGAATTATGCGGCTGCTCCTTGGTGTTGTCGTTCAAGACACGGATGGTGATTTGCCAGCCCTTTACTGTCCTGCACTCTACAGATTGATCCACAATTAACTTTTTACTTGTATCTCGTAATCAGGAGGTCTTGATACACAATGATGAATGTATCAGAGCCTTTCGATCAGCGTCCTACATTTTTGCCAACAATAATGAGCTGTCACAGTGTGAGTTCTGGAGACGAGATTAGTGCATGGAAGAATGAGTAAACCTGTACACTAGGAGCATAATTAAATCAAGCAGAACATAATAACAAGCACGTTACAGCAGTTTGACATGAAACAGGGACAAACTTGAACAGGCTGCTAAATTGTGTATGCTTTGTTGTTACACTTTAAAGATTAGCAGTCTTGGTGGTACCATGTTCATTATTGCCCAACTTTGCATGGCTCGGTTTCCCTGCATGCACTGTTAACACAGACATATACGCTTATGAAGTGTAAGCCCTATGCTCTGTTTTCCACACACGATGCTTTTTGGTGGCACAGTGTTTATATCAGAGCAGTGGGAATTGCAACACATGGTTTTGGAAATTGGCTTGAAGTGTAACAGCAAGTAGGTATGGCTCTAAGGTGTGTAATCTGCTGCTGTAGGAGGAGAGGAGAAGCTGGGTGACTGATACCTCTCTAAAAAAACCACTCAGGTTTCTGCCGCATTCCAGCCAGCAGTGGAAGAGAGACATTCGAGGTTAGCAGTGGGCCCCAGAGTGGTGATTGCTTTGTAACGGAAAAAATTCAATTACATGAAATATTAGACCCATCTCTCTGCCTTAGATCTCCTCAATCTAGGGATAGTCAGGAAAAAAAATGAAACTTGTCAACAGATGCCTGGCTGCCTGGGTACAGAGAGGAAAACCATAATTTGTCTGTAATCCCTAATGCAAACAGTTGTTCATTAAGAAACAAAACTAATGTAATCTTGATGATTTGCTTGGATTTCTACTCTTATCATGGTGTTTTGTACAGCTGGCAGGCTAATGTAATTTTACTTAGAAACCCAAAGCAATCTGGTACTCAGACAACACCATGTAGATTTAGGTAAATTTGGGGCTCAGATTAGCATAATACTAACTAATCATGAATATCATTTGCATTAATTAGAGTATTGGGGAAAGATTGTTTTTAAATGGAAGAAAATTGAAAGAAAGATTAAGGGCAAGGGCTTACAAACCTAGTTTTGCTTTATGCAAGAGTATAACAGATGATTTCTGCTATAATGCCTAATATTTTAATGTGTAAGTATTAATTAGAGTATCAGCAAAAGATTGTTTCTAATTGGAAGAAAACTGAAAGAGAGATTAAGGGCAGAGTTTATGAATCTGCTTTTGCTTGATGCCAGTATATAGCAGATGATTTCTCCTACAATGCCAAAGAGCTTAATCTGTAAAGGATAGGGTGACTAATGCACTACACAGTAGAGACACTACAAGGATTTTTTTCCAAATTAGGTTTATTTCATGCTAAAAGAAAGCTAGATGTTGTATGAATATGTCCATGATACTACTAACAAAATTAAACTAGTTGAGTAGAAAAAAATTACCTTTGAAGAAATATGCTGTTGTCTAAAATGTGATTGACCCTCAGTGTTTTAGCATGTGGTATAGCTGGTTTCATAATAATTACAGTATTTCTAGGTTATCTGAGTGCTTTGTTTAAAAAAACGAAGGTTGAATATCTATGCTTTACTCTAGGACTCTAGATAACAAATATAGTCTAAGGGGCTCTCTATTTTAAAGCTATGATCCGGATATGCAACACCTCTCTTCCCTACATCGCTCTGGTCACTCAAGGCTTTGGGAGCAGATTTTATGGCTATTTTAAATACCGGATTAGGAGAATATTTACCAGGTATGCCTTAGCCTACAAATATTTTCAACACTTCCCTGTATGCTAATTATTACTATCTATTACTGCAATACTGTACTGTAATAAGAGTAAGTATTACTATGGTATACAATTTCTTCAGTAGCACCAAAGACTTCTTGGTTACACAGTGCAATTTCAAACTAATGCCTTGTTAGTCACTGAAATTAAAGTGAAACTGATTTTACTGTGTGCAGTAGCAGGTCTAATTTGGAAGAGTGTAGGGATATCACATACTAGGGCAGTGTGTTGTGTATCCTTCACATACATTGCCTGTTCTTATAGGACCGATAATTATGACATCTGTTCATTTGGAGACATAATCCAAAATTTAAATCAGTCTTGTCTCTGGCTAGACTCTTGAACTTCTGTTTCATTTGAGTCCTTTTATGTCATCAAGCATTAAAAAACTTTTATCAATACGCTACCACACTTCTCTCTCCTAGGGGAAAATGCGTTTGCATAAATACTGTGTGTGTGAAGAGGGAAGGATGAAAACCAGGCAAAAGACGTTGTCTTGTGGAGGTAGGAAGGAAGTCATTCTGGTCTTTCTCAAAGCAGCCTGTAAGGCTTTTCAGTGATTTTATAGTAGGGGCTGAAATGACTTCGTGCTTCTGTCAGTGATTTGAACACATCTGAACATAGATGTGTACCGTGAGATAAAAATGCGAGGTTAACAACAGCAGCCCAACAGCTTGAGAGATCTTTTAGCCTTCTCAGGTGTCAGGCCATGACAACCTTCAGTGTGATGTGACTACTTTATGAAAAGCAGTGAAATGAGTTTAGTAAGGTCTCATGTTGCTGAGAAAGTGTTCAGGCTACATTCTGAAAACATTTTCATCTTCTGAAGGCTGCTGCTTCTTAAGCTTAAATAGCGTGCACTGCTGTAGGTTAATTTTGCCTTCCAAATGATGCCTCGTGAGAAATCCAACATGTCAGTCTACCCAATCATTTGTGGATGTGTTTGTAAGTACTGCAGAGTGCTCAGACATTTAGTGGCTGGAGACCTTTTTTTTTTCCTTTTCACACTAAGCCTATCTTGATACTGCTAGCATTTAACTTTAAATGAATCTTCCTTTGCATGATGATCTACCATATTAGAGAAATTGGATGATGTCTGGTGAAATTCAATACATAAATATTTCCCAAATGCATAACTGAATAAAGAAAGGATAGGTATGTTTAATAATGTCATATAGCAGTAGGGCTTGTATTTGACAATCTCCCTGTTCCTGCAGACAGCCCAAACATACTGATTTTCAAAGTACTTTAGTGATGAGGGCAAATATCCTTTTCAACAGGAGGAAGGATAAAAGAGACTGCCATTTAAGGGAAGGAATGCTTGAGTGCATGCCCTAAGCTCTTTGACCGAAAAGAGAAAATATAGTTCCGTCATCAGAGAAAATAGGACAGGAATCCACAATTTTAAGTATACCTATAAAATATTGCCCTAAGTAGTCATTATAGGAATATCCACAATATGCATGGCAACATAGTGTAAAAGGCGTTAAACATAACCAAGTTGTCTCTGAATAAGAATCAGGTTAATTTATCCTGTGATGAGCTCTATCTCTCGTACTAATGTTTCTTAGACTAACTGACATGGAGTGTATCCCTCTGCCCAGTATTGCAGTGTGTGGTACAGATGCGCTCTATGGCTGAAGCACAAGAACATGCTCTCTAGCCAAGAAATCTGGGCACTGTTGCTGAATCTAAATTCATTAGCAGTCCTACTTTGTGCTGAATCCTCCTGCCAGGCAGGAAAAATGTCATAAAACATCTTTCCTTAACCGCTAATACACACACACAGAACAGCAATTATGAAAGCTTCCCCGCCTAACAAAAAACATATATATAAGGCAGGAGGAAGGAAAGGCACAGGAGCTCTGAGTTCCTCCAGTACCCCAAAAAGAACAAGGTAGAAAATTTGATTTAAGCAAACTTTAATGTCGATGTTCTGTGGATGAAACTGCACAGTAAGAAGCGCTGGACCCCTTACGCCAACCCTTACACTGAATAGAAAGGTCATTTGTTCAGAAAAGGAAAGCTCCAAAAGCACTCCAAGGTGGTGATCTTATCTGACCTGTATTCCTATCTTTGGTTTTGGCTGTGCTGAGTAGACAGGAGATCAACACTGGAAAATATACTGGTTAACAATCACAAAATGCTTACTTTACAAAAAGCATTAATACATAGAGTTTGCAAGCATTTTTACACAGGTTGTGGATTGTAAATTGTTTTTCATATCTAAATTTACCATGATTCAGATATTTTCTGCTTCACAACAGTGAAAATCCAACATTTTCCTGTTTTTGTTTATTTACTCCTTAGGACTGAAAAGGGAGAGGGGGAAAGAGCAGAGAGGCAGAGAGAAGATAGCTCTCAGATGGGCGGACGGTAACTTGTATGTTAGGATCATAGCCAGGAAAACAGATGACAAAGGTTAAATTCCCTGCTCTGCCATTTCCCATACCTGAAATAGATAAACAGTCAGTGAATTCAGTATTTTTTTTTCTGCACATGTGCAGAAGTTTTAAGCAGGATCAGAGACTCACTCCAAGTTGTTTACCAATTGGAGCAAAAAATGAAATGTAGGAGTGAAGGAGAACAAAGGCTGGAAATTGGGTTTCCCACACTGATGATGTACTCTAGCCATTAAGCTGCTGCTGCTGCTGCTTTTCTTCCCCACCCTCTTCCCCCCTTTTCTCATTTTGTGAAAAATTATATTCTGCCTCTATTTCTGGTTAAAGTTTTGTTTAAGCTGTTAATTTTCTATTGAAAGTTTTGATTTTGATTAATCGGCCTTTTTGAAAAAAGTACTGCTTCAGCAAGAATTCCCAGCCAGCTCAAATCCATGCTTGGATGAGAAATGTGTGAAATCTTTCATTGTTAAGTTAATGTTTAGATTAAATGTTTTTACAGTATTAAGTTGAACAGACGCCTCACCTTTAAAAATGTCTCAGTCAGATCTGAAAATGTTTGTGGATGCATAGCMCATTTTTTAAGAAGTTGAATTCTTCCTATCCTAGTGTCTAAGAATAGTGGATACAAAGCACTAAGAAGCATTTGAGGAAGTTAGAGCTCCTCACCTGGAAGTTGTGTCCTAAGTTTTGATGCAGTAATGATTTTGATGTGTGTGCGCTTTTTGGCAATGCAGTACATTTTGTTGCTTTACTCCAAGCCACTCTTGGAATGAAACTGGAGTTAACGTAAAATAATATGCAGTGTTTTGAACTAGGACTTAATTCACTGTGCTTAACACACTGGTATATTCTGTCCTCTTTTGAATGCTAATGGGCTTGGCTCTCTCCAAATGCAAGTTTAATATAAAAACTGCTTGAAACAAATAATAAATCTTGTTTGAGACAACTGAAGTGAAGGCACATTTTGAGAAAGGAATAGTATTTATGACTTTACTTTCCAGGAGCTCTCAGGTTTGTTCATTTTATTCTCAAGATGTAACTGAGAATAATCCATGCCTATAAATCAACACGCCAGGTGAATCCCACGGTGGTAAACTGGTAACAGCAATCACCGCAGCTCCTACAACTTCATCTGATGACTTTTCTTGGAGACAAGCCAGACACAAAGCTGCACCAAAGCATTGCTTTGACTCACTCACAGCAACATATGGGGAGGGATTTATCTGGTGGAAAGAGCTTCCTATGGTCCACATTCGAGCAAGTGGCCATAGGCTCCCTGTATAGTTAATAGCTACTTGATCAGTGGAGTTTAGGGAGGGATTTCTCTCTTTAGTAGGCATCTGAAGCAGGCCAGCTGAATAGGCGTTGTTTTGCCTGCAGTTTAACTGTTAAGGAGTTGTCCTTTTGCTCTGTCAAGTTAGCATCATTTTAAGTGTCGTTTCATATCATTTTTGTCGGCTATCTGGAAAGAAATTGCATTCGGTAAAATTTCCTCAGAAATCTCTGAGTCTCTTTAGATCAATGTTCCTTTTCTTCTGGCTATTAATATATTCTTAAGAAATGGACCTATTGAGCCATCTGCTGAGTAATTTATGTGGGCACTKCACTGAGGAATATTTTTATGGAAAGTAAATGATTTTGTCTTTAGGAATGTTTGGGTAAGGGAACAAGGTAGTCTTTGTCTGCGTAACTGTTATTAAAGATTCATGAATAGCCATATTTCTACGTATTTATAAATCTGAATAATGCTTTTTAGTCACGTCCTGTGTCTGACTGCAGCTGTTTCACTGCCTAACTGCGTTCTACATTCTTACAATTTCCCATGTTGTACAGAGTTGAGGTATATGTGAGAAAGAGTACCTTAAAACTGTGTTAGTGCATTACACAACAGACTTCAGGAATTCAGTTTTGCAAGAAACTTGAGACCTTAATACAATACAACACTTTGAACTGCCTACAAGCCAGTTTGCCCTCACCGAACAGGGAATGGAAGCCTTCCTGTAAGGAAGACTGTTTTTCAGGAGTACTTCAGGAACTCATTTCTCTAATTAATCTGAAACTTGAACTGACAACCAGGTGAGTAGCAGTGTATGTTTCAAAGGCAAGGCGGTTTGCTCTCCATTTCCAACTCATGCACAGGTCATCAGGAGTAATGAAAAATAAGAGGTTTTCCTTAATACTGTGAAATTACCATTAAGTGTTTAGAATAYAAATAAAAAGAGATTATTTTGCAAGCCTTGTTTTTTTTAAATGGTACCTCATTTTACAGAGTTTCTTATTCTTTTGTCTGTGAATCTTATCTGATGCAATTCGTCCCTTGGAGGTAAGATGTATTGAAATAAAAAAAGGTTTATATTAAGTGAAATTTTAGGAGCAGTGTATTTTAGGAGCACTGGCCAAGACACAGTAAGAGAAAATTAGGATTTAATGTCCTCTCAAAAGATTCTACACTACTCAAGAGGTCAGGGAAAGGCATACAAGGCCAATTTAAATCAGAGCTTTAGGGAATAAAGATTAACAGATAAGGGAACAAATATGCTAAAGGTTTCTTATGGATAACTAAACAGTTAAGAATAGGTGGAGAATATTCACACAGAGCCCCAAATAAAGCAGAACAAGACCTAATGTGCAGTAAATTTTGTCAAGAGGACATCCTGAACACTTTTGAAGTTTTTTTCTGTTTTATTATGTCTGATCCAGGCTGGAGGAAAGTGCTAAGACATAGGCTCTGTGTCTCAGCTTCTTTGAAATGTCTTAAAAGAATGATTAAAWTCACATTAAACACAAAATCCTGTGGACATCTCAATAGGAAAATTTCTGAAAGCAACTGTTCTATGTTCAAGTAAGCAGTCTCTCTGGGCAACAGGAGGATAGCATGTGAGAAATTATTTCTGTAGTGTTAGAGATACTGACCAGCCCAGCATGAGTCTTCTGAGCTTTGACTTCCTTCAGCAAGTGATGATGAACAAATTCCAATCCAAACTTGTGGCTTTTCAATACAGGAGATGTCGAATAAGTGACAAAGGAATTTGAACCGAAAATAAGAGGCTGAAGAAGCTCTGTACCATATGGTGGTTACTAGATACCTAGATTCAATAACTAGATTTGCTGGTGACATTGCCGGTTCAGGCAAGACTATAACCATAAAATTTCGAGAAGAGCTGGCTTCCTATGATATAGTAGTGTAGTGACTTTAAGTTAAATAAACACTTTCAGGTGCTCCCTGGAAACAGACCCATTTGTTTGTGTTTCAAAGGCATTGCAAAAGCAGTCTATGCTACCTACTAGGGAAAAGTCAGAATCCACCTTATCATGCCATACAGCCTCTATCTGAAAGTTAGATGTGTTATTATCTGTGTAAATAGTAAATGGTATAAAAACAATAATTGCTTAAGTGCTGGAAAACTAWTTAAAAAGTGGTATTAATTTGTTTTGCTCAATCCCCTGCCATTATTGGCCTGAACTCTTCTGCCTTTTGGCAAAGTTGTATAACATCCCCCCACTTTTAAGGGCCGTTGTTTGTGCCTCTCCCAGAGCAGAAACTGTCTTCAGGTGTTTCTTTGGAAAAAAAGAAATGAAAGTGTGGCCAGTGTGTTCTGTTACTGCTTGAGATGACTTCCTAGTTCTGCAGTGACCAAAGCTTGCATGAGACATGTTGGTTATACAACCGTATTTTAAAAACATGACAAAATTATTTGGCTGATCTTCATTACCACTTATTGAAACTGGGTCCAGCAAAAATAAAATTCCTGGTCCACCAGGTTACTAATCATAATAACCAAGATTTATCCCTGCTTTCAAAACTTAATAATGAAGCCTATTTACTTATTTGTGCTTAGAATAAGATTAGAAGTTCTCCTTCTTTTGACTATGTAGGAGGATCCTTAGGAGGGTGGGCAGTTGAACACACACAATCACACACAGTATTCCAAATAGGTGATACTTTTCTAAGAAACACTTTCAAGCTGGCAACTTTTCATGTCTCCTATTAAATTATTTTTGAGTGAAAACTGGTGCTCTGGTGTTCTGTGCACCAAAAGTCCCTATCAGTCCTGTATGCATTATCTCTGGTTATTCTTAGCCCTCACTCACAGCCGGAGCTGTTCATAATCATCTCATGACTGGTTCTAAGGAGGATTTCCTTTTTTTTTCCCCCCTAACCCTCTAAGTCTCTAAGTCTGCAGGGAGGAAACCAAGACTGCTCTGGTCAGAGAAGCACTGGCTGCTGCTCTCCCTCTGTCTCCATAGCACAAATTACACAGCCACAGGAGAGTATGTCAGTTAAAAGAAGAGATTAAAAGGACTAGGGTCACTTAGGTTGGCAGGCAGATGAGTGAGAGGGTATGTAACAGAAATATGAATGTTACAAGTTGTAAAGAAGGCAATTGACTTATGATCACTGGCAGCTGGACTAGATGATCATTGTAGGTCCCTTCCAGCTGAACCACTCTACTCTATTCTATTATACAGAACTAAAGTGGCACTCGGTGAGATGGGATACATTTATGAGAGATACACAAAAATAGCATTTGACATGCTATGTGATTAACAGATGGAACTCATTGTTAAAAGATATTATTTCACAAATATTCACAGCTTACTGAACTTGCTGGGTTTAGTGGTGAAATGAGCAGTAGGATTAAGAATGAGCAGCAAGCCTTCAGTTCAGTAAAGTTTCTTTATGTTATTATCACACAGTTAGGTACATGATAATTCTGTGAAACTGTTTATAGGCAGAGAGAGGTTCACCTTGCAAAAGGATATTATGTTCATCCCTTTATTTGTCTGTTCCTCTCTTACAATTCTTATTTTCTAAATTTTGCTTTGTAGTTAAGAAGTGGCCTATGTCCCACTCTTTTTGCTAACTCTTTTGCTGGCTAGATTTATACTAACGGTTCTCTCATCGTCCAAGCAATTAAGGAAAGAAAGAGACAGACCTTTCTGTGAAGCCTAAATACATAAGGAGAAAAGCATCTAACTTAGCAAAACAAACAAAAATAATTAAAAATTTGAAAAGTAGGATAGTCTTGAAGGTCCTACATCAAAGGTTGGAAAAAACTGAGGATTTTATATTGCAGCTAAGTCAAAGCTGTCAAAATGCTGATCTTCTAGTGACATAATTCAGAAGAAAATCTGATTAAACTGGTATAGTTATATCGGTGCCAATGTCTTAAAGAGAACTAAACCCAACTCCTACTAGTATATGAAACATACTGCACCAATGTATATGTCAAAGATGCAGAGTTTCAAGATGCTGTGCCCTGAGGAAAAATGGTCCTGTAGCTCTGAGGAAGCAGAATGGGACCCAGAAGCCCGAGGTAGAATCATAGAACCATAGAATAGTTTGGGTTGGAAGGGACCTTTAAAGGTCATCTAGTCCAACACCCCTGCCGTGCGCAGGGACATCTTCAACTAGCTCAGGTTGCTCAGAGCCCCGTCCAGCCTGACCTGGAATGTTTCCAGGGATGGGGCATCTACCACCTCTCCGGGCAACCTGTTCCAGTGTTTCACCACCCTCATAGTAAAAAAATTCTTCCTTATATCTAGTCTAAATCTACCCTCTTTTAGTTTAAAACCGTTACCCCTTGTCCTGTCACAACAGGCCCTGCTAAAAACTCTGCTGTCRTCTTTCTTATAAGCCCCCTTTAAGTACTGAAAGGCTGCGATAAGGTCTCCCCGAAGCCTTCTCTTGTCCAGGCTGAATAATCCCAACTCTCTCAGCCTTTCTTCATAGGAGAAGAAGTGCCATGTTCTGTTTTGCTGCAAACCTCCTCTGTTACAAAAATATTTTAGCATGTCTGTGCCTTGTTTTCTTCAGGTATGAAATTTGGATTTACCGTTCTCATGGAGGGACAGGTGGACTGTGTGGCTGGATACAGTTAAGACTGGAAAGAGCTGAAGAAGTAAAACACTGAAACTGTGAAAAACAGGGTGCTGACTATGCTGTGTTCACCTGGTGTGAACAAAACCCAATTTTCTTTTAATTTATGCTCTTATCTGTGAGCCTAGTATTAAGTATATAAATGAAGGTACTTTTAGACCTTGCTGCCATTCTCAAACATACCGATGAGACCATCCCTTCAGTAAGGAGAGGAGAGCAGGCCAGGCACATTGTCAGTGGCACTGTACAGTGTCTTACCATTTCATGAAGAGCAGAGGCTTGGACTCTGTTTCTTTGCTGTTCATGTAGCCTGTGCGACTTCAGATGGAATGACAGATATTTCTTCCCAGCAAAGTTTGATACAGGCAGTATGTTTTGGTCTCAGTACCACAAGAGGTGTATGCGAGGCACTATTTCAGAACGCTGCCCTGCGGCTGGCACCAGAATTAGGCTGGGCTATGGTACCCCACCACAGCTGCTCAGTGTATACGGCATCAGTGGTGATGTACTCTGGCATTTCAGCAACAGGACTGGTCGCATTTGCTGTCAGAGTGCTTCTGAATTTCATTTGTATTATCCTTATTTGTCTAGAGTTCTCCTGTCTGAGCAATTGCTCCCTCTTTGATGATTGTTCATGGACACATTTAATAAAATTGAGTTTTGGGTTACGCTGTGAAATTCCACAGCCCCAGCCCCTTATGCATGGAAAGAGAAGAGCATTTTGTCTTAAATCATGTTTCTTTCTTCTCCTGCTTTATATGCGCACTGTGCAACTTCTGGTCTAATCCAGATAATTAATAAGGGCCCTATTGTTCTAATACCTAATTRCCTGTGAAAAAGGGAAGTAGTATTATTCCCCTTTTAAAGGAGAGGCTTGATATTCACAGAGAAATTCCAGTTTTATAACTTCTGCCCTTTCCTCAAGAGTGAAAATTATAAAGGAATTCCTTTATTAAATACAAACAAAGACATTTTAGAGAATTCAACTACTATAGCCATCACTACCCCTCTAGAGAAAAGGCTTCTATTCACGTAGGTAGCAAAAAGAAAGCTGAAAGCAACAAAGACAGTATTGACTCAGTTGTATCAAGTGTCCTCAGTTCAGGTATCTGATGGCTTATTCCAGGGCTATTCTGATTTTACCATAGATGTTATCTTATTTTTTGGACTAATGTTTTTTATCAGCATGGTAGACGGGATGTAATTATCTTGTCCCCTTTTCTCTGCACAACAGCTGAAGCATATTGTTATTGTGTACATACATGTGAATGAACTGCACATTGTTTTCTTAAATACTAGGAGTGACTCCACGTGTCTTTTTGCTTAGCAAATAGCAAAGGGACAACCTAAAGCATTCACAGATAAACAAAAACCATGCCTTGTTTCAGATAACTCATTTTATAAATAATGTAGAGGACATAGCAGAGTTTTTGGAACACAACTGGCTGTGAAAGAAAATAGGCTCTTATAGACTATTGTCAGCAACTCCTTTGATGAAGGAAAAGCATATGTTTGCACGGCTGASATCATGTGTAGCTTTTTTATCTATAGAAGAGATATAGGTTAGGTAACAGTAACAGGAGCTTGAACGCGGCAGTTTGTCAAAATTTCTCAACTCTGATTTCCCAGAGCTCCTGCTGATTCAGAAAGCATCATCTCACAGTGCATTCCTTTACAGTAGAGCTGCCAACCAATTTCTGATGTAGCACCGTTATGCTAAGACTTGTAGTGAGCCTGCAAAGTCTACTCTAAACGAGCAACAGCCATCAGTGATGGCAGCTTACAATTGCTTCCTATTCACTCATTTTGAACATCTTTGTGCATCTGGGCACTGAGGTGGTTGGTCTCAACTTCTTCGTGCCTCTGAAGCCATCATGAGCTAGAGCATGAACAGTCAGAAAAGGTATGTAAAAGCCACTTGCCTCTGCTGCGCATCTAGAAAACTGTCAGAACTCTTACAGACAGAGGAAGAAATTCCTCCAGGGTAAAGTCAGAGAAAAACCTGCTGCAATGCCTATGGTGATATAAGAGGAACAAGTATGGTTTGAGGATGAAAGAGGATCCGTAACAGGAGAAAGCCAAGTTCTATGACCCAGGAAGTTTCTCTCAGTGCTGTTTTCCTAGTAATCTTTCTGCAACTAACCCCCTTTTTAACCCAAATGAATGGATGTTTAAACAGTATTGACCAGAGTTTCAGGGAAACAGCCATTTGTTCCTCACTCATCTTGTTTATTTACTCATGAGATTATACTCAGTAACCTACCCTGGTCCAAGGAGGGGATCAATATACGCTGTTTAACAGTAAGCTCGTTTGTTCCCTGTAGGTGAAATACAGTGAGGTCCTCATCTAGTGGTAAGAACTAAGCAATGCTATATAGCTACTAGTTCTAGTTGGCAAACATAAAAATTGAATGTAATTCTTCGTTAATCTCTGTGAAATACAAAACATTGCCCTTGTGTTTCTAGGCAGAGGAGTACAGAACTGAGGGCTTCCAAACACTCTGCCTTCAGACTGGATGTCAAGTTGGAAAAATTCCTTTGTGTTGAAACAACCCCATTTTATAATAATGATCTGTGATCTTTGGTGGGATGACTTAAACTTAGCTGATAAAATACCACTAAGCTACAAATGCATTTGTTTGGTATTTTCTGCACCAAAGGGGCAAGGGAGGAAGGAATTKTTCCCAATCTTCTAAAAGTCTTCACCACCAAATCTCCCAGGATGTGACTGACACAAAACCTTTGGCTGAAGTTAATTCGAGTAGTTACAGAGTTGTTAATCCTATGAACTTTAAATAGAAATTCTTTCAAGTTTAAGGCAAGAGCAACTTCAAGAAACATTGCAGATTTCAAGATTTGTAGTTAATATTTGCAAAGTTGACAACACAGTAAGCAAACGCTTTCATCTGCTAGCGCTATGAAGTGCAGTCCTCAACCATTGCCCTAGCACAGCAAAATGTGCCACTGGTTGAATAAGGTATTAACTAAGGTAGCAACTTCCACGGTTGCCTCAAAAGTATAGAAATGCTGACTAAAATTACAAGCTGCTTACTGGTTGCTATACTGTGACTTCCTGACCTTGTTGCTAATTCATTTCTGTGAAAGGAAAGCCAGGAACTGTGTAGTGTAATTAGGAGTTAGAGTCAATCATAACAACGTAAACGGAGACAGTATCTTCCCTCAGTACAGCTGAGTTAGGTAATTGCCTGAGAGACTCCTTAGCCTCAGGGCCTATGATAATCTTGAAGTACTGACTTCCGAAAGATCATAAGAAAGACTCAAAAAAAACACAAGATGAGAGGTTTTCTTAAAGTGTTCTTGTTTAGCTGTGTTTAATACACATACAAAAGGGCAGCTCCATTGTTTGGACCATATTCTGTATCATGCTTCCTACTTAATGCCTTCTTCCATGTCATCAAGCAGACCTTGACCTCACCCTCCATCTGTGCCCCGTGTGAATTTATAGTTGGTTGTTTCTTTCCATCCCCCATGCATATCATTTCAGTGCTGCTGGGGACATTTCCCTGCAACTTCTGTGTCTGCTTCCTGCTGCCAAGATTTATCCCATTTCGTGTCTCCACCTGTCATGTCCACCTCCCACACTGATCTCATGCTCTCTCTTCCAGGTCTCTAATGTGTTTCCTGGCCTGATGTGGCCAGGGTGCTTCCTCATACCTCTTCCAGCTGTAAGTCATCATACTGAACCCAGGTTCCCCTCAAGAAAGCTGTACACCAAATGGCTGTCCTCTTTTCTCAGCGCAGCTTTACTTCAGCCATATCAAAACCAACCGAAAATAGAGACAATTCCTCTATGCAGCTGAGTTGCTGCTTAGATGTATAGCTGGTAATATGAAGATGAGGCTATACACAACAAGCACAAAACTTCATGTTTGAAAGTATAAAGCTGAAATTCATAAGAAACATTTAGCACCTTTTTGCAGTAACAATAAAAGTGCAAGCTGGCAGGTACATCGCATCTGCTGAACAGTGAGGAATCAGTGAAGTTTTCTTGGTGAGCTACTTGGGACTGATTCAAGACAGGACCAAGGCATTAAGGAATGCTCAGGGTCCAAAAGCCTTTAGAAAAGCTGAAAGAAAAAGTTTGGCCAGGAAGATAGAGGAAACATTTGTGCAGGGTAAATGAAATAAGCTTGACAGGGAGGGAGAATGAGACAAATAGGTCCCTTGGCTATTTTGCTGTGAAAGCTCATAAGTTAAGGTTACAAACATATTTTTGTTTTTTTCCCTTTGTACCCCAGATGTGGTAGCTGAATTGCTAAATTATTTTTCTGCTAGGAGKGAATCAGAAGTAAAAGTTTCATCTTTCCCTCTGTAAGAACAAATGCCTGTTTTTTGGCTGACACAGAAAGCAAGATACTAAACTAAGCTCCTGCCAACTTAATCAAACATGGAAAGAACATAATTTGCCTGCTGTAAAACAAAAGAAAATAAATAACAGCATAGATTCTGTATGGAGATGTCCTCTCACTACACCCCTCTGCTATTTGCTCTGGTTTCTCATTATCCCGTTTCTCAGAGGAATGCTTTGCAGCAATGGTTGTATCCAGTCTTCCTGTGCTAGTTACAGAACAGTCCCTATTTCCAACCACAATTGTCAGGCATTTATAATACAGCTGCAAAACTCTCTTGTGGTTGAACTGTAGGAAAGAAGGTATCTGAGGAAAGGAAAAATTTTTCCATTTTAAATACAAAAGCTTCTATTTGTGGTTTAGTCAGTTCTGCCTAGATGTTAAAAATTTCATTCTATGACCCAAAAGTGAAAAGATTTTTTTTTTTATATCTATCTCATACAACTTCTCTTCAAGGCACCAGCTTCATCAGTTTTAGCGGCCCTCTGTGTATAACGTCTTCTGTAAAATGCCAAGATGGCTGCAGAATCTGGGCTGCTTCTGGAAATTGCATTTCAGTCCTCATTTGTGAATAATCTGTGTTTATGTGAATAGTCATGCTTCTGTGTCTTACCTGAAAAGCCAGAGGATTAGCAAGAGTAGAATGCTATGGGATTTGACAGAGTAAAAGACTCAACATGACTTTCTTATTAGTAGGCTACATCTTTCATAGTGCATTTAAACAAAATTACCCTTGAAAAATCCAGACAAGCAGGTTTTTACAAGTAGTCAACTATAAATATTGTTTTAGTGTCATCATGGTTATCTTAGAATCATAGAATCATAGGATCATTAAGGTTAGAAAAGACCTTTAAGATCATCAAGTCCAACCGTCAACCCAACACCACCATGCCCACTAAACCATGTCCTGAAGCGCCACATCCACACGTTTTTTGAACACCTCCAGTGATGGTGACTCCACCACTTCCCTGGGCAGCCTGTTCCAATGCTTGACTACCCTTTTGGTGAAGAAATTTTTCCTAATGTCCAATCTAAATCTCCCCTGGCGCAACTTGAGGCCATTTCCTCTTGTCCTATTGCTTGTTACTTGGGAGAAGAAACCGACACCCGCCTCGCTACAGCCTCCTTTCAGGTAGTTGTAGAGAGCAATAAGGTCTCCCCTCAGCCTCCTCTTCTCCAGGCTAAACAACCCCAGTTCCCTCAGCTGCTCCTCATAAGACCTGTTCTCCAGACCCTTCACCAGCTTCGTCGCCCTTCTCTGGACACGCTCCAGCACCTCAATGTCCTKCTTGTAGTGAGGGGCCCAAAACTGAACACAGGATTCGAGGTGCGGCCTCACCAGTGCTGAGTACAGGGGCACAATCACCTCCCTACTCCTGCTGGCCACACTATTCCTGATACAGGCCAGGATGCTGTTRGCCTTCTTGGCCACCTGGGCACACTGMCGGCTCATGTTCAGCCGGCTGTCAACCAGCACCCTCAGGTCCTTTTCCGACGGGCAGCTTTCCAGCCACTCTTCCCCAAGCCTGTAGTGTTGCCTGGCGTTGTTGTGACCCAAGTGCAGGACCCGGCACTTGGCCTTGTTGAACCTCATACAATTGGCCTTGGCCCATCGATCCAGCCTGTCCAGATCCCTCTGCAGAGCCTTCCTACCCTCAGGCAGATCAACACTGCCTGTTAGTCGTCTGCTTCTCAAAGATTTATGCCTAGAAACTGATCTGAATTTAGGAGTGCAAAGAAATACTACTATTCAAAAAAAGCCTCTTTGGGTTTCATACGAAAAAAACCCAAACCCCCAACTATTAAGTAAAGTTGTAAACACTAGTAAATAAAAAGATGCTTGCAAATGCTAGGTGAATGAGTCAGTGAGTCATCTTGATACAGTTCTTTGAAGTAAATGGCATGTCCTTGATATGAGATGGTGGCATCTCTAAAAACAACAATGATTTGACTTTTTATGGTACTGCAGCACTTATGCTGTATCAGACCATTTTTCTTCAGTGGCAATAAAGCCTTTGACTCTTTCACAGAAGTCATTTGTTACCTGCTCACACATACGCAAACCTGAAGCTGCAGGCATTTGAACACGACTGTGTATTAAGCTGGAAACCAGTAAAGCTTTGGACTTCATCTGCTTTTTATTTTTTTACCTCTGCCCAGTGGACAGTCATCTTTGCCTAGAAATCACTTTGCTATTTCAGGCTCCTAGCAATTGTTTTGGACCTTTCTGAAATAATTTTGCAGGCAGTGCTGTTTAACTGGTTCATTGTTATAATCTTGGTATATCAGTAGATCAAACTAGCAATCCCCATCTTTCTTTCAGCCAACGTGGCAAACTGCTAGGTGAAAATACTGCCAAGGCTCAGACATTTCTGAGTTTTTGGTTGTAACAGATTGTTGTTCCCAGAGCTGGTGTGCAGCCGAGGCCTCTGCAGGGGATGGGCAGGCTGTCAGGAGGAGGAGAGGCACACATGCCTGTGGATGCAACAGGCCCTTCTTCATTTCACAATGCAATGCTCACCAGGCCTTATATCCCTGCAGATTGCGGGTTTGCATATTTCTAAATGCAGCTAAGACCATTCTAGGCTGGATGAAGCTGTACGTGTATGTGTGCATACATACACACAGACGTGAGCACAAACACACATGAGCGTGTGAGCGGGCTAATAACCATATGAACTGGCTAACAACCAGGACTCTGGAAAAAAAAAAGAAAAAAAAGAGAATGATAAAAACGTTGTCCGTGTGTAACTGTATGTAAAATAATATCAAAAAGCTAGGGGACCAGAGATCTTTCTCCATCCTTTTAGGGTAGGACTGCTGAGCACCAGGTACATCTCTGAACAACAAGACATYCACTTAATGTGTTTTGAGACCTAGCACAGGTTTCAGTCTGCCTGTTTTATTTATAATGAAATGTTAAGTAAATTMAAAGGGAACAGTTGCTTCTCTTGTGAGGCTTTATAGCACCTTAAGATCTTAAACTGTAACAAAATATGCTTCAGTCAGCTCAGAATGGAAAGATGTCAGAATGAATTTAAGACACTTCAGCCAAAGGGTAATCCAACTAACTGGTGGTTATGTCTCTAATTTCATATATGGCAGGCTTAAGGCTGCTCTACTTTGTATCAGTTATTCTTAATTCCCCTTGTTCTGCCTGATTGGGTAGTGACATAATCTAGCCCCAGCCATACCCTCTTTGTGCACRTATTACCATGTACAGTGAAATGAGGGGGAGAAAAAGGTATTAGCAGTTAATATCTCATCCACATCACATGGTGATACTGTAGGATGAAAAAATCTGCAGAAAATGTGTTCTTTAAGTAATTAAGTTACTACACCTGCAAGGCAAGCCTCTTCACATTTGTGATTTTCAGTTACTCCATCTCTGAAACAGTTACATTATTAGTTACCTATATACATGCCTTGTGAACACATTCAATTAGAAAGTGCACAGCAATTGTATTACTGGATTAACTCTATACTGGAGGATTCAGCAAAATCCCCCTGTGATTCAGGGCAGGTGTGCCAATACCTGTACTACAATTCTTTCCCAATCCCCAGCAATGAGGGGTTCTCTGAAGGTGCTTATGCCAGAGGAGTATTTCTCTGCCCTGCAACTCTGGGCAGCAAATTTGTCCTGTGAAAACATAGGCACCTGAGTATTCAGGAATAACTCCAATCAGTAAAAATTCATTTTCACCCTCCTGAGGCTCAGCAGCTACTCTATGTGGATCTGAGCTGAGGTCCAGACAGCATTTGAACGTCTGGATCATCTAAGAGCTGTCTTTACAGAGATATTGTATACCTCTCTCTGTAAAGACAAATATATATGTGTGTGTTTGTGTATGTATATTTGTATAGGTAAATATACACACAAACACATATATACATATATGTATGTGTACACACATATATGTATACATATGTGTATATGTATATACATGGATGTATACATATATGTATGTGTATAAATATGTGTCTACACATGAGAGAGAGGAAGAGCTTAGGTTTCTAAAATCGTATATTTGTGACTAAATGTACAATGCCGGTGCTGATCCTTGAAGTTCTTTTCATAAATTCATCTCAGCATGAATGAATGAAGAAACAGAGCTTGCCTTTGTACGTTATGCTCTGTTTGGAGAAACATTCCTGTGTCTATTGCTCATTATAGTCAGCTCTCAGAGTTTTTTACATGCCATAAAATGGAGACTTCTGGTCCTTGCCACACAACTTGTGAAAGTTTTGTTTACTAAGTGATATCTTCGGGAGGATGATAATTAAGTATTCTTGCATGTTAGCTGCCTAGTTTAATTACTGTGCATTTGCTTAAAGGAGTCCAGGTGATTTGTTTCTTGCCATCTAAGCCTCATTAAGAAAAGAATAACTAATTGGAACCTCCTGATATTTTCATTCAATTTTTGTTCTCAGAACTTGTGTAAAGGGACAAGAGGGAGGGAAGGAACCTGGAGCTGGGAGACATSCAGGTACCCCACCTGTGTTTTCCAGTAATAAATCACAGAATTACAGACTCAAGCAGACTGGAAGGGACTGTGGGTCCCTCAAGGCCAGCTCAGCCGTGGGCTCGGAGCGGGCTGCTCAGGGCTTCACCCAGTCAGGGCGTGAAACCCCCAAAGGTTGGAGACGGTCCAACTGCCCTGGGCCCCAGCCCCGCTGCTGGGCTGTCCTCACGGGGAAAAGACTTCTTATCTCCAGCCTGAGTTTCCCATGTTTCAGCTTGTGCTGATGCCTCTCACCCTCCCGCCATGCACTGCTATGAAAAGCCTAGCTGCGTTTCCTCCATCCTTTCCATCAGTGCTGGGGATGCCGTTGGGTGCCCCCGAAGCCATCCCTTCTCCTGGCTGAACCAGCCCCAGTCCTGCAGCCTCTCCTCGCAGGACAAGGGCTCCAGCCCCACTGTCTCGGTAGCATCCCCTCACCCCTGCCAGTTTGTGGGTGTCCTTCCTGTATTGTGCAGCCAAAACCAGACACAGACCATCTATTAAAACCATGACCTTGTTTTCATTCTGTTTAACTCCTCCCATGCACTTTAAACAAAATGTTTAACATGCAAAAGCATGTTATGTTGTTCCTTTTTCTCTATTATCTTTGTTTCATGTGTCTATACAATCATAGAATTGTTTAGSTTGGAAAAGACCTTTAAGATCACCAAGTCCAACCATTAACCTAGCACTGCCAAGTCCACCACTAAACCATGTTCCTAAGTGCCACATCTACATGTCTTTTAAATACCTCCAGGGATGTTTGTTAGTGTTTCCTCAAATCTTGTTTACCTATAAGCACCATGTGGAGCAATCAGTTAGGCAGAAGTCTTGCAGGACTTAATGGGAATTTCAAAAACTTTAGTTCTGTAGTTTCATAAATCTGGAAACTTCAGGCAGATTCAGAGGTCTCTGAAGATGAATATGCATTTTTTCTCTTTTGATTCTCTCTGCCATTTCCTAGATATTTCCCTCCTTCATCTTTTTCTTTAATTCATCCGGAGATTGTTCCTTTGAACATTTCCTTCCAAATACTCCTTCTCTCTCTGTGTTTGCCCTGGGAGCAATTTGCCTCTACTGTAAGTCTCATGCTCCAAGCAAGGTCTTGAGGGTGAAGTGTCATCTTGAGGGCAAAGGATGAATTGAAAAAAGAAAGGAAGATCATGAATGAGCCAGGGACTGAAGGCAAACACAGGGTTTTTTCATAATGTCTGTATACATGTATGCACAAATTTCACAGGTTTATTTGGGGGGGGGGGCAAGAAACCAAAACATCAAGGAAATGATAGGCAGTTTAGATTCTGGTGTAACCAAGAACTGTTTGATCATATAATTATAGTTCAACGGAGTAATGTTTTCCACCAGAGAAACGGGAAACAAGAAGTAATGTATTAGCATTCTGCAAGTAAAAGTAACAGGACAGATTGTGTTTCAGGAAGGATGTTGACTGTGGTAAGAAGAGAAAACAGGCTTTTCAATAGAAAGAGCAAGATAAATTGTAGAACCATAGAATAGTTTGGGTTGGAAGGGACCTTTAAAGGTCATCTAGTCCAAYACCCCTGCCGTGCGCAGGGACATCTTCAACTAGCTCAGGTTGCTCAGAGCCCCGTCCAGCCTGACCTGGAATGTTTCCAGGGATGGGGCATCTACCACCTCTCCGGGCAACCTGTTCCAGTGTTTCACCACCCTCATAGTAAAAAAATTCTTCCTTATATCTAGTCTAAATCTACCCTCTTTTAGTTTAAAACCGTTACCCCTTGTCCTGTCACAACAGGCCCTGCTAAAAACTCTGCTGTCGTCTTTCTTATAAGCCCCCTTTAAGTACTGAAAGGCTGCGATAAGGTCTCCCCGAAGCCTTCTCTTGTCCAGGCTGAATAATCCCAACCCTCTCAGCCTTTCTTCATAGGAGAGGCGTTCCATCTCCCTGATCATCTTCGTGACCCTCCTCTGAACCTGCTCCAACAGGTCCATGTCTTTCTTGTGCTGAGGGCTCCAGTGCTGGACACAGTACTGCAGGTGGGTCTCACCAGGGCAGAGTAGAGGGGCAGAATCACCTCCCTCGACCTGCTGATCACGCTTCTTTTGATGCAGCCCAGGATACAGTTGGCCTTCTGGGCTGCGAGCGCACACTGTTGGCTCATGTCCAGATTTTCATCCACCAGTACCCCCAAGTCCTTCTCGTCAGGGCTGCTCTCAATCCCTTCATACCCCAGCCTGTACTGATACCGGGGGTTGTCCCAACTCAGGGACATAAAGCTGATACAGCCTTTCCTACCCTGGAAGAAAATAATCTGGTTGATGTAGCTCCCCCATGTTGTATTTCCCATGTCCAGCAGTTCAGTAAATGGGAACTGTCAGGATGCTTCTCTGGTCATCTGTGTGGGAGCTGAGAAGGGTGAAGGGAAAACAAACCAACACCCTCTCTGTGAAGGGGCCTTAAAGCCCTGTGTTTTCATGGTCTTCACTTAGAGTGCTGTGCAACTGTAGCATCAGTGAAAATTAATGGGAAATGTGGATGCTTCAGTGATGAGTAAACTGGTGGATGAAAACTGGAAGAAAGGTAAGGAGGAGTCATCTAGCAGTAATGTTCTTCAGAACTTTATGATAGGTGAAATGGAACATTTAGAAGAGGCATTGCCACAATTTGGTAAACCTCAAAGTCAAGATTTGCAAAGACAAAACTGCATTTTGCAGTTGCTCAGCATAAAGTTCAGCAGAAGAAACTGAGATTTTAAATTAAGCTGTATGTGAACATTAATAGAATTTTTTGGATCAGATACTTTTCAAGCAAGGAGGAGATAATATTTGGTCCTGTGGCTATTAAAGTTATCTTCCTAAACGCTGGTCATTGCTGGAGAGGCTATAAAGATAATCTCTCTTCATGAGGCCGGCTATGAAGAGCATTTCATAAGTTGGAAGACTTTGTAAGAAAACATTGAGAATAGAAGGATACTTCTGTTTTCTACAAAATATGAAAGGACTAGAAGGACTCTCAACTTCTCCAGCAAAATGTCAATATAAATGAAATTGCTTTATCTGAAAGCACAATATTACTCTGTGGATACAATCCATAGGCTTCTCAGAGAAACAGCTGACCTAGCACAAAATTAGTTTTTTATCCTGGAAACAATATAAAAATGGAAAATGTGATGTTTCCTGTCTAGCAGAGAGATGGTGAAGTGAAATGAGATTCCTCAAAGAGTGAATGTGGGACTGAATTTTTTTTTCTTACCACAGAACAAAGGAATGGCTTAATCCTGCGAAAGATTGACTGTGAGGCATTCAGCATTCCTTATCAAGCCACAAAATAATCAGCAAAAAAATAACCATAGTGAAGTCAAATGGCTAAATGGTCAGATGACAAGATTAAAACGGTGCTCATGAGAACTATGGGCTGAGCAGGTCACATGGATGGTGCAGACTTGTTGCCAAAACTTTACTTGCTGAACAAGGAAAGACAGATGGAACAAAACAAGTAAATAATTAAAAACTAATGTCACAAACACATCTGATTTTGCTTCTCCCGTACTTTAGCATTCTGTTGCAACTACAGGTCTGCCAGCACTTGAAGGAGTGTGTGTCCGCACAGTATCTGCAGTGCTTTATTTATAACGTTCATTAGATATTTACTTGGTATAGATACCCCAAGAAAATGTAAGATAAATATTTCTGTTTGTGTCAAATTTTAGCAATTTTTCATGGCCTCTCCTCATTAAAATACACACACACATACACACACATACAAACGTGCATGCATGCGTGTGTGAGTTGGCACTTCCCTTTCCCAATGGATGAATACCAGCTTTGTTTAAACAAATCTGGGCTGACAGATCATTTTCAGCAATTGCAGAATCTTTCTAATATAATTTTCTGGTCTTAATGGCACAATATCCTCCACCTTAGTACCTGGAAATATAAAAAAACACTGACCACAGCATAATATGCTAACCTGTTGGCAAGTGCTATCTACACTTCAATGGATTTCCAAACATCTCTCTGTGTTTGGGGTTACAGACAATAGATATGACACATCTCTTTTAAAAATCTTTTCTCCTTATGACCAGGAAGTTTATAGTTCTTGGGATTAGGAAATAAGGCAACCCTTCTGTCTTTTTGGTGCTTATTTTCATAGAATCATAGAATCATTAAGGTTGGAAAAGACCTTTAAGATCATTGAGTCCAACCATCAACCCAGCACCCATGCCCACTAAACCATGTCCAGACATTTTCTACAGACAATGTCAACTGTTACTAATACGGAAGCGTTTGTATTACATAGCATACACGTGCCAGCTGAGCATAGTCTCCTGGTGCGTGGTGCTGTATTTGAGTAACAGTTTCTGCATTGCAAAGACTGTAAGTAGACAATGTGGGCAAAGGGTGGTGGACCACAGAAACTCTACAGAAACAGTATGCTGTATGTTTATCTATTTTTTCTTGTTTATCCATGAGAGAGCAAAAGGTTCAGCTCTCTGTGCCTGCATTAGCTCTCTGCTAATGCCTATGCAATGAGGGAACAGCTTAGTACTAGAAACAATTAAAAAAATCAGGTTTTATGAGGTGTCATGAGGCCCTTTCCTTTCCACTCATGCTTCTGCAAAAGGACTGTGAGACTTGCAAGTCCTTCTGTTTGTTTATGTGATAACTGATGTGCGTATTTATATATAAATACATTTCAGCAAGACAATGATGTAGGTTTGTGCTAGTGATTATTCTTTTCCATTTTCCAGTTTGTTTGGCTTATCATTCAATTTGACTCCACTTGCAAGTCCTTCGGCTGTATCTTACTCTTCAACTAAACAATTTCAACTTAAAAAACTTTTTACCTCAGTCCGTATTTGGAAGAAAAATTTTGCATTTGTCTTCATGGGAAAAACAGCATGTTCTTTTCCTGAAGTCAGCTAATTTACTTTAAATCCTAGAAAAAATATGACACTTTTTTTTGTTTTCAGTCTAAACTAACAGGTCAGATTAAAAGAGATGGAGATCTGTCAGCCAGCTGATTGAGCGTGAGCACTCTATATTGCCTTTTCTTGCTAGTATCTGACTTCCAGTTAGAAAACTCAAATTAAGAACATATCTTTTTAAAGACAAAATCAGTAGTCTGAACACAAGCTTGGAAGCAAAAAGCATTTCCTTGTGCCATATWATGCAATGTAGTGCAGTAATTCCTCAGCTTTCGCTTAACCAGGAAACAGAGTAACTTCATCAGTACGGCATTATGCCTGGCTAACATGGCTATTCTGCTTCTGAAATCAAAGGTAGTATTCCCACATGACCTTGGAGTTGTTATTACACATCTGTTGTCTATAATTGCACTCTGAAAAAATGGTTCATCTGCTTACAGCTTGCCTGTGTCGAAATTCCTCAGTCTGATTTGCAGAGATACCAAGTAGGAAAATCTTAACTTTTCCCAAACTCTGTCTGAAGCTCCAGCTGCGAGTAAGGTTTAAGCAGCTCCAAGTATAATCATATTTGATCCTAAATCAGCAATAACTCTGGGTAAAATTTTCCCTTCTGACTGGTGATACAGATATTTGCTCTTAGTTATCTTGTTGTCCATGTCAGTTCCGTGCTCAGAACAAATGAAATCTGTGCTTTAAAGGCATATAGTGCAGATCATAAATCAGCAGAATGAAAGTTTCCTCTGCCTAAACATGGAAGAAAAATGGTGATCTTTATCACTGTGAATATTTTTATTAAAAAAATTAATTTCTATTTTGTGAATTTTTTGCTCTGTAAATCGCCACTCGCTAGTTACACCTTCTCACAATATAAACAGGTGGGTTTGATTTGCTGCATCAAGATCTTCCATAGATCTTATCAACATTTCTTACTGATAACAAGTACACAGATTTTTTTTCCTAAAAATTTTCTTTTTAACATAATCAATAGGTCTAATGTGAATATGTCTGATTTGCGCTTTTAAGACAAAAGAGTCTTAGAGTCCCTCAAGTGGTGACTCATGAGAATTGCAGCAAAACACAAAACGTTGCTTGCGATTCAGGAAGGAGTAAAAAAGCTTTTGCAAGGAACGAGGTATTTTGAATGTAAGGACTGACCTGAAAACAAGATGGTTTAAAATAATGTCTGTTGTCTCTGTATTTTCTATTTCTTTTGAATAGTGTCATGGCTGTATTCTGATCTCAGATGTAAGTGTCTTGTTTTATTTATTAGTGGTAGCATATTATGCTCCAAAATTTTAAATGGAAGTACCTAAGTTTATCTTTACAATTAAGTTGTGTTTCACAATAAATTGAAAAGGGGGTGCATGCTCCTCTTCCTTTAAAAGTAACAACTAATTTGCATGCATTTTCAAACAAGGTTCACACGACAAGTTAATTTTGTAAGACTTTGTGGTGTTCCTCTCAGTGAGTCATCTACTAACAACAGAATTTTAAAAAACTGAACTGTGCCCAAAAGTTGTCCTTTTGTATTTTTACTGTTGCCTGATATCTTTTAAGGATAGTACACCCTATTATTTTCCTACATAAAAGCTAGGTCTTGGTGAGAAACTGGTCCAAGGGGTGGTGCATTTTTGTTTGCTGTGCTTTCACTTTGTCAGTGTTGGCTGTACTGCAGTTTGACATGAGCTTCTTTATAGCTGAAAGCTGATGCCCTGCATGTGTGTGTCTGAGCAACTGCGGCTGTGCAAGTGAACAAAAGACTGCCTGGTGATGGTAAAACCATGCCTTTCTGTCACATGCCTTTCTACACCGGAGAGGGTTTCAGATGATGTTCTGGATATTTAAGGACTTGTGCAATTACCGTCTGGTAGATTTCTTCACCACAGCTGCTATTCATCCCCTCAAGTCTGTTCTTTCCCTCCTCCTTATTTTAGCATTAATCTCTCCCATAATCCCTCAAATAATTAGTATACAAAAATTAGACTGTGAAGAAATCCACGTTGCTCTTCAAAGAGGGAATCAGAAACAGAGATTTCTCCTATATCCTTACAAATGCTTTTCCTTCATTTGTACATCACATGTTATGAAGCCTCCGTCCATGAATTTAGTAACAGAATACAGTTGGATCAGAACTGATACAACCATGTTGTTCATATTGCTTTCATTCACTAAAAATTGTGTTTCTGGTCCTTGGAAGAAAAACTTCCAAAAATGACTAATATAGTTTTTCACCTGGGAAGAAATCACTCACAATGTCAGCTATGTCCATGGTTCATTTTAAAATTTTAGGCATGCTAAGCACAGTACACCTCAGTGTCATAATCTACCTATACAAGACAGAGGTCAAAACAAAAAATGAGCTCTTCTGGCTGAGGCTGCGCAAAATTCCTGAAGTTCTTCGTGGAGGAGAGATTCAGGAAAACAAGCTCCCCCTCSTCTCGCTGCATGCTGCATCTCTTGCCCCTCTCCTGGCTAAAGAATCGTCTCTTCCTTGCACACATGCCAAAGACCACATTTCTCTCTGGGTTGTGTGTCTGTGTGCTACTTGCACTGAATACAAACTGAGAACAGGACCTGGCTTTGTGGTCTGGCTCATACAGCATCTAATTGCAGCCAGGCCCCTGCTGTGACCTCAGTGAGACTTAGCTGACAGCTCATGATCCACTTTAAATACATACTTTGGAAATGATAAAAAGTAAGCCAAACCAAAACAAAACAAGCCAAAACAAAACCAGAACTGTGTGTGCAGGGGGAGAAATGGAAGGGGAGTTTTTCAGGTACGCTTTACTAATCTGTGCTGTACTACAATGCATTCTTAAAGTCACTTTCATAATGGCTGCATTTACACAATGACATGAACATTTCTGCTTTGCAACACTTTTTTAATAGGAAAGTTCTGCTTTGCAGAGGTTTTAGGAGTTAATGTGATTTTTAAACTGCTTTTTCTGCTTTCTGGTAGTTAGTAACATGGATTCCAACATCACAAATGGAGGTCTACAGCTACTAGCAAAACAGTATACTTCTATGTAATATTTAGCAAAAATGAAGTGGATTTTAAGCAATTCTGTCCATGTCAACAAGCTTTCATAGGAAGTTCTCTATAATCAGAAAGACAGGAGGTCTCTTAAACTTGCAAAGTTGAAAAGTCTTCTAAAAAACAATATCTAATGTATGATCAGGGTATTCAATTCACATGGTTCTTCTATACAGTCTGCTGGGAGGAAGGAAAATCATGTCCAGCCCTTCACAAGATCAGAATGGCTGACGTTCCTGTTGGAACTGCACGGCATCTTTTTATCTCTGTAATCATATTTGCCAGGTGTTTATTGCGGTGGTACTGAGGAGGCAGTTCTGCCTTTTGGACCATATGTGCCTTTGAAGTGGGAAAGCCCTTGGACTATAATGACAGCCCGTGTTACAGTTTTATTGAGCTGACAGTAGGAATGCATTTTTGCGATAGATAGCAATTACTTCAGAGAGACAATCACTGGCTGCTAGCCCTTAGTAATGCATGGCTTAAACAGATAATACAACCTTATTGTCTAACCATATCTTCCTTATAACTGTAAGCAGAAGCTGTTGATAAAACTTTGTGTTTTATCTCACCCACACTATGAAATCTAAACACAACTTCTTTGCAGCAGCAACCTTACATGGTCATAAAGATTTAAAAACTGATGGACTGAATTTATTGTCTTCACAACTATCTACGTAAAATGACTGTCTGAGAAAATATACTTTCAGGTCTGCTTTGTATTGCTTTTTTTTTGGTTGTGCTCTTTTTGTTCCAGAAACAAAAAATGTGGCAGGACATCCATTTAAATTTTTCCTACTGATACTGTACTGCAGGAGAGGACTCTAGCGTGTTTTTCTCAGCAGCATGTTGAGACTAGGGAGAGTGGAACAGCTTCAGAACAAAAGGAAGCCTCTGCTCTTAACTTTATATTTGATGGACAGTGTTATTTATTGCCATAAACTTTGTCATAAACACCTTCTTAAAAGAAGTATTTTGTCAGAAAATAAGACTTGAATAATTCAGGGCAAGAAAATGTCTAGAGTTCAATAAATGTTAGAGGACTTGACATTAGTGCTGATTATTTAGAATTTTAATCACTGGGTTCAAGTTGTTGCACTGTGTATTTTGTTTGTTTCTTTCAGTTTCAGAAGGGGATTTTCCAGATTAGCATAGAGCCATAAAGTATGGACGGGGGAGATTTAATCAGTGCACACGGGAATGTACTATACCACCAGATTGCAATTATTAGACCATTTCCACTTTCTTAAGAAGATCTTACTCTCAATTATTTGCTAGCAAATAAATGAGTAAACTAATAATAATGCTGGGGTCTCAGTCTTGCTTCCATAATAGATGGCTCAGAAGAGATCCGTTGTAATTCAGGCTCAATACCATATGTCTCTGTTGACATTAAAGTGCTTAGTTCCAAATGAGTTGGCTTCATTCAAGCATCTTAATTCAAGAGTGGATGATTAGATCTTAAGCTAAAAACCTATTAGGATGTAAGCACTTATGTTGCTGAAAGGTATTAAAGGAACAGCATAGCGTGGTTGCAGATAAAACCTCTATATCTAGTGCTGATTGGTTAAACCTTGTTTGATCTTCAAACAACATTAAAAACTAGCTTAAATGTTCAAAGTTGAATGTCGCATAAGTAAACCTCCAGGATACATTATGTGAAAATAAATTTTGATGGCTTTTTGAGAGACGGGAAGCTCAGATAGGAGAACCTGACACTCTGTGAACAGAAGAAACGTAAGATGTTTTAAAGAGTGCACAGACACTTTATCTTTTAGAACTGAAAAGTGTGGTTTTTACTTTAGTCAGTAAAGCATGGCAAGAATAATAAGCAACTCCAGAGAACTTTATTCAGTCGTTCCTTGGCATGGTAACTAGCATTTTTAATAATCCTGCAAGCTGTGTATTTTATTTTATCTTTCATCTGCAGAGCAGTTCAAATTATGTAGTAAGAAAAAAAAACTCCAATCCCTGCATTAAGTGAAAAGAATTATTGTCTGATTCCTTACTGAATAAAACTAAAATACTGAAAGTAAAAATTGCTATTTTGGGKGGTCGATTTATGGCACAATTTAATTCTGCATGTGACACAGGCCACTGTAAATTTATTTTCTGAATTATGTCTTTTGCCTCCAGCCCTATAACAGAAATAGGAGAAGAAAATGAATATATAAGTGACCTTGAAATCTTACTTACATACTATTTTATAAAATATTTAATACAAATAACAAAAATAATAACTGAATTTCAGAACTAGTCCTGTGATTTGTGGGACATAATTTGATCACTTTTTTGAATGCCTGGCTTTGGCCATGTTTCCAAAAAGGGTTGCAGGATAAGGTTTTCAAGAAGCAACTACTCCATAATGGTCTGAATAACTATGTGAGTTCTCACACTTTGCTAGTGGTCACATTCTCTGCAGTAATGCAGTATATGTTTAAAAAACTGATGGGTATGTGTTATTGCCATCTAAAATGAAATTAAACTCCTTTATGATGGATTGCCTTTGCATACATACAGCAATCTTCTAGGTAGTATAACTTAGGGTGAAATATATATTAAAAAAAGTATGAAAAATCTGATTAAAGGTACAATGAATTGCTTTGGGTTTGTCTTGATGGTGCTCACTTGCTGATGGTTCTTTGGCAGTTTACGTGATGCTGACTTGTCCTCATTCCTTGCTACAAAAATGGCATCCAGAACCCTGGAGAAGATGGTGAACTCACTGCTATTATACATACTGCTGTAATGGAGCAGGGGAAATAGGAGATATCTTTGCAGACTATAGTAAAAAGAAATTAATTTAGGACATGCCTACATGTGAAAAAGGCATCAACTTAAAAAATACTTTTAGAAATCAACTCTGTTGGAGAGGCACAGCCTTCCTGGTGAACAGTGTGCTTTCTTCTTCCCTTCTTTGAAGTTCTCATTCATTAAGGGCAGAAGTCAGTAAGGGACCTCTGCTGTAATTGAAAACAACACAACTTTCATCTTTAAGTAAGGCAAAAAGTGAAAGAGGTCTGTGCTGCTACCGGGCTTGAGAACCTGTCCTCTAGTCTTTTAACCTGATTTCTGTTAGGATGCTGAGTTGCTGCAGGCGAGGGTAACCAGAAACAGCTGCCTTTGTCCCTGTCCTTGGCAATGCCATAATACACAGACCACAGCACCGCTGTCGACTTGTGGTTCTAGAGATACAGTGCTGGACCTGTGTGCTGCTGGATCACCCAGCAATGAAATTCTGCTTAGGATCCAGCCTGGAAGCCAAACACGGTTTTCTCAAGTTAGCCACAGCATGTAATGCAGAGTTGAGGCCTCAGCTTATTTGTGTTGGCTGCAGGAGGAGACAAATACCTGATCCACCATATCAAAGTCAGGCATCCATGTTTTGGGGCTAATTTGAACAGCACACAGACGCTTTGCAGCCTGTGGCCATGATGCTCATCCACCCATAAGGATTACACAGCTGCATATCATGGACACATGACCTGAGATCCAGACAAGTTGATCATAGTCAGACCAAGAAAGATTTCACCTATCTACCCTAGCAATTCGCATCATTATTGATCAGGGTTTCAACAGAAAAAGAAGCTCTTTTTATGCTGTTTTCAGCACCCTTTTGTTCATGTATTTGCTAGGGTCTAGTACAGGACCTAGGCTAACATTGTGCTCCTCAGCTGTGTCACAACAAACCCCTGCATACATCCTACATCCATCTGTCCCATTTGGATACATATGCATGAGTAAATGAACTCTATTAAAACTTGTTGCAATGCTGAAGTGAGGGAAATTGATACAATAATGTGAACATGCTTCCTTACAGACTGCCTCATTTTTAGTAATCCTCTGAATATATACTGGTTTACAGGATGAAATAAATACATTAAATAATTAGGCTAATGGGGAAAGAGAAAGTAATGGGGAGACGGAAGACTAGAAAGTGAGTAGTAATGCATGAATTCACATTCCCTGAGACCTGGAGAAGACAGAGGAATCAGGGCAACTATTCTGTACTCTTTGACAGCAACAGGAGCTGATTTTCATCAACAAAACTGAACCTTAGGAATTAGCTTGTTTCATAACTCAAGAAAATGCATATTTTCGGTAGGTTTAAGATGAATGCCACTATAGCAATGTGCAGGAATGATAAAGAATTTGCAAGCTAAAGGATAGATATTATCTAACCAAACGGGAAGATCTGAAAAGTGGGGACATCCTTGCCCTGTTCTCACTGAAAAAAGCTTCCCACTACATTCCAGTTTCTTGAGTAGGAATTCTGCTTGACTTAGGTTTTCGTTTCTAACAGCTTACTTACCTGAATTTGCCCTTGATGACTCTTTGGTCTTGCCTGCTTAGCCAGCCTTCAGTTTTGGTGCTTCCTCTCTTTTGCTGTAATATTATCACCTTCACTCTCACAGTGGTTTGTAGCAGAACCAGCAGCTACTATTTTCTGACGATGTGACTGGAGCTGCAGGCTGCCTTGGTGCTGCTCCCAGCTCTGCCTCGCCTTGCAGGCAGCATCCACTCACACACAGTCAGTGCTACTTTCAGTCCAGGGTAGCTAGATTGTGTGGCACTACAAGCTAAAATCCAACTGAGCCCATAAATTTAGTCTGGAGATGCCCCCATACAAATTGCAGGATAATTTACTTCAGTGCTATCCTGTGGCCCACTGTATCCTACGCCCCTCACAAAAGGCACAAACAGGTTTCTTCATGACTCACAGTGAAAGAAATATAAAGCAGTTCCACTTATAACAACAAAAAGATTTATGAGACGGATATACCCTCAAGTCTTGGGAGTGCCATGTGCTGATCCTCTGCACTGATGATGCCCTGAAAGTCTGGCAAGCTAAGATTTACGACTGCTTACAGCTGAAGCTGCATAACCCTGTGGCTCCGTCCCTTCCACTTGTGGAAACATGGCACAAATTCCTCCACCAGAAAGGTGTATGGAGGATAATGCTCACCCTCCTTTGATGGGGAGGGGGGAGATAAGAGCTATAATGATCAGCACATCTCAAAGCTTGCGAAGCTTGTCCCTGGAATAGCTCCTGGGATTTAAGAGCCGAAGGCATGACCTCCCAGAATGACAGGAGGGTATGAACTGTGTCAGTTCTACTCTCACAGGAGTACATCAAGGCTAATGTTTTATCTCCTTAATGCTTTTTTTTTGGTGCTTCTAGAAAGCACTCACAATAAACACAGACTGATCAAATAGCTGCTTTGTTAATGAATGTGTAGCTGAAAACTGCTATCAATACATGTTAAAAAGTTATCAGACTCTAGCTCAGTTTTGTTAGTTTGACTGCCTTGCTCATTATTATCTCCTTCTGAGGAGTTTCAGTTATCCTTCGATGTTTACAAGTCACTGAGCTGAATGTGAGATGTAGTTTATCTCTTTGCAAAAGGGTGTTTTCTGCAGACTTGCCTACCATGCAACAAGTAGTAGTGCATTGTTAGGTGGGATTAAAGTGAGTGAAGTTAGGTGGGAGATATGCTGCCATATAGAAAGCTGAAATGAGCACCAAGAACAAGCTAAAATGCAGCATAGTGGGAAGGACTGTCAAAGCCTGGCTCTTAAGAAGGTATTTCCTCTTTTCCTTCATTGGAAGAGAGAGCATGGTGCTSAACAAACTAGAAAACTGCCTAACAGCCTTCCTCCCAGTCATGTGGTTTGCAACTGTTTGGACAAACATGGGAGTCTCCTGGCTTTAGGTGAAAGTGTATTGTTCTGTTACAGTAAAAAAAAAATTATGAGGAACATTATGTATACAAAATCCTTTCCTTGGATACACCTCAACTAATTGACTAACAGCAGAATGTTAAATGGGAAGTCATGCTCACATGCTGTTTATAGTTAAGAAGAACATGTGTTACAGGAACAGAACAGCCTGAGACCCTTCCTATTCTCAGCCTATTTTTTGGAGGAACAGGGAAATTTTTCTATCCTCCCAGGACATTAGCTCTGCACCCTTGAGGAGAGCTTACAGATTCAGGAACTAAATTAGGAAGAGATCAGTGCTAGTTCATGCTCCACTTCAGGTAAGCCACAATGGTCATTTTGATTATCCAATTTGATTTCCATGGTTCACTTGAATAGTATGCAAAAATTTTAAAGAGCAAGAATCATTTCAGAAAAAAATTCTACCCATAAGCTTCTTCAGCTGTAGGAATATAATCTGCATGAATACTCAGTGAGATGGCKTATTTTGCAAGAGGATAAAAATTACAAAATAAAAGAAGAACAGAAGACATGTTCACATGTACCACAAACTGGCAGAATGAAATGCCAGTGTGGGTTTGGGCTGCATACCAGAAGCATCGGAAAACAGGGTAGGAAATTACATTTACTATTTAGACTTTGGAAGTTTGCTGTTTGGGAGTGGAGATGCATCCACTTTGTTTGAATGCTGACCTGAGTGCTTTGCTGGCTGAAGTTTGTGCGAAGTGGGGTGAATGCCAGCCGACTACAATTTTCTCTTCATTGGCACAGGAGTTGTGTTGTAAGACCCTATTGCACAACTGTGATTGGATATAAGTAATGCTGATGGCATGGGATTTTGTTACTTTGAAGATTTTAGCTGTGTCATTTGCTTCCTTTGGGTCTATATTTAAATATACATGGTTGCAGATGTGGCCATGCTAGCTTTGAGATTTTGCTATTCCTGTAAGCAGGTAGAGAGTTCTGGCAGAAGAATGCCTGAAGCGTTTCATTCACTCTAGGCCTCTGGCTACCAGAAAGAAACTTGAAAGCTGCAGGAAGGGAAAAGAGCAACAGAAAAGAGGAACAAAATCCTTAGGACAGGGAGCTATTTGTTCATGAAAAAAAGTTACGTGATGTTGGCTAAGGGAAAATACTAGACATTTGCATAGTCATTTGTAACTGATTATGGGGGTGCACAGAGCAAAAGAAAAGCATCGTAGCATGGATGCATTTGAATTCAAAGAAAAATAGGAGTCCCAAGGTGACTTTTCTGGACTAGAAATCTTTGTGTAGGAGATCACACAGAAAATAAGAGTGGTTGTAATAGAAATGATAGAAATAATATTAACAGAAGAAGAGAAAAAACTACTTGCTGTTGGCAGAGCTGTCTAATGAATTGCTAAAGAGCCTTCCCAGCCCAGGCTTTACTGCTAATGGGTGTTAATTGTATTTTCCATCTATACACAGATTAAAGTGAAGTTCAGTGCAGAATCTGCCTGAGAAAGGTACCGTAGCCAAATGGCAAACACATACCCAACAGAGAAAACCCTGATTTCTCTATAATCCTGTTATAGTGAAAGTCTAAGCTGCCTCAGTGTATTCTGTCTCTGTGCCAAAGGCTCAGTAAAATGACAGCCCTTTAAGCAGAAAGAGGAGTAGGTTCACCCTTTCCTGGAGCTATGCATGACATTCCCTCACCCTCCCTGTACACCCTTTGATGGCTTTAATGTTCACTCTTTATTGGGAGGTGAAAGCTGGACTCTGGTGAAAGCTGCCCCTGCAAGGCAGGAGATGGGAGATTTGCCGAGTGTCTCACTCATGCAATACAAAGGGCTCTGCAAGGCTCATGCAGACAAGCAGGAGGGGAGTGTTCCTTGCGGGTCAGAAAAGGGGAGCACACCTTGCCTTTGGGAAGTCAGGTGGCTCTCAGTTCATACAGCTGGTATGCCCACATGGAGTGGTGACGATGCTGAACTAAGGCAGACAGCAATCATTTCAGCAGAGACTGTTTGAACGCCCTGCATGTATGTAGCTATAAAAAAACTACGCCTTGCAATTGTAAAACACTGCCTAATCAGAATTGTCTATATACATCACACCAGTACTTTTGACTGTGCAAATGATGGCATCAGTCCAAAGGAGCAGAGGAGGCCTCTAGATGCTGGCCTGAATGGTTTGCAATACTTAAACGTAACTTCATCTCTCCCCTTATTTTCTGTTCATTAAAAATACAGAGAGGATGGGAACTGTAAATATTGGGTAGGTTAACCCTGCAATGAAAACTAACAAGTGGATATAATATGGCATTCACCTTACCCTACAAGTGTTGCTGTCTATACAATGTCAGAACTCCAGTTGTGCATTATTTCTTCAAAGCAGCTTCTCTGATCTGGGAGATGATTGTGCCTCCTAAGAATGCTAACTTTCATTGAACGTCCTTATTATTGCTGCATCAAAAAAATTTTAATCCTTTATACTTTTAATAGCAAAAAGCCTGAAGCCAAATTTTGTCAGCCTACAATAAATTCTGTTTTATTTTTACTGAGAAAAGTCATCCATGTGCATGTGTGTGTGGATGGGCTTTCTTGCCTGAAGGCATCATGAGCAAAACACCAAATACAGAAAATGCCAGTAGAATTCTGTTTCTAATAGTAAAAAACACTACTAAAAGAGACTTTTTCACTTGTACATCCCAAAATGTTTTACTAGGACAAATGCCTACTGTACAAATGACAATAACCATTTAAAAATGCTTATTCAAGATCATGCTGCAAACTGGTGATAATTTAAACTAAGTAGTTTAAAGAGAGTATTAAGCCAGTTTTGGGCTTTGATCTATCACGTGGTCAGAAGAGACATTTGAACTACATGAAGTTACTCTGACAGTCATGGAGATTAAGACTGTCACTCAAAATTAAGTAGAGGTATTGCGTCTCTGATCTTTAAGATTAGAAGTAACACATCCTTCCTGGTAGAGGCAGGTGAGAAACAGCCTGAGAAACCCAGATATGTAATAGAAGTAAGCAGAGGAGAGACTGACCAGGGTCTCCTGTTTCCGACGTGGATGTCTTGGGCTACTTGGCTATGGGTGTGGAGAGGGCATGCCTATCTCAGGCTTTTCTGTCAAGCATTACCCTTGCACAGCTAATTCACTACAGAGGCAAAAAGCATAAACTCCATGGCCTGATGCTGGGGGCASTCAGCTAAAACACAGGTGAGTAGCCTGGAAGCTAGTCTCATTAAATCCTTGCTTACGCTAACGGTAAATGGAAGAGTTCAGACTAGAGACACTAGGAAAGATTCACCGTACATTAAATAATAATCTGATAAATAAAGAATCCTCTTGGGAAAGGAGAGAGAGAGAGAGAGAGAGAGAGACGCTATTTGTATCTGCTTGAGTTCCTCCTTCTTCCAGACCTGCCCATGAACTTGTTGGCTATTTGGGGGCAGGGGGAGTGTCTTCTGATTACTTTTTTCTTTTGACCAGAGATTCAATCCTGAACAAGAGAAATGTTCTGTCCAAAACTGACAACAGAAAAAGTCATTGTTTTGAAAGATTATTATTTTTAGACAAAAACAATAAACAACAAAAAAATTAATAACAAAAAAGGAAACTGCAAATATTTAGAATGTCTTCTCAGTTATGTGGGTGAAAATTTCATAGCTGTTTTCTGAGCCCAAGTAAAGGTAGCAAGGCTGGGCTCAGGGGCAGAGAATCACATGACTGTGCAAGTACTGCACAAGGCATGCTCCTGTGCACTAGCCTTCTTCTGGGGAAAAAAAAAGAAACAGTAATAGCATTTTACTAATAGAAATTAAAAAAAAAAAAAAAGGAAAAAAAAGGCAAGATATGTAGACACGGGGTGGAAAGTCATACCAGGGTAGTACAATTAATGAAATGATCATTTGTTACCCAGTGGTTACTGCTTGTTACACCACGTCAAAGATTTGTGGACTGATCTTAAGCTCCAAAGGTTTATGGATGTAATTGATGACATTTATTTATTATAATGTTTATTTTATTCTCATGTCTATATAGGTCTGAAATAAAAACAGTATATCAAGTGACTCCAACTTAGCAAAAAATGCATTAGCTGACATTCTAAGCTCTGTACAACAAGATGGAACTAAAAGTGCATTTTTGTTTCTCTAAGACCCAGATTTAAAACAACCACATGAAAATTTTTGATGGGAATCTAGCAAACCTATTTCGCTGCTGTAAAAAATAAGGCACCCCTATGAACTTCTATGGGAGGTGACACAGTATAGTAGAATAATACAGATTACAGAGCTTGCAAGGACCCTGTCTCATCACAGCTGCAAATATTATATTGATGATTTGTAAGACAAACCACATTTAAAATCTCCTTCATCTCCTGAGTATCATGCTATAAAGGACCTCAAGGAATCCTGCAGCAATTTTAACTTAATCTCCTTACTTTGAAGGAGGATGCCATGGACAGAAACCTGTATCTATAATATTTACTAGACTTCTGTCTTTAGGGGAAATTTGGATGTTCTGAGGAACTCAGACAAAACTGAAGTTGCTGTTGTTACTTCAGGACYGGTAACCAGTAATAACAAGCCCCAAAATTTAAAAAAAAGATAAGATTATTTAAGGTTCAAAGTATGGAAATGAAGTAAATATTCTAAGAACTCTGCTTCCACAGCTCTAAATAACAAGAAACTTCAGAGAAGTTACTACTGAATCATTTTTCTTCCAGGTCTGTTCCACCTGCCCACGTATGCATGATGTTGAGCAATGCCATCTTCTAAATGCACTCATGCTTACATGCAGGTAACTAGGTGATGGTACGGTCCTGTTCACTGTTAAGATCTTTTGAGCTGACTTCAGCCCTTATCTACCACCCTTCTTTCTGAACCAGTTTTCCATGTTTTTCAATGAATATATTTAAAAAAAAAAAAAAAAGGAAATTTGCAGTAATGAAGAACACCTGATATGCTGTCCTGATAGTGGCTGTTAAATACTGGTGCCCAGTTTCTTTGTCCTGTTTAATCAAGGTCTTTGGAGTACTGGGGACTATCATAGAACTTACCACATCAAAGCATTTGCCCAGAAGTGGCAATCACAGTCCAACTCTTCAGAGATTTCTTTAGAGTTCAAAGGGCGTGGAGGCTTGTGAGGGAAAGGGAAAAAGACCTTCCCATACTGTGACTTCTTACAGCTGACAACATACATGTGATGGCTTTACAGGTAACATTCACACTGTAATGTACAAGCTGTGCTAGAGGGGATTGCTTTTTCCAGTCCTTTTTCCTTGCCAGAAGATTCAGCAGCTTATTCTGCTGACACCTGCTTTCCAGACAGCTGTGGCATGAGACCTGAAAGACAGGGATGGAGGAAGAAGATAGGGAGAATCCTAATACCTCTTTTTTTTTTTTTTTGTCATTGCTTATTTACGCAGTTATGCTTAATTTCTGCTAAATGTAATGGCTTTATGAGTCAGCAGCAAACCTAAGTTGAGGGATTAGTTTTATGTCAGATGTGTACCACTCCTGGTCCTGGTTTTCTTTCTTTCAAGCTTGTGACAGCAATGCAGTCCCTTAACACAGGGCTAGGCTGTGCCTGGCAGGATTGGAGATCAGGGAAGCAGCAGCCTTTGTGCCCTGTGGAAGGGTGCACTGACTGCTATGAAACAGAATGCTATTCTGGTCACACTAAGCCATCGAGAAAGGCTGTAGGGTGAGGTACAGCAGTCCGAACCACCATTAGAGCACCCTTTTGCTCGGTGTGCCCCCAGCAACCATCAGAAAGAGAGATACCGTCTCCTTCCCTCCTGCAGCTCCAGCGGCAGGGAGGACCCCTCCTTGCCCTTGCAGGAAGTACCTGTGCATTTCCCTAAGGCAGAGGCTGTGCGATTCAGCACCGAGGCAGACCAGAGTCCGGTTAGTAAGTTTGCCTTTTAAAGTCCCACCTGATGTTTCTTTCACACAGTCTACTTATGGATTAGTCCCCACCGTGCAGACCTTCATCCAGAGTAAACCCCACATCTCAGCATGTTGAAGACACGCTGAAGACATTCTAATGGCCTTGTGTATGAAACCCTAGTAAGTCTCTTTGTATGTCTTCCTTCTTCTTCAGAGACTCAGTGTGGCACTGTACCACTACAGTGGTGGTGGTGTTGCTGTGATATCCAAGGCTATCAGTCAGGCAAGGTTTGCAAAGCAGTTAAGTTTTTTAATTAAATAATGACTATAACTGTRGGGAGGGTGAGCATGAGGAAAACAGGCTGTGTTTTCTTGAGCAGGGCTCGAGTGTCCCAGAGCTTGCCACATTATTCTCTTCCCTCATGATAATGTTTCTTTACGTTGCACAGCTTGATTTCTGTGGGARCTCTTATTTGAGAGAACTAATAATTTTTTGCTGTTGTGCCTATTTGAATGTTGTTTACAGTCTTTTTGTGTCTGAACACCTGACAAAATGCAGGTGCTTCTCAGCTGTTGCTTCAGTATAAAACTAATTGATGGTCTTAGTTGATAGAAGCCAAGCGCTCACTCCCTCAGACTTCTGTCTGAAGCATTTGACCATCTCCTTTCACAGTAGATAATGCAAATTCTGGAAAAGGGTTTTTTGGGGTTTTTTTTTAATGTTCTGTGCTTATAGAGAGGTAAGGAAGAGGATGTCCATCAATACAAGTATTTACATTAGAATGAATCATACCTGGTTCAACTCRGCAAATGCAGTTTTCAATTAAGTAGTTTTGTTCTTTTGCCTAAATCTGTCTCTACAGCACACTGCCAGACTTTTCTGCTGTCATGACTTTGCCTTCCCCACCACTGATAAAATAGGAAAAAAATGTTCTCTCTGAAAAGATTTGGAGGACAGAAGAAGGGTTATTGTAACTCTCCTGAGCCTGTTTTTAGGCAATCATGATAAGCATGGATTATTAAGAGAAAGGAAAGTAAGTCTGGAAGTGATTTTGAGAAGATAGTAACATGTAATTACTTGAAAGAATGTTTAGAACCAGCTGCTGCTAAAACTCAGTGTAAACTGTAGGTGGCACCATTTGTATAAAATTTTAGAGAGCACGGGGGAAAAGAGCTGTCACTTTAATCTAGAGTTTTCTGATAGCTTGCCGTGATCGTATAGTGGTTAGTACTCTGCGTTGTGGCCGCAGCAACCTCGGTTCAAATCCGAGTCACGGCAGGGAAAGGTGCATCTTTTGAACAGATGTAACTACAGACTGCATACCAAAAATAATCTAGTAGTGATGTCTAAGACCAAGATGAGAAAGCAATTAGAAGCTCTGTAACTTTTACAAGAATGTTTTGCTAAAACAGTATGTGCCACAAGTATTATTTCAGTAAGCCTGTTCCCAAGTGTGGTTTTTTTTATTTAAATGTTTATGGATATTGTGATAAACACAGTGGCATAGTGAGCATGTAATTTTTACTCATTATAACTACTTAAGTTCTGGACTGAGCCATGAAGTCTGTTTGGTTTTGATCTTTGCTAGTTTTTCATGCTAATAAAGCCATCACCCTGAATTGCTTGGAAATATGACAGTGGTAGGTGCAGAAATCCTGCTTACCTAGGCATGAACTGCTGCTAGCAGAAGGTCTTTGCTGGTGACAGACAAGAGGAACCATCACTTGTCATTGATTCCAGTGATTCCCTTTGGTTTTGTGGTAGGAACAGTGTGTAACTTCACTGTCCTGCCTCACTGAGTAATATGAGCTCAGATTCTCAGAATGAAGACTTCTAAAATGATCATGTGGATTTTATAAATTAGTTATGGTAACTAATGGCTGTTTGTGTAATAAATGATAAATTAACAACAAAATTACATAGCTGGTAACAACTATATTAATAAAAGATCATTACTATGGAGTTTATCAGATTATTTGGAYGCCACTGAATAGAGTTTCTGGTAGTTGGTTCTTTAATTTGATAAGGAGTTAATTCAAGAGCAGGTGCTGTTTTTCTCTCACTGTTGCATCTGATGGGACATCAGTCCTCTGCATAACGGATTACATCTCCACCAGGCTCAGATGGATTCAAGTTTCATGCAACAGGCCCAGCTCTTGCAGAGTGTGAACGCAGGTGCCTTCCTCTCTGCAAAGCAGYGGGAACTTTCCTTGCCCTCCTACCCAGTGAGGAAGTGAAACAAAACTTTCTTCACACCGCTGTGAGGAAAAATCAAGCCCTGTACGCCTGCAAACCTGAGAGGGCACCTCACCTCTAGAGGCTGTAGGCTTAGGTGTCCCAGTTTTGGCGTAGCAGTCTAGTGACCCCTGGCATCTTGTCACCTCTCTCAAGTTCACGAGAGCTCTTTCTGTTGTGTTTTTTTAAAATATCTTTGGGTATTCCTCTGATTGGCCTCAGACTTCCTGTCTAAATATCACTCAGTCTTTTAGCAGCATATCAGAGCAATTAGCTCTTTACTTCTTGGTCTAATTGATGAGACAGATGTGACTGATTTCCCAAAAGAAAGCAATTTAGAAACATGCACTAGCATGAAACAGACCAGGATGATCTTTCATGCTGTCTCTGCTGTAGTCTCAGAAATGTCGTCTGTTGTATTAGATTTTATAAACTTCAGAAATACCAAATTAACTCATCACAGGTGTATATATTCTTTAAAGCACCCTAGTGAATGAAGTCCTAGAACAGAAATACAAAAATTGCAGTGCTAGAAATTCTGGTCTCCTCATGCATCATCCTGAGGCTGCCGAAACACTCAAGCCTCACCCCTGCTTGACCTCAGGCTCCCTGGAACTGACTCCTCTATATCCAGTGTTCATCTGTAGCTAAAGTGTAGAAACACTGTATTACCTGATTGCTAGTTATAGTAATATTGATGATTTTGAGGAGTTTTGATAGGACACTAGACAAATTCAGAATGTCCTTTTTTTATTATTATTTTATGATGAGTTAGCCAGAAACAGTGGTCATTCTGTTTGCTTTATTTTATTTAGGATACCGATATCTGTATTGCTAGCTCAATGCTAGCACTATAAACTGAGAGCAAGAATGGTGGAGGCAGATAATCAGACCTTTCTTGCCAATTCCCCCTGCAGTTATTTGTTCTCCCCAGAAGAGAATCAAAGTTAAAACCCAACTTAATTTTGGAATATAAACATGCAAGTGCAGGTGGCTCCCAACATTCCATTTCCTGAGAAAATATTTGTCAATTTTCCCATCTCATTAGGGAAAAAGAAAACAAAAAGTTTAGTACAAAACAATTTCCAAGGATAACAGGATTGCAGACTAGGAAATACAGAGATATAATCCTGGAACTGATTTTGAAGCTTGAATTGTACAAAGAATTGCCTGTATGTTTCTGAAGTATGTGGGTCTTCATTTCTAGCAGACATGTCCAGATAACACTTTTCCAGTTGGAAACCATGATCTAATAATAATATGTTCAAAATATTAACAAGGATCCAGGTTTACATACTTCCACAGCTCTGAATTTTTTTTGTCAAAGAATGCTTTGAAGGCCAGAGAGAAGAGTTTGCTTCAGCAGCCTTCTCTGCCTTTACACAGCAAGATGATCTGGTGGGAAATGAAGAATAGTAATTTTAAAATGAGACAGGAAAAGAGAGTGCATGCCTTTCTCTCCAGCTCTTCTGTGTCCTTTTGTGCCTGCCATTGTTATTGTGCATGGCCCATTCTGCGTAGAATGTAAAACCTTTAAGACATAGAGGTGTCTATTTCTATATCCCCAACATGCCTATTTCACTTTGTGGCTCTGAAACTAATAGGATGTACCCATCAACAGCGCTTGGGAAGAGATTTTTTTCTTGTTACTGTATTTTAACATCAGCTTTTGATTAGGGTTAAAACTGCTGGAGTGTTTAAGCTATAGAGAAAGACACCTACCTGTTAAAAAGGCAACGCTGAACAGAAAGATTCAAAAAAACTTTGAAATATTAATTGAACCTGATGTAGATTTCTGTTCCACTTCCTTCATTTTTCAGGAGTGCAGCAGAGTTGTTTGTATCCTGTCTGATGTTCATATCAGGTGTTGAGCAGGATAGAAAGCAGTGGCTGTTTTGAATCTGCAGTCATCAAATCAAATTAATTCTGTTTTTCATTCTCTTTACAGGAGTGCAGCTCATATTAAAACTTTTATAGGTCCCCTCTGAAATCCTTTCAAAGGGCTCTGGTCAAGAAGACTCTTTGAAAGGAGATCATCTGTGGTGAAGAGAACTCCTGAAAGCTTAAATAGCTGGTTGTGCTTTAGCAAAGAATTCCAGGAATTCATTTCACAGGTGGGATGATTTTATCTCTGGAAATTCAGCTCTGAGTTTACAGGGTATTATGGCAGCATGGGTAGTAATTGGGGAAAATTTGGTAGATGGGGAGATTCCTGAGCCTGATGTGTAAATAGAGCTGCATAAACAATGTCTGATGCTGCAGTTCTGTAGCTTTTCTCATAATCTGTCTTTGGTGTTTCTTAAAAGAAAGCATGTCCTGCTCTCTAAATAAGACCGTGTGGCTTCTTATTTGTAAAGCTCCAGCAGTCACTCACAGCACTGGAGAGAGCTGCACTGGAACACATGTGAAGACTGTGGTCAATTTTTTAAGCTTGCGACTTGTACCACTTTGGGTTAAGCTTTGGCTCAGGTTTGAATCCTACAACTTTCTGCACTACATTTCAAACTACAGAGCAAGGCTTGGTTTTACTTATTCATCAACAGTTCAGCACAAATCCCAAAACTACCAAACGTGATCCAAAACTATCTAAATAATGTTTTCTGTTACTTTTTTAAAATTTATTTCTCTCTGGTTTTATATCTCTCGAATTCTACATTCCCAATTTTTTATTCTAAAAACTTTATAGATGTGTCCTCTTGATTTGGAATTTCACAGAAGCAAAATCAGCTCTTTGAGTTAGATTCAAACACATCTGATAAATATCTCTTTCACAAAGCTTTGTGAAAGTCATTCATGTGCTTAATGTTTACAACTTTTTCCTGCACTTTTTTATAAAAAAATGTGGTATATGTTTTCTGTCCACCAAATACAACTCAGAAGATGACACTTTGTGATGTTCCTTTTAAAGGAACATCTTTGTGAMAAAGAAGCCTCCATCCAAAGGGATCCCAAAACACAATGTCTTAAAAACCTTTGAGAAGAAAGCATAGTTTTGATATTCCATGCTAATATGGCAAAAAATTTATCTTATAACACAGTCTGTAATGTTAACATAATCAGTGTCTCTGTGCTGCTACCTACGTGCCTCTTGCACCTGAGAGTTGTGCATGGAGCCAACAACATAGCCACCACACTATTTCTGATAATTTCTTTCTCGTGGATCCCTGCATTCCCAGTTCAGGTCTTGTGCTTCCAGGGTCCTGGAATACTTTTTTTTTTCCCCCCATTCTCTGATAGGAGTAGCAAACCTCTTATTTTAGTCTCCAGAATTGTATCACTAATTTGTTTGGGGATGGCAGGTCTATCTAAACTCTTTAGGAAAATCTGGCATAGTAGGATGTGTTTATTTTGGGACATGCACTGTTGCTATTATTCACCATGCAGCTGAAGGCGAGAGGGTGTACTGACCTTTGTACTGGCACAGAGAAGAAAACTTCTTTATGATATAACCATGAAGGCATTTGTATTAAAACCACATGGGGTAAATTAGTGTTTTACTGTTACACTTGAGAAGGAAAAGTCTGAATCACTCAGCTAAAGCAACAGTAAGAAAACTAGCATATCATGGAAAATTCTCTTCAGAAACACAACTTGAAGGTTTTTTGTGTAAGAACTGAACTTGACTGAAAAATAATTGCAAAAGAACTCTAGAAGGCCTAATATAAGAAACATGAAGTCTTCCAGAGAGACAAAAGTGTAAATTCCGGAAGGAGATTTAAGGTTGATCCACCAGCTATTGAACTGCTTTGTTTCACCATATTGTCCTTCCTATTTCTTGGTTGCTGAGAGATGAGCTTAATGGAATTAAATATTCCCTGCTGGTCTTCATAGTTTTGTGAGTCCCGCTTTAAAAGCAATTCCTTTTCATCTTAATAGTTTCAAGATAGTCTTGCTTCCTTACTGAGCCCTGAAGAAAGTTTGCCAAGAACTGGGAAGCCTTGGATGCCTGAATAGGGTTTGACCTCAGAAGGACATACACTGTCTTCAGTAGGGAAAACATTTGAGAATCCGGCCTCAACTGTTAGAAACATACAGCCATTTCCCAGACATGGATATTTGTTGCCTTCTCCTTCTTCGTCCCCTGCTTTTTCTTTTGACCTGTAGTTGGGCTGTGTGCTTAGGTACAAAGAAATCATTTGGTCAAAATGAGTAGTTTTTACTTCAGTCAGCAAGGTGTATAGCTATCTAATGAYGAAATTAGAATTGGTCATGTGATCTGACATTCATGAATACATCTTTGAGCATCTTCTATTAATAACAAATTAGAAGCAGAACTGTGTTGCTGCAGGGTTCAATCAGTATATAATGTGCCTATCTGTAGGCACTTGGGAGTTTTTCTTGAAAACTTCTTTCCTTGTGCCTTTCAGATAACTTCTTTACCTCACCATCCCTACACTGGGAAACCACTGGTCCCTAACACTGCCGCCCCAGTAAAGAGCAACACCCACCAGGCAGCGTAGGCGGGATGAAGGAATGGTGCTTAGATAAACAGAGAATCATGTCAGACCATTTTCCCACCTCTTGGCAGAATCGTCCCAGTTAAATCATCCTCTCCCCACAAAACAGCACTGCATTTCCAGCAGTATCTTGCTTGTCTCTAACCAAATTTCARATCTAGACATGATGTCTCTCATTTGCTGCTATTGATTACCAGCCTCCTGAGTACATCATTCTTGGAACAAAGATACTAAAAAGCCTCACAATAAAGAAATTAATTGCACGTAATTTCATGCCTCCTTTGCTGCTCTTTCCTGAAAAATTCTTACGGAATTTTCTTTCGTGGTGAGTCATCCCTGAGGGCAGATCATAGAAAGAAATCAATCTTCACTGGGAGAGAGAAAGGAGGTATGTTAAAAAACGGGCAGAGTGAAGTCAGTGAAAATGTTGTCCCTGACAACCTTAGTACAACAACATCTGTGTGAACTGCTTGAAATCACACAAAAGGAGACGAAAAACCTATGGTGCAAAGAGTGTAAACCACCTTATCCTGTAGCAGTGAGCTATATGAACTTTTTTTGTGCAGGTGCTGCTTCCTCTCATCTGTTTTTTCTGTGCTTCAGACACTGAGGCCTGTTTGGCAGTTACTGCAGAGTGAGGGCTCCAGTAGGTGACATGTCCCCAGTGGTGTGTCTCCAGCAGCAAGCCTCCAAAAGCGATGACTAAAACAGTTACCCCTCTCCTGTGCTGTGACTTGGATTTGAACCGAGGTTGCTATGGCCACAATGCAGAGTACTAACCACTACACGATCATGGCAAGCTGCAAAGGACATGTCCAGTGTCTCATGTTTTCTGTCCCCTCTAGTAGAGCTGTGCAAGCATTGCCACCTAGTGTGGACCAGCTATCATGTTGCATGTGCTGGCCTCCTCCCTGGTGTCACCACTGCTATCGTGGCACACCCAGGCATCACCCAACTGAAAACGGCGCTGCCGACAGACAAGTGCGTGCAGAAGATAGGCACACATGTTATGGTGGCAGAAAAATATTCCTGCTCCTTTTGGCAACTGCAGTCTGGTGTGGAAATCTTCCGTTGCCTTCTGTTTGGCCAATGTCTATCTTCAAACATACAATAATTTTGGTCTGCGAATCTTCCTTCTGTTTTCCATGCTGTGCCTAGTGATGGAGGAAAATCTGGTGAAAGGACATTCAAAGTTACAGAATTATTTTAAAAGCTGTTGAAAAGGAGGCATAAAAACACATGCTCCCCTCCTGCTGTAAGTCAAATTTGAACCAAGGTTGCCGTAGGCACAGCACATAGTACCAGCCACTGGACTGTCACAGCAAGCTGCACATTGTGACAGGTTTTGAACAGACATGGCAGAAAAATAATATTTCTAGTAAAATATCAAATGTTGATAGCACTGATTCAAAGAAGTCAATCAAAGAAGGATTTCTGCTGAGGCTTGAGAATTAATGTTTCAAAACACAAGTGTTCATAGAAGAGTTATTCTAATAATTGTCTTTATTAAAGATCTCATATCCACCATTTAGTCTCACTTTGTAATTCTCTGTCTGACAGTGATAACAAGAAAAGATTAATAATAGCAAGTATCTTCACAATTTTGTTAATTAGTTAAAAAAGTGGAAGGAATTGGTGGGTACACCAGATGGTTGTGCTGCCATTCAGAGGTACCTYGTCAGGCTGGAGAAATAGGCTGAGAGGAACTCCATGAAGCTCAACAAGTGGAAGTGCCAAACCCTGCACTTGGGAAGGAACAACCCCATGCACCAGTACATGCTGGGGGGTCACCAATGGGAAAGCAGCTTGTCAGAGAAAGCCCTGGGAGTTCTGGTGGACACCAAGTTGACCATGAGCCAGCAAWGTGCCCTTGTGGCAAAGAAGGCCAACAGCCTCCTTGGCTGCATCAGGCASAGCATTGCCAGCAGGTCAAGGGAGGTGATCCTTTCTCTGTACTCAGCACTGGTGAGACACATCTGGGTACTGTGTCCAGTGCTGGGCTCCCCAGTATAAGAGAGACATGGACATACTGGAGAGAGTCCATTGAAGGGCCGCTAAGATTATGAAGGGCTTGAGGCTTGGAGAGGGTGAGAGAGCTGGGACTTTTTAGGCTCAAGATGAGCAGGCTTAGGGGGGGTCTTATCAATGTGCATAAATACCTGATGTGAGGGTAGAGGAGATGGAGCCAGGCTCTTTTCTGTTGTATACAGTGACAGGACAGAAGGCAATGGGCACAAATTGATATAAAGGAAATTCCTTTCAAATCTAGGAAAAACTTACTTACTGTGAGGATGGTTGAACACCGGACCAGGTTGCCTGGAGAGTTTGTGGAGTCTCCATCCTTGGAGATATTCAAACCTGACTGGACATGGTYCTGGGCAACCAACTATGGCTGACCCTGCTCAAGCTGCAGTGGAACTAGAGACTTCCAGAAGGGCTGGCGAGCTTCAGTGCTTCTGATTCTCAGGAAAGCAAAGGAAAAAAAAACAACCCAGACTTGTCAACCAAAATAAAATGTCAGTACTTGCAAATTTATTTTTTTTAACATTTCTATAACGTATAGCTGTGCTTAACAGCACAGGCAGTTGAGCAGAGGCAGTCCATGAGTGCCAAGGAATGAGATATTGAAAGCTTGACAACCTTCCCTGTCAACATCCGCAAAGCCTGTGTGAGCCGGAGAAGTAAGCAATAGCTAGAGGTTGAGCATCTTAGTTGGTACAAAAACATTTAGGACAACTTTAAGTTCTTCTCCTGTGTTTTCAGAATTGACAAAAGCTTTGTAACATGGATCTTGCCCAGTGCATGCGTTATATTTTTGCTGGGAGTTAGAGTTGCCAAGTCATGTGTATGAATGGTTAAATGTATAGATTAGCAAGACTGCCTGGAATTTTCTAGCTTCTCTTTTTGCCAAGGTGAATGAATATAGATTACATTGTTTCAGCCACACTCCCTGTGATCATGAAAAAAAGGAGTTGGCTAATTTTTCTTCTACTAACCACAAATAAATAAAAAGATGTCAGTTTGCCAGTCTATTCAGACTATGCTCTTTTTTCTTTCCTTTTTTTTAATAACTCCACCCAATGTGGTTGGTTGTGTGTGCTGGCATAATAACAGAAATATCCACAATTGTGCTGCAAATTAATTCCATTTCTAGGAGTTTATCTTGTCCCAGTATTTGCAGTGCCTTGGATTTGATCCAAAGGTCTACATTATTTCAATAGTGCACAAGGCCACATTTCTGCACCTAAACACACATGCACAGCTTTTTTTGCATTGATTTGTAAGATTCTATGTGCTAAATGACTTTTACATATGTAATATTCACGCATGGTCTCATGTTGATTAAATGCCTATCATCTGCTTCATATTTAAGGCCTACTAGCAGCCCAGTAATCTATTTCTCTGTCATTCCATCCTGTGTACCTATCTTTTGTTGAAACCAAACAAGATTATTGTCAGAGAACCCAATGCAAAGCTACTGATTGCATGATACTGCGCGTCATTCAAGAAAAAGAGTGATTTTTAAAACATTTTAAACTCAAAAGCATGTTTGCAACAATTAGGAAGTATGCCTCTGCCTTTGATTGAGTTTGTGCATTTGTAACTGTTAAACCTGACTAGTTGGTGTTGGCACCAAGGGAAAAACTTGTCGCATTAGACTGTGTCAGCATGTCTGAATACAAAACATGAGCCGTTGGAGATTCTTCGATTTGATAGCATGTTAGTTATGTTTCTTTAATTGACTGTGGTTGCTAAAATTTAGCTAAGAGCTTGATTAATTGGGAAATAGGGAATCTTGGCCTAGTGGTACTGAATACAAGTAGGTCTCCTTGAAATAATCCTGGCACACTGTGTTTCCAGTATTTTCCCCATTTAAAAATGATCCAAGAGGTAGTGGTTGGGCCTAACTTGGTAGCAGAAGCAGAAGAAACTTGGCTATGCTCACAGATGGCAAGGTTGCCTTACACTAGAGTAGACAATGGCAACGCCAAGGAAAAGAGGGTTCCAGAATAAGACAGAACCCAGAGGCAAGTCGATTTGAACTAAAGACAGGTCTTTTTTGTGTTCAAGGTGTTGGCTATTTGGGGATAGCAAGATCTCTCAGGTGTACAAGCATCCTAACTTGCAGTGGTAGAGCAGACCTCTGCCCCAAGACATCTAAGAGGCTATTTGTAGCGCAATTTTTGGTATTGCAGGAAAAGTTAGTGCTACAGTTCAGACTATGCTATTGCTTCCAGTAAAATCCTATTTCCATGTCATCTGTCTTCCCCATATGTTATTGCCTTTCTTTCCTTGTGTATCATGACCTAAATTTTCACTGTATTGAATTTCTGTTCCTGTGTAATTATATCAACATGAAGGAACCCATGGATACATGTGATGGTTTATTTCCCTCTTGAGTGGTGACTTAACATCTAGCAAAATGGCCCCAGAGTAAGAGGCTTTTTCCTGGGCTGTGTTAAGGATGCAGAAGAGCTAACTCGGCTACTGAGCCCTGTGTACTTTTCTGAAAAAAAAAAAAAAAAAGAAGTGAACCTCTTTAAGGTGTGTGTTTCAAAGCAAACTCTTTGGTAAACTAGGTTCCATTGCAGTCATCCTGATGACATGGTACCATTAAATGAGCCTGAAAAGTCCTTGTGGTTGAACTAAACACTTGCAACACAGTATTATTTTTGCAATGGGGTACAACATAGAAATTGAGCCTTTTATTACACTTATTTTTATAGTTGTCTGAGTTATTATGTGTGGACAGATTATTTGAGACTTCAGTGCAGCCTGCAGAATGCTTAGGATATGTATGCAATCTAATACAATATTAGACAGTAAAAATATTTGGTTTTAAAGTGTATTAGTGTTTTTTCAGTAGAGTTTTTTTAAAAAAAAATCCTTTATCAAAACCTTAGGTTGATGATGGACATCTCACTATTTAAAATCACTTTTTAAATTAATTTCTCATCTTATGTTAGTACTGGCTTAATATAAGAACTAGTGAATGTTTTTTACTTAGACATGAATTTTCATAGTGTCTAAACAATACACTGGATAATAAACCTGCCTTTAAGTAAATCTGGTTGGCAAATCAAACATACATGAGCCTGAGGAAATCTGTAAAGCATCCTATGATCCTGTTCAGTTGGAATTCTTCCGGTGCAGAAACTTGCCTCACATAATGCTGAGAAGAAACTAGAGGGGAACAGTGACAGTGACTGAAAGCTAACACCTATCCCATCCAGCTGTGTTTCAGTCTGCCTGGCATACATATGGCAAAACTTGTCTTCATTCATGACCAGTACTTGTTCTACTTTTTATTTTTGAAAGTTGTTCTAGCTCCAAGGCAGTTTAGAGGTGATACATCCCTCCGTAATGGGCATGTCACACCAGAACAGACCGTTGCTTGGAGACTCCTGGCTTGAAATCCTACCTTTTGTACTCAGATTTAATGTAAATGCATGGATAGCTACAGTCAAGGCCATTTGTTTAAATGAACAGCAAAGACCCACTTGCAAAATTCTCAGAATTTTGGATCTTATAGTGCAGAGGAGCCAAGCAAATGTAGATTGCTTGGCTGTCCAGACAGTACWGTACTGCATCTCTTCAGAAGAAACTCTTCCATCAAATAACTAAAGCAATGGTGGAAAAATTTTGTGGGAGCCACTTTTAATTCTATTTGCAGCTTGTTCTATGGAAAGGATAACTGTGAGACAAAACCGCAAAGGAAAWGTTCACACACCTCTGTTATGCAATCGCTGCTTAATATTGTATGTAAAGGACTGACAAAAATATTCAGAGCAGCTGTAATAATGGAATACTCATCAGGTCGTTCCAATCACATAACCAAACTGTATCTGATCACAGATGGTATTTAAGTATCTTTCAAATTAGGAAAAGGATTTAAAAMCCAATTTTTTAAATAGCAGATTGTTGATAAAAAGAAAAATTAATTGAGAATACATTAGACTCTCAGAAACTCAGCTTTTACAAAACAAGGTACACCTGACACCCAGAACATTTTTTAATAAGGTTTAGGTTTTGTTGTTGGAAATAAACAGATCTCTCTGACTTGTTCCAATATGAAGATTTCTCTCAACAGAATTATGTAACAAGGAATGAAATGACCTTTCAGTTGCACTTCTGCAGCCAAACAGCTTGTTGTCTTCACCTTGGTCTAGGCAGCAACCATGAATCCTTCCTCTTTCTATTGTGTGCATCCCAAGACCCTGTGCTTCTTCAGTTCGAAAGATGTTGTTAGTTTCCTGAAATCTTCATCATAATGCCTAGTTGTGCCACTTCCTCTAATACATGAACAGTCACTAGCAGCGTAGCATAATCCTTCTAGCAATATATTGCTAYTATCCCATGCCTAGCAGAGACCAGAGGTGCGTGGATCAGAAGCGGTACCTCTCTCTGCAGGAGAATCTGCTTTGCTGCCCTGATGGATACTTATAATAAAGCCACACGGTATCCATGTTCGCCTACCATTGCCAGCTCATAGCACCTATAGCTGGAGTAACTGTTCACAAATATTGCTGTTACAGCTCAGCATTTATCTTCAGCTATCAGGCTGTGTTCATTGCTGTTGCAGGAAAAATGCTACCAATGCCACACACAGGAGGACAAAAATGTTTTTATAAGGGAACTCGCAGAGATTCCTTTTTGTCCTGTTTTGTCTGTCTTCTTTCAGCTGCTGCCTATAGGCCCTGATTTCCAGTGTAAAATCATGTCACAACACAATTAACAAGAGACTAATAAAAGACAAGATGGTCAATAAGCAGTTCAGTTAGGTAGACTTTTGTGCAAATCAATCAAATATTTGTATAATTTTGCTAAAACTTGAAATGGTGCTTCACCTTTTGTARAGGTGCTTTCAGGTTTCTTCTCTGAGCCTTTTTAGGGATATTGCCACTCCTGTTACCAATGTTTTTTTTAAGAGAAAGGTGACGTTGGTACCACTAGAACTGCTGTTACTCAGAACATCCCTTGTTCAAGTCCATGTACATCATCTATTCAGGACTACTCTTTCTGTTTGGCTATCAAAAACAGTTTTCTCCTCTTCCGTCTTCAATGTTTCCTTCAGATTTTAAAACATTTTATTGCTGAAAACACCCTCACAAGCATCGTGGATGGGATATTATAAATATATCACAAGTTCATTCTGTATAATGCTGACAACACAAACTTAAGCATTAGGCTAGTCAAATACTATTACTGTCAATGAGATAACAGCAGTGTACCAGTGGGCCCAGGAGAGCTCAAATACATTTCCCTGTTGATATTATCCCATTGGCAGACGGCAGATGTTGATTACACACATGCTAGTGCTTGCCCTGCTTCTGTGAGGCTTTTTGGATTGCAATTAGAAGATACTGTAATTTTTGTTTTCTTTTTTTTATGTACCATTTTATATCTCTGGGGCTAGCTTTTGTCAATTCAATTGTGACCCTTACTTTGGCTGCATTGAGAGTTCCCTAAGCACCAGCTCAACAACCTACACTATAAGCCCCACATAAATGCATTTTCTATTCTTGGTAAYAAAACAGTAGATTTTAAAACTTATTCTAATGTCAGTTAATTAGTGTTAAAATAAGGGCTTCAGATTATTGTAGTCAGATTTTGTTATGCTAATTACTTCTTGAATATGCTATTTGGGGTTAGGAAAGTGCTGCTCAGGGGATGACAAAATGAGAGGCACTGTTAGTAGAGCCCTTTTAAACTCTGGAGGTAGCAGAACTTTCTTGTGTTTCAGTCATAAAGTTAAAAAGACATTACACTCCATGATGAGGTCTTTTATTGTATCTACTGAATGCAAAACAAACAAATAAACAAAAAAACCCTACCCAAACCCCACACATATATTGTTAAAAAATTCCCCAATTATCTTATTTAATATGCTACATGCAGCTAAAATTGGTGAAGATCCCATATTCATGATGTTTTATTATGCTGCAAGATTGCAGAGTATAAAAATTATCTGGCTTAGATTTGCATGGTAATTAAGATTTACCTGGCAGGAGTTCATAAGGAACAGGCACAATAATGTCAAACTTCTGGCTTCCTTGAGAAATCTAGTTCGTGACCCCTTGCTCTTCGTTTGACTGGTCTGAAAGAGATTTTCTTATGCTGAATAAACATTTTTAGAGAATACCCGCTTTTTAAAAAGTCAAACAATTGGAAGGTTGATATCTGTGAAATAACAAAACRTTAAGCGATTACCGTGTTAATAATCAGTCCAGGAACTGGATAATATCATAATCTAAACCTCAGAACTGAATTAAGGGCATTGATTAACACCATCTGATCCCAGAGATTGATTCACACTATTGAAATCTACTCAGTGGCTATTAAATGATTGTTTAAACAGAGAATTATTATTTAATAGTGATTTCAGCGGTTATGTCTACATTTTGAATATTTAAAGGATTCAGATTATTCACTGATATGATCTGATTTGTTTCACTGAGAATCTGCCCTTATAGGTACTTTTTTGGCAAAAAGTGTACTGGGGCCGAAAGAAAATTGACGAGGTTTTCTCTGTAAGCAGGAATGCTGTTTACCAAACCTTTCCTCACCATGTTCCTCAATATCTTTCCCTTTTTGATGTACATCAGAATCATATTAAACATGTAATGGGGGGGGAGCTTTTGTAAAGTTTGGGACTGTAAAGTAATTTCAGTTTTCACATGCTGTTCTGTTTGTAATTGAACAAGGTTTACTGCTGCCACCTCTCATCTGTTAATCGTTGCTACCATCACCAGAGGTTATAACCAGTTCACATCTACCAGCATAACCAGGCATGTGTTCACCCTCTGAGTGGGCTCTCAGGATGATATGTGTTCCCTAAACATCTTTCATGGTAGGAAAGACTGATTATTAGTGAGATATAAAAACAACTGATTTTGGAGGATGGTGACAGGGAACAATAATGTTAACCTAGCTCAGTTATGCTAGAACATCATGGTTAATACCTCACCTGTCTGTAATATGAAAAGGATTGGGAAAATTGGCTATAGGCTTGCATCAGCTGACCACAGTAGGCATGTCATTCAATCTACATATAATTAGGTTTTCCACCTGTAAAACATCTCTCAAAGGCACTGTGAGAATTTAATTTGTTAATGTTGGCAAATCTCTGTTTCTCAGAAGAGATAGTACATTGTCTATGATATCTAGATATTAAATTGTATAAATGATACATCAGTGTCATTTCAAAATCAGATATATTCCTAAGCATTATTAAAAAACTCCTTTTATAATGCATCAGTAGCAATTACAGCTATAGGATCCYGATATTTATGCAATCAAGTGATTACCAAACAAATTATTACATGAGCTGTCTTAAATGCATATAACCTGAAAAGGTTAAAGTAACCCTGAGGCAATTAATCTCTTCTACTGCAATGACCAGTACCACGAAATGTTTATCAAACATGACCTTAYCCTCCCTCATTTTGCAGTTCACTATCAGTGTCCTCAGTCTACAGTGCATTCATTGCTATGGTATTTTGTGAGGAGAGCAAAGCACTGAGAGCCCAGAAATCTGATTTCTGTTCTCTCCCAGCCCTCAGTAAGACATCTAACTATAACTCCTTATTTTTCATATGTGTAAAATCCAGACAACAAAGTAAAATAATCATGGCTGGTAGAAAAATGCTTTGCAAATCATGGATGAAACAGATAAAAGAAGGTCACCCACAACAGGTGGGTAATTTTGCCACCAGAATGTATAACACTGTCCTAAATGTRGTTGCAACTCAAATGCCTAATGGCAGTCTCAACAATGATAATTGGTTGGAAGTATTTAAAGCCTTCATAAGTATTAACCAATACAGTTTCATAGGTTCTCTGGGACATTATTGCCCTATACAAATAATAAGTTGAAGCAGAAAGAGGTAACTGCCATGCCTGTCGTGACATAAATTTTTACGATGACTCAAATGACAGAATTGATCCTGATTTTAGGCTTCACTTTGACTAAAAGTGTAGCACAATGACATTATCATTACTGTCAAACACAGAGTGGGGGGTTACTAAATTACACAAATGTGCTTACGCTCAGTTACGCTCCATGAAAACCATTCCAAATTATTTATCTGTTAAGAATTAATAACTTGTTTCATGTAATTTTGGCTTACTACGTCTGGTTAGGCAACGTTTTTTCCCCCAAAATCTTGCGCMCTATTTAACTGAGCATTCTCACTGGGTACAAGCAGCGCCCTCTGCTGGCTCCGCAGAAGAGTGTGCATCCCCCTCGGTCCTGCGGCCGGAGGCTGGGCACTGCCCGCGGCTCTGCCCTTCGCTTTTAGGAAAGTGGATTTTCTTATTGATCTTGCTTGTTAAAAGCACCGCTTAAAGGACAAGGAGTCAAAGCTTTATCTACAAGGAGTGTTGAACCACTGAGGAAGACTACTGTCTCCAAAGGGACAAAGAGGCCTCTCCTGAGACTGGGGTTTTTCACTAGTTGTTAGAGAGCCGCTCCTTTTAGTGAAAAGAAACTAAGATTTTGAATAGTAGAGGAAACTATGTTATGCCTTTCAACCCTGAAGAACTTAATTCACTGCCTGCTGTACCTCACATCTGTCTTTCCCATGACAGTAGTAAAATTGCTCAGTGCTCTCTTTCAAAAGCATGAGATCAGTTTAAAAATAATGAGATTTGATGTGAAACCATTAAGACACCAAGAGAGCACATTTTTTGAGGGGCTGTGCAGCAGGGGAGAACACAGAGATAACTACTTTTTGGAGTGCTCTTTTCCTGATGAAAACTGAGATTATATAATCATAATTCTATTAGTATATTTTTATTAATTATAATTATAGGGCTATAATTATTATATAATCCTCAGTCTCCAACAGCTGCTTAAGGAAAAACACCAAATGTCATGAAAATCAGAATTAAATAATGACATACAACAACACTAAAATTCATAAAATCTGCAACAAAGTCCTCATTTTTCAAAGTTTGGTGAGAAACAAAAATCAACTATGACAAAATGTGCCTCTCCTAAATACTGTTTGGCCTTTTGGTCATTGCTCTCCTTGGACTCAGCATATGCTAACTGCTGTGAACCAAGGAGCTTCTAAGATGCGTGACATGTTTCTGTTCCAAGCTGCAAAGTTTCATAGATGTTTGTTAACATTCTGTCCTTACCAGGAACTGTGACCAATTAAGCCTAGAAAGCTCTCTTGGACAGATCAGCTTGTCTCCAAAACAGACAGAAAGCACGTTCCATATTAAATTGTATTATTTTGCACATCTAATTTAAGATCCTCTGGGAACTGGTTTTCATAAATCCCACTGCATCTCACTCCTCTTCCCTGCCTCTTGTAGCAGTCTAATACCTGATTGTTACATACCTAGATCTTTCGGGGTTTTTATTCATGTGACTTAAATTTTGACCTGTAATATGCATATGCTGAAGAAGGAACAAAACCGAAAGTGACAAAGGAACACAACTGCCTTTCCACATAACTGTGGGAACTCTTTGCTTTGTTATGTCGTTATAGGAGGATTGTGTGCTTCAGCATAGCTACACGTTTAGATCTGTGTGTTACCTTCCGCTTCTCCGTGTCTAAATGTACACTGCTAACTACCGTAGAAAAGGGCTATTCTTAAACAGGATGGGATTAATAGACTATGCCACAATGTCCTATGGGAAAATGCTGCTCAGAAGCACAGAATCACAAAATGGTTGAGGTTGGAAGGGACCTCTGGCGGTCATCTGGTCCAATGCCCCTGCTCAAGCAGGCCACCTAGAGCAGCTTGTCCAGGACTGTGTCCAGACAGCTTTTGAATATCTCCAAGGATGGAGACTCCACAACCTCTCTGGGCAACCTGTGCCAGTGCTTGGTCACCCTCACAGTGAAAAGGTGTTTTCTGATGTTCAGAGGAAACCTCATGTGTTTCAGTTTGTGCTCATTGCCTCTTGTCCTGTCACTGTGCACCACTGGAAAGAGCCTAGCTGCATCTTCTTTACACCCTCCTTTCAGGTATTTATATACATTGATAAGATCCCCACTGAACCTTCTCCTGCATGGATGAGACTGGACTGGCCACTGCTTCCTTCTTCGTGCTGTATCTCTGCTCCAGTTAARGGGAAACTATCCCTAGATGTGTTCGCTTATCCAGGGAAAGAGCAGAGCTCATCTACAAACAAGACATGCCTYTTAATGGGTCAGAGCAGCAACACTGTAGACATGCTGAAGCCAGATATTTCCACTGTGTTTTTTTGGGAAATGTTTTCACTGACAGCATTAGATGGGGGAAGTCCTAGTAAAAACATTGCCATGTCTTCTACTGGAGTTTTTTTGTGGTGTCCACCCTGCAACCTATCACCAGAGTTAGGTAAATCAGAGCTTTTCTTACTGCCACCACTGAAAAGGCACTAGAATTAATGCAGGATACCTCCCAGAACAGCTTGGGGTTAGCCCAGCTGCAGTAAAGGATGGTGAAGTGACAATATATGTTGCAAGTAGGCACTTCTCATCCGTAGTGAGATGCTTCCTTTATCAGATCTAGCATTAGCATGCTACGACCAGCCTTTCTTTCAACAGATTGACAATTCTAATCCAAAAAGCAGACTTAAACAAAGGAATAACATTTTAGGGAAGCAAAGAAAGTAACAAATTTCAGCATATGCTTGGATTCAGTTCTTTAAGAGTCTGGAAGCTAGAAGAGTTTGTTTTTTATTTACAATCAAAAGATTCATAATCAAAAAATTTGCAAGCAAAAGATTGCTTTAAGCACTTCTAGCCCCAGACTGATTCCTGCACAGTGTCACAAGTATCCAACAACAGATTTCATACTGCTGACCACTACCTTACAAGCCTGGTGATCCAGAAAGTTTTCCACCTACTATGTGGTTCGTTTCTACTGTCTATATCTCACCAATCTGGCTATAAGTATACTACAAGAGATCACACTGAAGGCCTCACTAAGCTGAGGTAAACAGTGTYCACTGCTTTCCTCTTGTCTGTATGCGATGTTATAGAAGGCAATCCAGTTGGTCAGGTATGATTTGTCCTTGCTAAATCCATGCTCCCAATCACTTTATTCTCCTTCAGTCACCTGGACGTGGCTTCCAGGAGGACTCACAACATAATCTTACCATGGACTGAGGGGAGGCTGACCAGCCTGACATTCCCTAGATCCACCTTCTTGCCCTTTTTGAACAAGGCTGTGCCTCACTTATGTTTTTCAAGCCATAAGGAACCTCTCCAAAACCCCGTGACACTTTGAAGGTGGTACAGAGTTGTCTCACAGGGACATCAGCCAGCTCCTACAAGAGCCCGAGATCCATTCTGTCTGGTCCCATGGACTTGTGTGTGTCCAACCTGCTTAAGTACTCCTTAACTCAATCCTCCTCTACCCTGGGTAATGCTTCATTCCCCAAGGCCTTGATAATACGCTTAGGGACCTAGGATACCTGAAGAAAAACACAACCAGTAAAAATCAAGGCAAAGAAGTCACTGAGTATCTTAGCCTTTTCCATAGGAGACCTTATTACGGCTCTTCACGTCCCTTGACAATTTCAACTCCTAAGTTTGGGCTTTCCTAACTCCATCCTTTTTCGTATCTCAAAAAGTTTTGAGAGCTTTGGCCTGTATTGCATAACTCCTAACAGAGAGACCTGTATGTTATTTCTGCTTTTGGCTGACCCATTCTTCCTTTCATGCTGGTAACACACAAAGGTGAAACAAGTATTCAGTACACAGTTCCAGGGTCCAGGGCTACTGCTCAATATCTCTCAATCCATCCTACATTGCACCTCACATTAACTGCACTTGTCTGCTGCATYAGAACTTAAATAACAAAAATTCATATTCCTGTACCTCGAAGAAACATAATTTGACAGAATTCAAAGAAACTCTGAAACAATAACCATGACTAATATCCCCTCAATTTTATTTTCTGTGTTACACAGCTGAGCAAGAGCCATTCTACGGTGCTGCTCCATCAGCAGCAACACCAAGTCTCTACAGCCCTACTGAAAAATCATTTATAATTCACAGTTCCAGCTGTAGGTGGCACTGCATGATACTATGCATGTGTTTTGCTTTTTCTGTATTCAGATTTCTTCTTTTCTAGATAGTATGGATAGCCTCCAAAGTTTTCACAACTCATGCTAGGCACAACAGGCAGCTGAGGATGTTTATCTGAGAATATAATAAAACAACACGTGAGCAGAGGATTTTTCAAAGTTATGGGAAGTTCTGTTTGAAACATACTAGGCCTTGTTAGGTGAATACATTTTACTATATTTTTCCATCAAAATCTGATGTAGAAAATTCAATGGGTCCACTTCAACGGGCAAATATGGGAGATGGAGAAATAAGTGTAGTATGCCAGCTAAGGCACATGCAGCAGGAGTCCAGAAATCCCATAACTGCTTGAAATCCATCTCCTGCTCCAGTGTCATACACGGAAACACGCACATTGCCTTCATTTTTGGAGCTTCAGRGATAGTGTCCTCTCTGAGATTTTTAACCCCTTTTAAATTCTGTTTCTGCTGTACATAAAGTTTTTCTACTGTCAGCTCAGAAGAGAAGTGGTCTGTAACCGATAGGTCTTTACGTCCTTACCCAAATGTTTGTGCCTGACCTTGATGTAAAGCTACCCCTTATGCATTTGTCAGGAAAAGGCGGGGGGGGGGGGGGGGGGGGGTGGTGTTTGACATTTTACACTGGAGAAGTAAAATGTTTTGAAATCTGCTATATTACTACCACTTTTCTATATGCTCAGTCAAAAAAAGCAGAGATGAGGAACATTTAGAACAAGCTTTTCAATGAAGCCTATTTTCTCTCAACATACTGAATACCATAAATGCTGGATCTGGAAACTATTACAACATTTTTAGAAGCTGAAAAGTAATCATAATGAGATCTTGCAAACAATGAACTCCATTCTCCCTCTGACATACAGAAGGATTTACGGACATATTATTGCCTGTGCATTCATAGAAAAATCCCTTGTGCATCAGCACAATAGGACACAAATGTCCACTGAGTTCTTCCACAGCTACAGTGCTAGTTTCACCCATTTATGTTTTTTTATTATTATTCTAACAGTAGATGGCAACATTTAGTTGAAACTTGGCAAACCTTTGTGAGCTTTACAGTCTTTTCAGTTCTGATTTTACTCAGGGGACTCAGAGATACAGAAAAATAACATATAGCAGCATATAATTAGAAACTGTAAATGAACTAAATTGTTTAATTATTGATATAAATTAATATAGCAATTACCTTATTTTCTTCCAAATTTCAGCTTGCCCAGGATAGTTTTTGACTGAAAGCCAGCTGTGCTCTGACAGTTTGTCTGGCAATTTGGAAAAATGTCAATGTCCTAAGGGTTAAGCTTTTCTTATACAAAATCATAACTGGAGAAAAGCAGCAGGTTAATTTCTTACGGGGTTATCAATAAAGCTTTTCCTGAACTGCACAGCTTGGATTCAGATCTGAATTGCCAGCATCTCGGGACGTTTGGATCAAGCTTTTCAGTGTAGGCATTTACAATTCTCCCACTTTTACCATACCTGTTCCCCCTGATAGGTGCTCAGTGAACATTCCCATTTAATGCTGAAGTTAATGAGAATTCTGCTGTTGACTTGATGGAAACAGGAACATTCCTGTAACATTAAAGGATAGAACTGCTCTCGGTTATGAAGATGACAGTAAAGCTGAAATCTCTTAACACTTCAGAGCTTGTCTTGTAACAGATGTCCGCATGCCTCAGGTGCAGGCTCAGGCATAAGGTGAAGTAGTATGTCTCCACTCACCCAAGATGGGCAAGTATCCACATCCTGGGCTGTATTCTAGTCTTTGGATACACACTGAAGATAAGTAATTGTGTCATGTCTGGCCTTGGCAGAGGAGGCCAAGGGTTTAGGAAAGGAAATGCCAGCTGCTGGGAGCTCTCTAGATATACTAGTCAAAGTAAGGCTATGTGTGTGTTTAATTAGAATAGGCAGCACTGCCCGAACTAAAGATTTGCCTTGTAGATGTGTTCAAGCAGCATATTTTCTTCACGTTTTAATTCTTGTAAATATTAAATATAGACCTTTGTGTAACATCGATCTGTGTGTGTGATTCCTTGTCTGGATCTGCCTTGAAGTCTTGGGCTTCAACTTCTCAACAACAACAAGAAAGGCCATATAGTCAAGGAACATTCACCAAATTCTTCTGTTTAAATTACAGTGATAGTGAAAAGCAGATCAGCAGGTATCTTAACGCGCATGGCTTTGCGAACCCCTCTGACCAAGGCATGGTATTCTCCATGGATAGTGCATGAATCACTCAGAAAGACTAGGGCATTATTCCTGGTGTTTAGAAGCATAGCCTGGGCCTTCTGCTGTTGCACAGACAAGTACAGAAAGAATGTCATTTGAGGGGGAGAGTGGGAGCTGAGTGAAGAGAAGGGGCCCTTGTACGGGGAAGAGAGAAGAAAAGAGAAAGGAAGAAGGCCCAGACACTGGAAAGTAAGATGCCTTTTAAGCTGCCAAGGGTTTAACAAAAGCAATCATGAGGTTATCCAAGAGGGAGTGAGCTTCTTATCATAAATACACAGATGATTTCATGGGCATGCTCTGGATCTCACTACACTTCTTTGTGTATCCTATTAAGTGGTGTTAGTCTCTGACGTTTTCTTGTAGAAGGATGTCTCTGGCAGAACTTCACCGGAGGCTGCACATTCCACAGAACATTTATGTGGATGTGGAAGAGTTCAGCAAATGTCCTGTATATCTATAGCTACTGCACTTTTTTTCTGATAATGGAATGAAAGATAGATAGAGTACTAAGAAATGGAGTATTCTGGAATTGTAAAATCTAGTAAATGTAGGGCAGCCTCTGTATTATTCAGATACACTGAGATTTAGTTATCTCTAAAGAGGTGTTTAATCAGAGGAAGACAGAAGCATCTAGAGTTAGAGGTAAATAGATTAGGATTAAGTAACTGAGGCTTCGATTGTGACTGCAGAATTCCTTAGAATTCATCTCCCTGCGAGGAAATCCAGTGCAGCTGCTTGAAAAACCTCTGACTCTGGAGTGAACAAGAATAGGAAGCTGCTAAAACTTTGGCTGGCTTCTAGGACTGGTTTTGAATCAAGAGCAGGAGAATGTCCCAGCACAAAAGGCATGGAGGTTTAAAAGCCAAAAAACAGGCCAAATCAGGAGATTCAGGGTCACTCATCTTATGAAACAAGTTGCATTACACTTACAAAATGTTATGCCAATGTAGATTTCTGTTTACAAAATAAAGAAGTCTGTAGGTGATTGAATGATCCTAGAAGGAATTAGTCAGAAAGGACAGGCACACACTTTCAGTAATCGCTCCTAAAACAACAATGCATTTAGGCAGTAATTGCCTACTAGCAGTGTGTGCCATTTGACGAAGCTGGAGGACACAAACATAGCCAACCCAAGAGGTTAAATGGGGAGGTTGGAGCATAACTTTTCATACACTGCAGCTTGAAAATAACATGGGTAAAAGAGGGCCTCTGATTTGGTGCTGTCTTTTCTGGAATGTATAGTGCAACTGGATCTAAATTTTGGTAGAGTGCCCAGTTTCAGATGTCTAAAGCCTCTGTTGAAAGCAGTGGAGACTATACACTGCCAAAGTTTTATGTACGCAACTGCAGATTGATTGCCTAATGGCAGTGGTGGGCTTTGATCATGAGTGTCTGGAGAGAGAAGTCTCAGTAGGCGCCCTTTTCCTCTTTTTTCCCTTTACTCTTCTAACTCCTAATTCTACTGTTTTTCTATGTTTTCCCCCTGTATTTACCACAAGCCTTTCACTGACACATGAGATACAGAAGTTCCTCTCCACACATATTTATTTTCTTTAACGGTTTGCTAGTTGAGGACTGTGCAAGAGGAGTTAACTGAAGAAGGTGCAAGCGTATGCAATTGCTCTAACACTTTGTCTATTTTGGGCTTTATGGGTGAGAGAAACAGATGAAGATAATTTCCTCTCATTCTCTGTTTCTTATTAGTAAATCATGAAGAATTCTTAGGTACAGAACATCCAAGCGGGATCATCATCTGTATGCAAGGGAAAATTCTTTCCTTGCAGTTTGGTCAATGTGTGAGTCAGAGTCACATAAAAGCTGCTGCTTCTCGCAATTAGAGGTTTTGTTCTGATGGCAAACTAAAATTTAAGTCCAGTAGAATTAGGTGAGAAATCTTGCAGATTCCCAGCTAACCATATATTGTGATTCCACTTGGCAGCTAAAAGGACTCAGAAAATTGCTTTTATTGGACCCTACTTTCCATTTTACACACAATTCTGGAATTGTGCAAAATGACATCAAACTGCTGTGAATATATGCTTAGTCTATATTCATTCCTCACTTCCTTCCCTTAATGAAAAGAAGGGCGACACATCAATTTTTATACCTTTTTACTGAAAAAAAAAGTAGCACTCTTAATACTTACATACCTAACAGATGGGATGAAATGACAAAGAAATGTCTGACAGTATAGGCTCTGTTTTTTAGTGAAAAATCTTGCACAGTCAAAGATTTAAAACATTTTTTAAAATTGTGCTTGCCCTAAAATCGGCCTGTTCATTTTTCTTTATAACTGCAGTTGTGGGGAATCATCTCAGAAGCTTCCAACTCTGCTACAAAGACAGATGTTTGAATGATCCCCCTCCTGCTCAGTATCAGCTGTTCAGCAGAAATAAAGGACCAGTTACCTCCTAATTCTGGCTGCCTTTTCAGGAATGATACAGGGATTTTTTTAATAACAAAGGTACCTTCTTTGTTCTGGGGGTCAGCCAGAAAGCCCCTGGCAAGCGCAGATTCAGCTCACCATCGATAGAACTTGCTGTGGCTCCTTGCTCTTAAACTTTACTTACAGGCCAATTATACAACCAGTATGATTTTTATGAAGGTATGGTGGAGCTCATCACCCTGAGTCCCCCATGAATTCTGCATCTCTCCCCTTCAGGCATGAGGAATTTGCATATTTGATTAGCAGCAGCAGATCAGGCCACTTGAGAAAGAGTGCAGGTAGCCCCTCGGTCTGTTCTGTTGTGGCTACAGATTGAGGTAGTGAAGCTGATTCAGCGTTCAAAGATAAACAGTCTTGAAGGCTACACCGTCACACCGTTTTACTTGTAAGTTAGTGTCGTTGGGTGTGGATGTGAAGAGGATCTAAAGAAATGAAATAGAGAACCCCCAAACCAGGTAAGGATAAGTGTCAGTATACTTTTCAGGGTTGTCATGTGATTTTCTCTAAATAGGCTTCACAAGGAGTCCCTTGAATATAAAAGCAAACTACATTGCTGTTTTCCTTTCCTTTTGTCCCTGGGTTACCATTGTAGGAGAGGTTCTTTTCCGTCAGAAACTAAAAGCTTTCTGAGACGTGAACTGCAAAGCGAAAAGTAAAATTAAACTTGACTTTGCATGATAGAGCCTTGACTGAAGAAGGGAGCAGGAGAACATTCCCTATAACTGAACTCCCAGTTTAACAAAATCATAAAAGCCGCATAAAAGATTAAGTATAGAAAATAATGGCAGTCCAAAAATATGGTAACAAAACATAGTAAATCATTCTTGGGGGGAACCCGTTTCATTTTCATGAATTAGGATGACCTCTGCATACTTCACTAGAGTTCTTATTTTACCACTCCTGAGCTCATAGAAGAGGGTATATTTCATCCCAGGGGTAATGTTAAGATACTGTGAGTTAAGCCCAGAAATATGCACTGAACATCCCCTCATTACCAGACTGGGTGGAGCCTTGTGCAGAGGACTAAGACTTGAGTAACCCTTTCAAAACCTTCCTCCCTCATGGCCCTCCCTGCTGCTACGCTCTGGTCTGACGAATTTGTCCTTGTGAAGAGATGACAGGCTATGTAGCAACTGGGCTTGCTGGAGTCTCTGGCAGAGATCTTCGTTTGCACTTGATACCGCCTTTTAGGTATTCAACAGTCATCAGTGGACTAGAGGCACCATTACTTGTGCATGGGTCATGAAGGGAAGGAAATGAACATAAAAAATGTAAGGCATACTGTGGCCATAAGTAGCACTAGGAGGACTACTGTAACATGGGGTGGCATCCAGCTCTGGTAAATTACACCAAAATCTAATTTGGCTTCTCTAACAGCAGGCATCCTAAGAGCCACCTTTGCCTCACCTGTCATTTCTRAACATGCCGTACGTGCTTCAGTTCCCAGAGGTGCAGGACAAATTCCCAGACAGCTACTGTGTCTGGAAATGTTAGGGATGGACATACTCAAATGGCAAGGAAAAAATGTCATCTCCCTCTCCTCTCCCCGTCACCATTAAAGCTGTGCTTGAACTGTACCATGGCTCTCCTCAACCTTCCTTTCAAGACAGAACAAAACTCGGTGCTTCATACTTCCTTGTTAGGTCTCTTATTCTGTAAGATGTCTCTTTATTTTGCTCATATACACATCAAACAAAGACTTTGTTTAGACTTCAATCTAAATTTCTGCTATTCTGTAGTAAGTGGAGAACTGTATTTCACTTCAAGACTATAGGAGCTGACGCTCTCCATTTTGATGCGTTGCACAGGTCTGCCAGCCTCATCTGCCTGAAGCCAAGTGGAGATCAGGAGTTGCACACTCTGTCCCTTGTGGAGGTGATGGCATCCTGGCCTTAGCTTCTCTATTTCATAAAATCGGATGACACTGGCAACCTGGCTGCCTTTGAAGATTTGGTTGCACGGCTGAGGTAGATAGTAACAGTGATGACTTATAAACAGCCAGCTGATGTTAGATCTGAGCTGGTTAAGAAGTCGGGGTGGGGGGGAGCAAAAAATCCTCAGMAAACAATGGTATCTCTTCATGATGAGATGGCATTCAGAGCACATGGTGCAAAGCTTAGACTGCAAGAAACTGACAGCTCTGTGGAAAAGTTGTGCATAAAAGCATCTCTGCAGGCATCAAGCTCGCTGGTAAACCTGCCAGGATGATTCCATAGAATGTTATTTTTCAGTTTGCTTAATGAAGAACCAGCATGCAGTTACACCAGTAAACAGTTTTAAGCACTCACCACACCTCAGTAACTTAGGAACTAAGGTGAATTCTGGAGCCTTAATAGAGACTTGTGTCCATAAGCATTATTGTGCAGTACTTAAGAGACCTGAAGTGGAACAAGACTTTATTTATTATCTCAAGCAGGGTACATGAAATTAAGTCGGTAATTTTTACCTTTGCTTCCCTTCCGTAACGTGAGGCTAACGGTCCCTTCACCTCCAAGGGGTTTGTGTGCAAGTAAAGGAAGCCATGTTTGCAACACCCTTGTGCACTGCGATGAAAAGGTGGATGTGCCCTGTGGGAGCGCTTGGGCAGAGGRTGGGTCTCTCGGGTAGAGGTCAGGCGAGCCAGTGTTTGAGGGACAGCGCAAGGAGATGCTGACAGTGGGACTGGGGCCAGTTGGTTGTCACCACTGGCTCACGTGTGGAGCAGGCTGGAGGTGCCCCGTGCCTCCCCTGGCGATGGAGAGGGCCTCCTCGTCCCAGAGGACACTAGGGTGGGCACAGGAGGGTGACATGGGGCTGAAGGGGCAGAACCGGGTCATGTCCCCACACTCAGTGCCAGCCCCAGAGCCACCAGGCTTCCTTGCAGAGGTGCTGTGGCCTGGGGGAGACGTGGGGAACCTGGGCCCCGCACCCAGGAGGCTGGGCCCAGAGCTGCAAGTGAGGAGGGCAGACAGGCAGGGCGGGCCCCAGAGGCAGGAGGCCGAGCCCCACAGCTGGGCCGGCGGCCCCACGGCTGAGGACCGAGCCCCACACGGCCAGCGGGCGGGGCCGGGGCCGCGGCGGCGCGCGGGCGG
>JASVER010000052.1:2975954-2999655 GCA_030449065.1 Oceanodroma leucorhoa
GGCCGCGTTGCGCTCCGCGCCCGCGCATGTGCCGCGCCCGGGGCTCCGCCGTCCGGGGCCAGCGCCCCCCGGGGCGGCTGCCGGGGCTGGGGGCTGGCGCGGCGGCGGCGCCTTGCCATGCGGCCCGCTGCGCGGAGCGCGGCAGCTGCGCGGCCGCTTGCCCGCCTGTGGCGGCCGGAGGTGTCGCCGGTGGCCCCGGGGAAGCCGTGYCCTGCCACCGGGGCGGGAGCGCTCCCCACCTCTGCGCGGCGGCGCGGAGGGGCTCTGACCAAATTAGGCGACTTTTCCTCCCAAGGGGGTGAAAGCCTCCGGCGTCCTAAAAATAATCCCGGCCGAGGCCGGTCCGGCGATCGCAGCGGTGCGGGGGAGGGCGGCAGCAGGGTTTTGGGGTGGGGGCGATGAGGGGTGCCGTGCGGACCGCCGGGGCAGCCGGCGCCCCCGCCCCGGCGGAGGGACCGCCGCTCGCCTGCCGCCGGGTTSGCTGGAAAACCTCCACCGCTCTTCCACCGCCTCCGTCCGCGGGGTTTTTAATCCCGTCTGCGTTTAAGAATAAATGGGTAAAAGCCACGAAACGGTCAGTGAGGGACAGGGAAGGCTGCGCCGCTGCACTGCGAGAGCCGCCGGCGCGGAGCGCCGACCCGCGCTCCCCGGGGTGCCCGGGGACGGGCGGGAGGCGGCGGGCATCGCCCGGGCAGGTGCAGAGGCGGTGGGGCAGGTCGGCCGCGGGGACGGCACAAATCCCGCCGACCTCACTCTGCGGGAGGTGGTCGGCAAGGCCTCGGGAAGATCCYCCCGTGCTCTCCCAACGCGGAGGCYGTGCGTGCGCGGAAAGATGTACGCGGGGGCGTGGGGGCGGCGAGGAGGTGCGGGGGGCCCGTCGCCTTGGCAAAACTCGGCCGCCTTCACCCTGGTAATCCGGCAACAAACACCACGCAGAGTTGAAACGAAGCTTCCCGAGCGCACCCGTAGCGAACAAAAGGCGCACGTCCCCCCGCTCCCCACCACCCCCCAAACTACGTCTTGCACTGTGTTTGTGGGCTTCTTACTTTATATTTAGCCTCTTTATGGAGGCTGGAGTCTCTTTATTGTGTGAGGCTGGGAACGCATTTGCGAGGAATGCTCTGTTGCTCGCTGCCTGCGTTTTTACTCTCCTTTTTGAGAAGCGCTGCGTTGGGCTGCAGCCTGCGCTTCGTGCCGGTGCTTCTACCGCAGCGGAGCCGGCGACAGTGAGCGGAGAGGTCGCGGGGACGGACACCCGCTGCCCCTGAGCCCTCGGTGCCCGCGGAGGTCTCCGTACAGGTGCCTCGCATTGTCTGCTCACATACAAGCAAGGAGTCCGCTTGTTTTAAATACACCGGTCCGTCTGGGTGTTGTAACAGAGAGATAAATAGCGATACACAGAGAAAGCGCCCAACTTGAGGAACAATTTCAGTATCGCACTCCGGTTCCTTACGTTTTCCCTACCTGTCAAAGAGAGTTTATCACTGTTCTTCAAGAACCAGGAAAAAGCAACTAAGATGCCCTATAAATATAGAGGAATTAGAGACTAACGTTTGAGTGGGCTCGATATAATCATACGAAAAGGTTGCTGTAAGAATAAGTATTGAATTTATCGATGCGCACATGCAGGAAAAAATAGCCTTTCTTTTATTTCTCTATGCAATTTCGGAGCGTTAGTGCCGAAATTAGGGTAAGTGGGAAACAATGTGCGTAATTACAAGCAAAAAAAAAAAAAAAAAAAAAGACAATAACGATTGAAAAGGGCAGGGGAGTTAGCAGCACACAAAACATCACGAAGACAGTAGGCTTGTTAGACGCAGGGAATGTTTCATCTGTATGGCTGCTTACTCAGTTTCTTCATAACAAACACTATTTTTATAACAAAGCAGTTATTTCTCCTTGTCATAACGATAATCACTATACGAGCAGGATTTTGCCCCTTCCTCTCGTGCGCAATGATCGTGTTCTGTTGCTGAGAACGTAATAATTTGGAGCTGCAAAACTCGGATTTTCATCTTTTCTAGACGCTCCCCTTACACACATTTCCATCTCTCTGTGCAAAGAAGACCAGTTTGCACTTATTTTATTCATTTCACTTCGTTCAGTCGCTGGCCCCTGGCCACGGAAGGCATCCTACATGAGGATACTCTTGGCGTAACAGAAAATCCTGTGGAGAAGATCGCAGTGATCAGGCACTTAATTCAATGCAGTGTTTTTGCTAATGTGTGCGGGCGTCCAGGCGCAAGTGGTACGAGAACTTCCCAAATCTACAACCACGAAGTTTAAAACTCCTGTTATCATTTCCACACCTCAGACTGTACCTATGCGTACATATAAATGCGTATGGCATTGTGATCTCAAGGGCGCTAGTTTTTAAAGGCTGAATTACTGTAATTCACTCTTTAGGAGGCATCACTTGACAGAACTGGATTTCTCCCTTTCCTTCCCACCTACTTTGTTGTGTCCCTTCATAGCGCTATTTGCATTTATGTTGGACAGCTTGTAGCTAAACATACAGCGACACGKTTTTAAAATGGACACAGTAGTAGTGTCAGCTGGAAGCTCTCGGACAACGCGTATGGGGGGGTGCGTATATTCAAACGCACTTTACTCTGTTAACGAAACAGTAGCTGCAGAACTGCAGCTGGTAAGGGGGAGCAGGGCTACTTAAATGATATTTGAATCGGACCCGCATTTTAGTGCTGTTTATGAAGTGCATATGGAACTCCCAAAAACTGTTCAGCAAGTGCCGACAAAATGTATTTATCAAGCCGACAGGAAGGCATGGCAATATTTTGATCAGTTCTTAGTTATTTTGATAGCTGGGCACACCATTAGGGTCATCATACGGTAGCACTTACGGTAGATTTACCAGTGTAATATTTCGGGTATTTCCCTGCAACATTTTAGAAACGTTTCTTTACTTAGGCAAATGCTCCCGTCTACTTTGTTGAGAGTGATTTGCCAAGCTAAAGGAGCCATTTCCTATAACAGGTAGTTTGACGAGGAAAACCAACGGTCTTAAATATCAAAGAGCAGACAAACCACAACGAGATTCAAAGCAGAGAGTGTTGGAACATTTTGTTCCGGAGAACGAGCTAAAAATAACAGCCCCCACCCGTGTTGGAAGGGGCTTGATTTGCCCACTTAGAAGGGCCGGTAGGAAATAGAAATTAAATTATTAATGTAATTAAACAGAAAAATCTGCCCGGAGAGTTGAAGGGTGAAAGGGTTTTGTTCTACAGTGTCAGTGATTTAAACAAGCCCGAGTCCAGAGCCGGGGCTCTGAACGGGATTTGATGGGTTGTTGGGAGATTTAATCTAATTTTATACCTTCCTCATGGCACCTCAGAACGCGTTTGAACACGGTCATAATAATGCCAAACTGCGCAGCCAAGTGTAATCCGGCTGCTCCAGCCGTTCTGCCACTCGAAGCCAAAGCTGAAAGTCTCATTTTCAGCCCAAAAGCAAGCTCCTTCCACAGCTTCACATTTTTTACTTACCTGCAGGACAGGCTCTCTAAAGGTGTCAGAAACTGCTTTGACATCCATTTCGGAGATTAGAGGCTAAATGTGGTGCACGCCAATAAGGAAATGCTTAACAACATGACAATTACACCATCCACGTTACTGAGATATTTGGTGCCATGTTGGAGACTTTCACCATCCGCGCTGCGGGAAAAGAGAGCTTCTTTACTTGCAGACCGTAAGGGAAAATGAAAACAAAAAGCAAAACAACAACACCAAAACGCAAAACACCCACGTTTTTAATCCCCCAATCACTTCTGCAGGCAGGGAAAGCTTTCCCCTTTTCCAATAAACGCGTTTCCAGATAGCTATTGCTTCCCTATTCGTGTGAGCGGCGTGGGGTTTGGTTTTGGTTTTGATTGTTCAAAGCACAACAGAGACGTCGTAGAAAAAATAACCCACAGCAGCCCCACCGAGCGGTGCTGTTCCCCCGCAGCCCCGCACAGCCTCCCGCCGCCGCGGAGAGCCGCGCTGCCCCGGGGCTCGCTGCCGGGCTGCCCCGGCGGACCCCGGGCGCCGCAGCTCCCGCTGCAGCCCTCGAGCATCCCCGCTCCGCGCCGCCGTCCCGCCGCCCCCGGGCCCTCCCCGGCTGGCCCCCGGGACTGGCGCCGACTCCTGGTGCGGGCTCGGCCCCGGGCTGCCGCATCCAGGCGGGTCGCCGCTCCGGCTCTCCAGCTCCCCGGCGGGGGCGGGAGGCAGCCCATGTCCCCCTCTTACGCACTTTATTTTCACAAGCACAGGTTCTTGCAAACACCGTGTCGTACCCGTCTTCCCCCCCCCCCCGCCCCAGATACAAACACAAGCGCTCCCCAGCCTCGGCCCCTCCGAGCCCCCCCACCGGGATGGGGCGGCCGTCCCGACCTCCCCCTTCCCCGCAGGTAAGTCTTTCCTCTCCCCACCCAGCGAGCCGGGGCCGGACCTTCCCCCCGTTACCTCTCTCTCGTCCACCAGCAGCCGGGGGGAGTTCGCACCTCCGGCCGCCCCAGCCTCCCTGCGGGTCCCGTCTGCGGGACTTCCAGCTCTGTTCCCCTTCTTTCCTCCTGTTTGCCCGCCTGCCTGCCTCCTTCTTATTTTCTCTGCCAGTGACTTAAGCCCAAGCCAAAGGAGGCACAAGAAAAAATATAGACGTGGGCTCCAGGTCTATAAATACAGCTTAGAGCGAGCGCCCAAAAGTTTGGAAGGAGGGGAAGGAAGAAGGCAGCGAACGGAGACAAAAGCCAAGGACCGGTCCGCTGCCGCCGATGCTCCCGCGACGGACCGAGCCCGTTTGCTGTTTGGGTGGGCTGTTTTCGGGGGCAGGGCGGCGGCGGCAGCACGTTCAGCGCACTCACCATTTCGGGCTTAAATACGTGAATTTTAGAGAAAAATACCAGTCGATCGATCAGCCAACTTTGCGGCTGCTAACGCGAGTGGAAACTTTTCTAACGCGACTGAAGCTGCTGATGGAGGGGGGTTTTTGGTTTTATTTGTTTTGGCTTGATTTTTTTTTTTGCAGCTGGTGAAACCTAAGAGGCTGAACGTTTCCTTGTTCTCTCGGTGGTTTGTGTGTTCATCGGCGAGGGAAGGAAAAAGAAGCAGTCGGCTCTTTAAAGGAGGGGTAGCGGCACCCCTACCTGTTCCGTACCGTTGTCCTCGAAGGAGTACCCTTCGGAACACTCGTAAGCGGGGCTGCGATCCGCTGTAAAAGTAATACAGGGATGTCAGAGAGGAAATGGCCAACATATGTCTCCTGTATCCTAAGTATATATTCATGTTAACTGCTTTTTCTTCATCCTACATAAGGAGTTGGTATCAGATTGGAAGTATTGCTCTTTCTTAGGACCGAGCAATAGCCAGTTGTACTGTGCTCGGAATGACAACAACAGAAGAGTCAAGGAAATGTGCATACACTGGGTGAAACGGAGAAACTGACCCATTTTTGGAGGTCGTCTATTTGGGAGATAGGGGTTGTGCGGAGGAAGCAGATCTGGAGTTAGGAAACGAAGCTGGCAAGCGCAGAAAGGGACTTCCAGTGCCCGCGCAGCCTTTAAACGCACAAGGAGGGACAAGCCAAACTGCTTGCAGCCAGGGTGCCAAGGGGAAGCAGTGACAGGCCGCAAAACACAGTGCGGAAAGACGCTGCTGCGAGCGGCCGCGGACAGTGCCTCCCGCCGCCCCCCGGGAGGGGCTGCCCCTGCCCCTGCCCCTGCCCCTGCCCCTGCCCCTGCCCCTCCGGCTGCCTATGCCCCTCGGCGGCTGGAGGGGAGGGAGGAGCCCTCGACCCCCGGGAGAGCCACACAATCGGCGGCTGCTGTAAGACAGAAATAAGGGGGTGCTGAGGGAATAAGGACTGAGAGGCAGTAGGAGTTAATGGGAAGGAACAAATAGCAGCTCAGCGCTGAAGCTTCGCAGGAGTCGCTGCTTGCTTTGCACGGCAAGCACTAGGCAGAGGGAGATACTCCCCCACTGAAGAGCCCTGCAGGCTGCAGGCTTCAGAAGAGCTGGTTTTGGGACCCTCCTACATCTCACACAGTTGCAGGGGGCAGCTTTATCGTGCACTGCTACAAAACAGGGGGCTGGAAGTTCCTGCTCGTCGCCCTGCCCCATGCCACTGTGGACTCGGCTTGCCAGGCTTCGAGGTTCTTGTTTACTTAAGGGGTGGTGAGACTTGTCCACGGGGATTATTTTTGGGTTGGGGAAAGGATGAGGAGAGACAAATCGTGCATCTGCTTTATCATGGAAAATTCACCAGTGGTCAACGTCGTATGAAATAACAGCACCGTGCAGTTTTTGTGGCAGCAGGGCTGTGGAGCCATCCCCAATAATGCCTCCCTGGGCTAGCTCTCACCACAGTTGGCGTTCCACACATGCAACACTTGGAACGGAGGCTTCCCCACACACACACACGTGCTGCCACCAGGCCACCACAGCTTTATTGATGACAGATTTCTAGTAACTGCAGAGTTACTTCCAGGGGATGGATTGCCAGCCATTGAAGACCGTCAGCCTGCCCCGGGGGCAAGCAGGGAGCTGGGGGCGTCTGAGGAGCTGCACACGGTTGGGGGTGAGACACCCCACAGGTGTGGGCATGGGGGCAGCGAGGTGCAGCTCATCCTGCACCCTCAGCCGGCGTCCCCCATCGCTGRGGCACAGCTGCCAGCCCTCCAGGAGCAGCCTGCAGCCAGCGCTCCGTCTATTTAAAGCCTCTGCTGCTGCTGCAGACTCCAGGCAGCGTGTGCCAATCCTCTCGGCTTGGCAGAATTATTTTTGGCCACAGCTCCCTCCCACAGCATAGGAAATACAATAAAATTAAAACAAACAAAAAAAAAGAAAGGAAAAAAAAAAAAGATGCCGAGCAAGCGCTCCCGGCGGGGAAAGGAGAGGAGCCCATGGGTGCCACATGTCTCCCCYGCCATGCTGTTCTGTGGTTGCCTCCCCTCCAGCCATGGCACCTCTGCCTGCCTGCTGTGGGGTGGCAGGTGTGGGGTGACAGGAGACGCCATGGCAGTGTGGCCCCACACTAGCTGCCGCGGAGCCTTCCCCACCACAGCAGCTGGCCCTGGTCCCCCTGGGCTAAAAGAGAGTGGCCACCCCTCTGGTCCACGCCCTGGGGGCAGCAACCCGCCACAGGCCCCAGGGCGGCTGCTGGGGATGGGCTTGGAACCACCCTGGTCTGGACTGCAGTTTAGGTAGGACAGACCTCCCTATGCAGACACCGCTGGCTTAGGGATGATGGTGGGTCCTGCTGGTGTGACCTGGCTTTAGCCTTCACCCTGCCTTCAGGGAGAGGTGTTAGGATGCACTGCAGCTTTGTTGGTGCAGGTGGAGCCTGAACTCTGATGTCCATTTCACTACCACAGGTCGGCCTTAAAAATGGAGTAGTAATGGAAAAAGACATTTAAACAAATCCCATTCCTGAATTGAGGCCACGAGAGTTGTAGGCACAATGCATACCAGAAACAAAGAAGCCCGTGCTTTCCCAGAAATTTTATCTGTCAAAACTTCACAGAAAACACGAGAGGATGTGGTTTAGGGAGGGAAAGTAAATCCATTAGGGAAAAAAGAAACCCCTTTCACTGGTGCAGAAGAAAACACCACATAACTTTGTAATGGGAAAGCAGTGCTTGATTATGTTTTTTCCTCTCATCTACCAACCTACGTTCCCACCTCTATACAGTGAGCATGAATATATGCATTTATGTAAAATACATTCTTTACTGAAAAATGGGTATTATTTCTGCTTACAGGCTGTAAGTTAATTTTGACACCTTCTTTGGAAAGGCTCATGTATTACTTTCCTTCACACCCTGTAAAGTCTGATAGAGCTTTCCCCATGCCCTTTACACACTTTCCTGCTGGTTCAGCTCCTTCTGCTTCCAACATATTTTCCTTTCTTGGGTTCAGTAAGAAGCAGAAGGAAGATAGGGAGGCCTAATGGTAGAGATGATGGGGGTGAGGGCTGGGAGGATAAAAAAAGAGGTGGAACTTGCTTTGCTTTGTTTTTGCCTTAGCAATCAGTACCACTCTCGTGACAAAGCTTGCCTTTGCGCATCCTAGTCAGAGCGCTCTTGGCCTAGACTGACCTCCTGCTGCTGGCAGTCACATCTTCCTCTGACTTTCTCTACTTCCCCTACTCAAGAGCTGAGYGTTGTCCTGCTCTGTCACTTGCTTGTGTTAATGCATATTGTACCGCAAAAYATATTACTTCATTAATCAGTTCAGCTGGTTAGCAGAAAGATTAATAGTCTTACCTTATTAACTTGAGTGCATGTGTCTCTATATTCAGAGTATTCAAAGAACTACAGGGTATGATTAAGCTACAGAGAAGTTCCATTATAACCTTGTTTTCCATATGTTCAAAGCGTTCTGAAAATGTCGCCTTTGGAACTCAAATTTCCTGTGTCTAGTAAAAACTATTAACATGCCAGGAAGTCTTCCCCTGAACACAAATCCCAGACTTTCAGAAAAGTCACTGTATGTTTAAAGTATGAAGCAGGACTTACATTTTAGCTTAAATACTTCCAAATACATTTTTTTGCTCTGAACTTACAGGTCCTTGAGAGCCAGGACTGCTTGTCCAGCTGCTGGTACGGGCAGGATATGGGTTCCATTKTAAAATGGACTCCGAGAGGCTCACTATACAGACTGGCTGCAGCCGAAGTCCAAAACCCTCACACCAGGTTTTGGTAGCTCCTCAGTGCCGTACTGCAGTTCCCTGGGGCTGTGCTGTTCCACTCTTCTTCCTTCTCATGGCTTACTTCTATGCAACACAAATTACTTGTGGTCACTGGTGGCTTATAAACATGTAACTCTCCTATCATGCAGCTCATTCTATTTTTACATGCTTGTCTCACCTTGGACATGCTGCTGAGGTTAACCAGCTCTTGACAACACCAGGCTCATCAAAGGGTTTGGTTACCCGCTGATGTGATCATGGTTTACAGTTTAATTTTGGTAGGTGCACAGAAAATCAACATTGACAGTAAGGCACGTTCAGAGATGGAGATGAGAAAGCCTGCTGTGATTTCAGGGTGTGCCATTATAAATCCAGTGAAGAACTGCAATTGCAGCAAAATACGGCAACAACACACCTTGCTGTATGTCTGTACACCCGTGACTATGGTGAGCTTGAATGGTCCCTATGACTGCTTCAAATATCTGCTTTTGACCTAACGATTTTATTTTATTTTTTTAAAGAAAACTGACTTTTGGTTTAGCCACTACAGCTTCCTGTTTCTCCAGACAGTGCTCCCTCTAACATTCACACCAGTACAGCAATGTAGAGTGATACTCCTAAAATATTGTCTCCAAGTGCAGACTGTAGATCACCAATGTTTGCATGTAGTAAAAATCTCCACCCAAGGCTGTGGAATTTGGCTTCCTTGAGGTTGTCCATTCACTACTTCACATCCTGGGAGAGGAGGAGAGAATAAATTTGACAATTTCTGCAAAACTTTACCTTAGTCTCCTGTCAATGTCTGCTTAAATTATCTCCCTCCCCTACTCAGGATGCTAGTATTTGCATTTAGCATTTAAAGTTTAAAATACCAACAGTCAGTAGGCTTCTTGGCCAGAATAAACTTCCTGTAGTTCACCAGCCCTCTCTCTACCATGGTATGCTCTTCATTCAGCAGCTTATGCAGTGACAGGTGGAGTTTTTTACACCTGAGAAAGTTACTTGTGTTCTTACCAGTAATCTCTCCTTACTAACATCCTGGAATGATCCCAGGCCATTTTCCCTGACTTCTCTTTCCAGTCAGTTAAGAAACTAATCTGAAATCCCTCCCATAATGCACCCATGAGCTGGGAACCTGGCTTCTAGACGTATGGGCCAAAATGCAGGGATAAAGGAAGAGGTTTGTGGTCTTGCCATGTCATAGGATATAACGGAGCAATTCTTTTGTTTCTTTAAATAGAGGACAAATTATACACTTTTCATTTTTCCTGGAGGAACTTTCCTCCTCTTAGACTGGGTCAATAAGTGAAGCAGAACAACAGAGTACAATAAAAGGGCTCATAGATGCATGAGTACACATCAACTCTGGACAGAAGTTGGATGAACATTTAAGCTAGTGAAAGGAGGAAGAGCAATGACTACAAAAAAAAAGAGCAAGTTATGGAAAAGGAGGAAGGTAAAGTGACCTCTCTTTAGAAAAGCTGAGATAGAGCTCTCTGACCAGAACTGGAAGAGCACGCAGCAAGGCAGAAGAGAGAAAGGAGCTAAGTGGCTGGTCACCACCAGGTTTCCAAGGCAAGGGTATTCACTCCTGAAGCATAACCACCTCCAATACTTTACTGGTACCCTCTCCTGCATGCTGTCTTCTTGTACAGCCAGTGCAGTTTCCAGAGAGTACAAGATTTTCAGTTATTGCAGGACTGGAAGTAGGTACTGCTCCCTGCTGCTCCCATATTCTTTCTGTTCCCACACAGCACATTGGTGTGTGGTCAAAGGGAAATAGTACCCTTCAGAAATCCCTCTCAACCACCAATGTGACTGTACCACCAGCACTTACTGGCATAGAAAATCTGCGTCTTTAAAAATTGTTATAACCAGTTGGAGTGCCTGTAACGGTTCAAAAAATGCTTAAATAGCACATTATTTGTAATATTTTTATTTTAGTATCTTTTAAATTGTTTAATGAAGTGATCAGACAATCTTCACAGGTATTCCCAGGCATGTGAATGTTCAGGAGAGAAGAAGAAGTCAGGAAGACTCTAACATATTCAGTTTCCCAACTGTCAAAAAAACAACGGGAGACATATCCATGGGTGCTGAAGGAGTGTGCCATGTCTCATTTTACTTCCATAGCATGACATCTTCTTTTGCACATTACGAGCAATGCAAGGGTGAGTGCAGTGTTTTCCTTAAGTTCTTTCCCTGCTTCCTGGGCCCTGCCCCACTGATGATGAGCACACTTTCTTGCCACCTGTCTCAGGTCTACTGTGCCTTGAAAACTGGTGGAGAGCCTTGGAGGTCCTTTTCCTTGGAGACATTGTGCAGGATACTGCAGAAGGCAGGAGCAGGAATTACACTGGCCACACTTTTATCCAGAAGCGATGTGGTAAGGAGGACTGTCTTTTCTTTAGCCTGCTGAGTTTACACTTTACCACTCTGCTCCAGCTGACAGTGTTCTGCTGGTTGCAGCGATACCAGCATGAAGAGAGCAAGAGGCATTTTCTAAAGTGACACACGCATCTTGCCAACATCCTTACTCTTGGGAGGGAGTAAGATCCCTGCTGTTCAAACAGGTAAATGTCATCTCTGGGACAGCATCATGCTGGTCATCTTTCTACTCTGTGGGTGAGAGAAGCCTGTGTTGTCTTTTCATGCTGAGATAGCTAGGTTTTCTCTGTGATCGGTAAAGTGTAGTATCCACAGTGTTAACACTGGCTGCAGAGCAGTTTGTGAAGCCCATTGTCTCAAACCTGAGCTATTTTTTAAGCACATTAGCAACAGGAACATGATCATCAATCATGTCAAAAATCTTTGCTACCATAAGATCTTCAGCTGTCTTGCTGACACCTTAATGACACAGAACTGTAGAATTCTGGACGAAAAAGCCACCAGGTGGCAAAATCATCCACTCTGGACAAAAACGTCTGCCCTCATGGGCAGATCATGGAGATGGGGGGCAGGAAAAGTTTGCAGTCAAGCCTCATGCATGTTTCTTTTTTGCACAGAATGCTGAATGTCCCAAGACTACACGCTGAGAGGATAGCTTTCTTTTGCACAGGCTGTCATGCTGGTGTGCCTACAGAGAGTCCATAGTGACTGCAGCATGCAATAAGTGTCTGCCAGACTGTCACATCAGCAACGCACCAGCAGAAATAAGTTCTCCTCAGTTTTTTTTTCCTGGAGATCCCAGTGTAAAAGTGAGATGTTCACGTGAAAATAACCTTTGCTGCCTTCCCTAATCTTTCCTGCATCCTGCTACAAGAACACTAAAGCCACATTAATGAGTGGTTGATCCAGGTCCAGACTGRTATAACAGGAGAAGACAGAAAGGAAAGTGAGAAGCTGGGTTAGCAGGCTAAAAGCACTTTTTCACAGGAGCTTGGGAGGGACAGAGAAGTTCTTCCTCTGACCATTTGGAAACCTGCTCTCAAGCTGATGAGTGCTAAAAGCCTTAGAAGACATGCTCAGAAATCCTAGGACCAAATCCGATCATCTATGTAATTGCAACATAGAGTGTGTTACAGCAGTATGGGCCACATGCAGCTCTTCAGGTACACATTCACATATGGGTTTGGTCAGCTCAGGTAAGCATGCTTGTGTCCAGAGCAAGAAATATGCTGCCAAGTCAATTTGGATGCTATAGGACCCATCTCAGAAACAGCGGGGTGTGCGAAGTTAGGTGGAAAGAGAGCCCCTAGCTGGAGCAGGAAGGAGACTTGGATCTGGTAGACTSGTTTGCAAAAAATAGGAAACCAAAATAATTGTCCTCTAAGGGCCTGCCCTGGCTCCATTTCACAATGTTCTGCAATTCTTAAACTTAAAAAAAAAAACCAAAAAAAMCCCCAAAAAACTGCTACAAAAATACAGCTGCTACAAAGTCAGTTAATGTGCTGCTGGTCTGTTCACRTAGCTGGGCTGAAAATGCTGCAAGGCAAAAGTAACAACAAAGATGTGCACCCCTTCCCTTCCTGTTCACCTTAACGAGGTGTGAACTCAAAAGGCTCTGTATGCCATTTAAATGCTACCATTAAGCCTCAGCTATTTTTTTTTCTGTTAAAAACAATGATGTTACAGTTCCTCAGCAATCCTGTGTATCAAGAAAGGCAAAGGTCTGGGGGAAGAAATTATACTTTGCCATATTATTAAGGACAGTTGAAGAACTAAAGGCAGTCTCTTGTATGGAACATAAGGGAAATTTTCCACCTTTTTAGTGCTTCACTCTGTAATCTCCTAATCTTTTAATTTGTTCTGGTGATGATGTGGTTGTGTGGTGATGTTGTGATAGTGCTTCCAACATATTTTAATAGAAGAACAGGATTAAACAAATAAAAGTACATAGTATGAGACTATTAACTAGGCAGATCCTGTGCATCAGGATTCTGCAGCTGCTTTCCTGGAAAAGGAAAGGGAGACTTGCTGCTGACTAAAATTGTATACGCTGTATTTCCTCTCCTTATTATCCAAAGTGAATAATCTGGTCGGCTGTAATTGGTAACAACTTTGCTACTGCTTGCCGAGGCCTCAGGATTTTAGAAATAATTTTATGAAATCTCCTTGAATCCTCCCTCACCTAATATCCAGAGCAGGGCTGGGAACGAATGGCACTTGTCCGTGCCGCAGCGAGTGGGAACTCCAGGCTTTGCTTGGCGGTACAGGGAATTACTAACACCAGCCTCTGTAAGCCTGCTGACCAGCAGTCTCCCCATCTCTTTGCCCAGTGCGTTTTACCCTAAACCACAGAGTACTTGCCTGGGGGAAGCAGCAGTAGAAACCATTTCGCCGGTGCCAAGCTCAGAGTTATAATTCTGCCTAGTTGCTAGGAAACTATGCAGGAGGCTCTGCGGGGCCAGGAGCCTGTAAAGAGCAGCACGGCAAAAGTATGAACTTTCAGAAAAGTGTCGTGCACATGTGCAAATTGTGGATTTCCATGGCACGTTGCTCAGATGAACCTGAATGGGTTGTGGCACGAACAGCAAGCGGCACCTTTTTAGCTACAGTAGCGTTTCCCTGAAAAATGTGAAGCTCCTACTTGAAAGCTGGTGGGGTGAGAGGAGTTTTTCACATGTGCAAAGTGATGTATTTAGCCAAAACCTACCTGGTTGTCTCAGTTGTCCTGTTACGCATGAGGACGGCTGTACCCCTCATACACACAGCTGAACTGTACTGAGACTCTGCCTACTCTATTGTCCTTAATGTGATCCTTGTTTACTCAGTTTATTCTGTGACTGCACTACTCATAGACTTTACTGTCGAACGATCGATACGCTAGATCCTCTTTCACTCATTTTATTTTCCTGTCCTGTTGATTAGTGAAGAAACCTTGAAAATACAGAGATTTTAATAAAGCAAATTATATAAGCAGCTTTGAAAATAAGTCTTGAAAAATTTGATCTTTCTTAAAAATTGTGTTACAAAGATGTCAAATCTTTGATTGTTACTTGTTTTAGTGGAAATTCTGCAAGTGATTCTATCTCCCTTCAGATTGTTATCTACTCATATCCAGATAGGTAATTGAGTATGTAACAATTATCCATGGAGGAAAACTATTTTCAGTCGTTTCATGTTTCATCCATTATGAAAATTATAAAGTATCAAGTATACAGATATATAACCTCAGAAGACCAAAAAAATCCAGAATCAACAGAACTTAAGGTCAACCTGTTACAAAATATATGAGCCTTTGATTATATTCATGGAAAAGAAAGTACAATCAAGACATACTAGTGCTATACAATTGAGAAATCAAAGGCAATGGAAATGATACATAACACAATTTTTGAACTTAAAAATACATTTAAGAAAGTTGCCTATGACAAACAATCTAGGCTTAAACTAAACTGAGTAACTATGGCAGCTTTGGGTAACGCAGTTTTTCTTTCTAAAAGACTACAATATCCATTGCTTTCCCTGATGCCATTATTTCTCTCATTTGATGTAATACAAAAAGTTCCAGATTGTTTGCTAAATCACTTGCAGAGTTAGGCTTAGTAACTATACAGGCTCAACAAAAACAAAAAACTAAACAACAAAAAAGAAAAAGCTGCAGAGAGTAATGGGCTAGTAATACTAGAACTTGAATCTTTGTCAGCAATCACAACTGCAGCACCGAAATTAAACCTAAGGAGCAACAAAAAGCCTGGAAATCTATCATGAAATATTGCCAAAATTCTTGTAATAAACTCTGTTAAGTATTGATGACTGGTGCAAATTGTTAATTGCTTGTGAATCTCTGACTCAAAGCTCAACTTCTATAATAAAGAAAAAAAAATTAAAAATTTAAAATATCAACACCCTCAGATTCCCTCTGGCATGGAGAAAGGTCTGCTCTCCACTCACCTGGCTGGGTGTCATGAAGTTTACAAAATCTGTGCCACACATAGCATGAACAATCGTTTCCCCCATTCACTGAACAGACAAATTCATAATTTAATTTTCCTAGGTTCAACTTCTTCATAAAAGAATCAGAAAAATAAAGACAAAAAAACTCCACAGTGATTTTTCTTAAGTCTGAAAGCTTGTTTCTTATTTTTTTCCTATTTCATGGCAATTTGTGTTTCATTTTAAGAGTAGAATGTATTTTTAGCAGCTTAGAATGTTTTTCTTGAATCAAACAAAAGAAAATTGACTTCCTGAGAGGCCCCCATGTTCCCAGCAGTGGTCTCCAAGCAATTATGAAGATTCTTTAGAGTTTGTACTCGGCAAACAATTTTTAACAGGAAGGAATTTATTTGTTATCTGACTGATTAAAACTCTTCACACACTTTCGCCTCATGCAGTTTTATTTATTTCATTCTAAGTGCCTTAATTCTGTCGGAAGTTTTAGATGTGAAATCCTTCCTCTGCGAGGTGCCTTACCGCCTTCAGGTTTGGACTAGAGAACAATTCCTCCGGAGTGAAGTTAATCCTGCAGGGAGGGAATAGTGTGATGTGATAGTTTAGAAAAGGCTTCTGAAGCCACGAAATTACATAACCTCTCCGCAAAAGCCTTTTATAAAAATATGTGTGAAGAAATGTACTCGTCAAGCCTGGCCTGTGAGGGCTAAACGAAAACACTTYGGTATTTATTTAAATTCTAAAATGCGATTGCAAGCAATTTAACTCTTCCCCTCCCGCAGCCTCCGTTCGCCGCCCTGCTCAGGGCACGGTGCCTGCCCTGGTCGGCAGGACCGCTGTTACGCCTCCAGCCCTCCCGAGAGGACCGGGGCACTCGGTATGACCGCACGCAGCAACAAGCTGACGTCAGGCCAGCGGCGGCTCTACCACCGCGCGCCTGCTCACCCGCGGCCGCCTCCTTCTGGCAACGCTGGAGGCGCAGCCCGCCGGTAACCCGCCGCCCACCGCCGCCCCACGGGGGAACGGCAGCACTGCCCACCTCCGCCGTCCCAGGGGGTCCCAGGGGGTCCCCGGGGGTCCCCCCGGCTCCCGCCCGCGCAGGGACCCGCCCTGCCCGCCGCCGCCCGCCCTCCCCATTGGCTGTCACGCTCCTAGTATGCAAATGTCCGCGGCGGTCCCGCTGCGTGCGGCAGCCACCAGGCGGAAGCGGAGAGCCGCGCTTCCCGCGCCGGGGGCCGGCGGCGGCGGCGGCGGCAGCGGCGGCGGGGGGGCTGGCGGCGGCGGGGGGGGGCCGGGCCCGGAGCCCATGGCCGGGGCTGTGGAGGCCCGGGCCGCCGCGGGTCGCCCGCACCGCGTGCCCGCTCCGCGCAGTGCCCGGGGGGGGGAGGGATGGAGGAACGCGTGGAGCGACGCGCAGAGGCAGCCAAGCATATATATATATATATATATATATATACACACACACATGACATATACATGTGTATATATATATATATTTGTATATATATATATAAGTTTAAAAAAATGTAAAGTTTTCTTGGAGCGCGTTCAAGTTAGCCGCCACCGAAACGTGCTCTGCAGCCTGGCAGCTCGAAAGAGGAAGGGAGGCTGAGCGGAGAGGGGGAGGAGGGGGCTGCCCGCTGCCCGCAGGCTGTGACTTTGCCGCCTTTTCCCTCGCTCCGGCCAAGGGTTTTCATCCCGTTCGGTGCCAAGCAAAAAGCCGGCAACAAAAGCAAATTAAAACCAAAACAAAGCCAACAGCCAGCCCGAGCAAATAATRCTACTTCCCCCCCACCTCCCCAAAAATAACCCCCCAGACCAACAACAACAACCAAAACAAAACAAAAACCAGACACCCCACCCCAAAACGAAAGGCAGAAGGCCTTTTCTGGAAATAAAAAATAAAACCACCACAAACAGACCCCAACACACCGAGTCCTTGAGGGAAGAATAGATTTATTTCCTGGAAAATGTGAAGCCAACAGACGGGTGGTGTGTGTTACAGATTTCAAGATCTCATGTATTTAATGCAATACACCGCAATAGTACGTGGTGCTTAAAATGATTTTTATTTTTTTTTTTTACTTGCTTGACTCTTGTTTTGTAATTCCTCCAGGCTKAGGTGGTGTCTCTGTGGTTTCAAAGTGGATGTTATACCCTCTTCTTAAATGCTGATATCACTTCTGCTTTACAGGATGAGATATAAGTGGTGGATTGTTTATATTTTGCTTTTTTGGCAGCTTTTGTATATGGGTCACACTTTTATGCCAGGAATCATTTGATGGGAGTTTGCGTCCAAAAGTGCTGAACTTGGCACATTTCCTGCTTCAACTTTCCCCCCCTCCCCCTTCTTCTCTGGCAGGCAACTATCAGTTAAATGCTGGAAAGGATTAATGCAAATGCTATTTTATTTGTACCTTGCAGACAGTTCTTTTTCCCTCTTTCTTGTTGCTGTAGAGATTGATTCTTCACTCATGTTTTAATATAATATTTTCTCTCTGGCTGTCTTGGTGGTTTTTGTAGTTAATGAACTGCAGTGTTAACATGTAACATTGAGGAAATGGCATTCTGTTGTGTATGGTCTGCTCCATAAATTGTCTGGAAGATTGTGCTGGTCTCTTTCACGCTATATTGCAGGATGCAGTGTTCGGGTGGCATTTCTGGCTTGTTTTTTAAAGTTACTCTAGAGGGTTTCTTTTTGTTCCTTTTTTTTTCCTTTTTTCACTGCCGTTTTGTTGTGGGACCTGTGTGTGTATTTTAATTCATTCCTTTCTCTTGYGTGTCTGTGCGTGTGTATGTGTGTGTGTGTGTGTCTGTCTGCTTTCCCTCTTGTCCTCTCTTTGCCTGTGTGTCTGGGCCACATTTTAATGCACAATATCCCATCCATTAAGTTGTGGTTGAATGCGGAGTGTGTGAGGACTTGGCAGCTCTCAGGTTGAAGGGGGCGGGGAAGCCAGTTTCGGCTCTGACACAAGATGCCGATGTGGCGTGATCTGAATTATTATTAGGGCTGCGAACATAGCCATCTTCTCCTCCCGCTGCTGGAAAGCACTGCCATTGAACTTGAGACGGGACAGACAAGATCTCCAACTTTTTTTTTTTTTTTTTTAAAGTACAGTAGCTGGCAGGGAAAAGGCGCCAAAACACACAAGATTAACTCGTAACGTTCTCTGAAGCGGTTTTGAGCTGCAACACTTACAATTTTAACTTTGAATCACAAGAAAAAAAATAAAGCACTTTTATAATTCTAATTTGGGCAGACGTTTAAATCCAGCTTCTAGACATCGCCCCTCCCCCCTAATATTCTCAAAATCTGTCAAGTGATATAAACTGTCAGAAAAGATGGTGCTGAAATTTTATTGCTGTTGTTTTTGCTGTTTATGTCCACGGCATTTAAGATCAGCACATGTGAATTTTTAAAGAATTTACTGTACTGGGGTAAGAGGGTTTCATGCCTTTGTAAGGCTGAGAATGTGACCCGCAGTGAGGACAAAAACTGCACAGTTGTGTAACCCAAAACGTTGTGGTTTACAGCTTTACACTTGAGGTTTGATGTTTTCATTTGCTGGTCTGGGAGCTGTGGAAAGCTCAAGTATTATAGTCCCCATCAAACCATATGCAGACAGGGGTCAAGCGCGCACACTCTTCATATGTACGTGTGTCTCTGTATAGAGTCAATAGTGTGTTTCTTTACTTTTGGTTGTATATATGCACACTTTCTATCTGATCATACATATACCAGTTTATAGATAGTGTGTGTTTCTTCTTATCACCCAGAAACAAACAAAAGTGCTAGCAAATATTATGATGCATATATTTATAGGTGTGATACTACACTGACTTAGAAGTTTTACTGATTGCCGTTTGCACTTTAAGTCATAAATCCCCTACAATTCAGCTGCATATGAAATGTATCAAGACCCCATAAACCAATGTATTATCATCAGTTTGCTTATTTAACTAGTTATGTTTGTTCCCTAAATGTTTTCTACCCAACTCTCTGTGCATATACACACGTTTATATATACATATATATCTATATGCGCACACAATACTCCTGTACATAAGAAAACTGACCAAGGTTCTGATTATGCCAAAGACGTGAACTTTACTTTGTAGTTTAATATTAATAACTTTACTTTGTAGTTTAATATGATGGCACAAGACGTCTTGCAAGGCACAAAGTCTAGTCATACAGATAGAATCGCCATTAGGTAACACCATGATAATATAATATGGTTTAGGTTGTTTGTTACACGTAGTTGACATAAACTATACTATATTTGTGCTGCTCAGTATTTATGTATGTGTCTAAGTAATTGTATATCTAATGGACCTGTGTGGGAACGGCATTTTCTAACAAAGAGTGAAAAAGAAGTTAACAGTATTGCTATTAAATTAGATATAAAAAACACTGTAAAGCTTATATTTTGGATCACAGAGACCTCTTAAGTGAAAGTTTTGGAGCTGGTTCTCAGATATCGAATCTTTAGGCAAAATGCTATATGCCAGAATCAATTGTTTCTGATTTTCACAAAGAGACTACTGGAATTTTCATGAAAATTTGATTTCTTAGACGTTCAGTATATGTATGTTTAGATAGTTGGCCAAACTGCCTGCTTGTATCCTGAGAGAATCTTAGGCTGTGTGCAGCCTAAGCATTAGCAATACCTTTCTCTTTGATTTTTGATGCATAATAATACTCTTGCCCTCCAAAACTTGAAACGCTTGAGCAGTTGTCTGGCCAAAGGGCAACAGCTGAAATTCTGCTTTAGGAAGGATATAGGTGGCCTTTCCACTTTTTGATGTTATTATCGCTGAAGTCCAAGGRCAGTGCCACTTTGCAGCATCTGGTAAAGTTTGTGAGCATTGTCTGTGAGGGAGAGAGGGAAAAACTAGGCTTTCGGTGCAAGTCTGGCATTCCAGGATCTGGACCGCTGGCAGAAAATTGCTCTGGGGAGCTAGGGCGCGTGGTGGGGAGTGAGCCCATCTTCCCATGGTGTCAAAAAGCCTTTCTAGTTCTTTCCTGAGATGACCTGTCTCAGATACTGCAGTGTGGGCAGCAGATATCCCTCCATCCCGGCCACCTTGGCCAGAGGTGGGTGGGAGGCATGGGGGGGGCATGGGGGCAGCCCTCCTTCTGGAGGGTGCATGCTCTCCAGGAGAGTGATTCACACACAGCTTTAGAATTTGCCACTTACTGGTGTGAAAGGTGCCTTTTCTTCCCGAACGTGCATTTTTGGTGCATGAAGTTTTCCAGCACCCATGTGCTGTGCCCAGCTGTGCATGTGTCCAGGCGTGTGTAACCAGTGCTCATATCGCATCCTGCCTGAGGCCAGGATCCCTCAGGCCATCCTGGCCCCATGGAGTCAAGAACAGCTCCCCRTGTCTCTCACCAGGAAGGTCAGATGGTGACTTTTATTTTCTTATTGCCCACATTGAAATGATAGCTGAATTTCCAGATGCAGCGTAGATGTTGGCATAGCTCTGGCAGTGGGGACAAAAAGCAACTGTTCCCCAGTCTGGAGCTTCAAGGGCTTGTCTTCTTGCAGCCGTAGCAGGGTTTTTAGTGTGTGGGGTGGGAGAGAAGGGTTTTTAGGAGGATGGGGAGTTAACACAAGCTAGGACTTGAAAGCAATTGAACCACTTTCCCACAAGGTCTCCCTGCATGCCAGGGCCCAGCCACTGCGGCTGCTGTCATTGCAGTATTAATACCATGTTTCTCCAGGCTAACCCAGTTCCCACATACCTATTTACGTACCTCTGCAAGGAAGTGGTAGAGAGTTGCTCTTTTTTATTATTTTAATGGTGTTCTTTCCCTGTTCTGAAAAGAATCTTTAGCTTGCTTTCCTGTGAAAGGAGCTGGAGGGGCGGGATAGGGGTATGTGTGTGTCTGTGTCTGTGTAGGTGTGTGCACGTGTGTGTGTGGGGACGGTTCTCCCAGGACAAAGCCTCCCTCCTGTACGAGTTCCCACTGGGATTAACCAGGAGGAACAGACCTGAAACATGCCTTTTGGGGCCCAGTTCAGCCTGCTTTCACTGATGCACTGGGAGCCTGTGAGTCAAACTGGAGGCAAAGCCATAGCAACCTGCACCATGCCCACCTTGCCTCCTAGGTCATGCAGAAGCCAAGATGCTGCTTGAGCCATGCTGGTCAGGCAGCTCCATTTCCCCCAGGATGCCTTCACATGAGGGGCCTGCTCAATCCTGGCCAGCAGACTGGCTTTGAGGAGGGTCTGGCTTTGCTGTGATCCCCAGCAGTGCTATTCTGGGGGTACTGGCACATGCTACAGGGCTGGCTGGGCTCAGGCCCCCTTGTCCACTCTGGGTAGGGATGCAAACCCACCCTTGGCCGGCTCCTGTGGGGATGCAAACCCAGTCTCACCCTGACTCTACACCCCCTTGCAGTAGTGAGGGCTGCAGAAAGCACATAGCTTGGTGTCTGCCCTTACCTTGCTCCATTTGCTTTTTCCGGCTTGCCCCTCTTCGCTCCTGGGACCTTGCCAGGCAGTTCTTGTTTTTAGTGTGCCGGTCTCTAGCATAAAGTGGTCCCTTGGCCAGGACCTGGGAGGGAGTGGGGCCTTCTGCCAGCCCTGCCTGGGAAAGGGGAGACTTCTCACATCCGTGCAGCTCGCAGGGGCAGCCTTGCTGATACGGTGTTGGGGGCTTGCCCTGATCCTTGTGGAGGGGTGTGAGTGAGAAGGGGGAAGGAGGAGGGTTATCATGGTTTTAAATCAGGTCCACAATAATGCTTGTTGTATAAGAGTTCAAGCACTCAGAGAGGTGTGTTCAAGGACATCAGTGCGTTTGTGCCGAGGGGAATGTCTTTTATGGTAAATTAACTCCAGTTAAATTGAGTATTTATTCAAAGGGAAACTCCAGTATTTAAAGCTGGTGTTATCAGCTTTTTGCAGTGTCTGGGTAAAGGAAAAGATGATAGGATTTGGGGGGTATTCTACACCAGACATGAAAATAAATTTTGCTCATTGTGGTTAACCCCGAGTTTGCCTCATCCCTTCCTGCCTAAGTGCATGCTCTGAACTTGTCACTTACCAGTGTGGTCTGTAGGAGGGAAAACCGGTGGCTGTTGCTTGAACCCTGGAATTCCGAGGGAACTGGGCAAGTGCGGCCAGAAACCGAGCTGCAGGGATGCAGCGTGGATTCTGCAAGGGTTAAAGCGTTGGGCTGTTGCTGTTTCTTTTGACATTACCTGTCTCAAACGGGCTCTCTCGTTCCTCCTCCCATCCCCCTGCTTCTTTTGGTTTGTAAATTTATGGGAATTGCAGCTGGTAGACTTGGCAAGCTCCCCTCATTAARAGCCCTCTTTGAAAATGGGCTGTGTTTGAGCATTTCCCTAATGAGGACAGGACGGGGTTAAAAAGTGACCATTTCATGGTTGACTTGAACCTGCCTACTTTCCTTGATGTGTCGTTGTGAAATGCCTGACGTGAATAAACTCTCACTTCAGGCACGGAGGAAGTCAGCGGTCCCTCCGGGATGCCGCCGGGGGCTGCGCACCGGCACCGGGAGGCAGCGCCGGTGCCGCTCAGCCGCTCTTTCCCGCAGGCGGCAGCGGCAGCGCTGGGGGGGCGCGGCGGGCTCCCACGCACCGAGCCCTCCCCCCAGCTGTGCACTGCATCGCAGCCCTCCTCACAGGAGCAGAAATAAGTTTCGTTCACTGCTTTCCCCCCCTTCCCCTGGTGAAAGCTGCCGCGGGAGAATGAAACCAGACCCCGCGCCCTGTTGCTGCCCGGGAGCTGGGACACCCCCCCCCCCCCGCCGCCCGGCAGCATCCTGCGAGCCGGGGACAGCAGTTACCGGCGGTGCCGGGCAGGGCCCCCCCACGCCTTTTGGGGGGTCAGCCGAGGAGCGGGGGCCGCCGAGGGCGGAGCGGGGGCGTCTGAGTCCCGCCGCCGCTGACAAAATCGTACCCCGAGAGAAGGAGAAGGAAAAGCAGCCTCCTGCAGATGGCAGCCCCCGTCGTCCCGCCTCCCCCCCCCGCCCCGCAACTTTCTCCCACCAGAAGAGAGGGAAAACGAGGGATGTTTGCAAAACGTGCTAGTTCCTTCTGCGGCGTTGGGTGATGATTAATAAAGAGGGAGGGCAGAGGAGGGGGATCTGGTGCAGAAGGGATGTGTTTGCAGGAGAAGGAGGAGTGTAAGCGATGATTGTGTAATTAAATAATTAAAAAAAAAATACTTAAGTCTCATTTGGGGAGAGAGCTGGAGCGGGGTCCGGAGGGTGTAACCGGTGAATTTTTCAACTTCCAAGTTTTGCAGAGCAGGGGGGAGGGGACGGGCACGGCGGGAGCAAATCGGGAGGGAGCGCGAGGGAGAGATTTATCGTTTGAATTTCCACGAGATCATTTTTATTACAGTGGGCGTTTGGAAAGCAGTCCCTCACCATTGCCCGCAGAGCGAGGGCGGGCGGGCGGCGGGAGCGGCCAGAGGCCGCCGCAGGAGCCCGCAGGCGCCCGCAGGGGCCCGCAGTGGCCCGCCGGAGCCCACAGGCCGCGCCGCGCGCTCGTCCGCCCGGGGCGCGCGCCCCCGCCCCGGCTCACGGCCGCGCGCATGGTCGCTGCCCTGCGAAGTTTCGCCTGCCATCACTCTCCGGGATTTTCCTGCTCCGCTCCAGGGTGTAACCTTGAACTTTCGAGAGCGTGGTGACAGTGCCGTAATAACCTACC